>CM038678.1:324373717-324731860 GCA_021605205.1 Aegilops longissima | reverse complement strand
TCAAACTACAAGTCCAAAGGTGTTACGTCACCTCCACTTGGGCCCATTGGCCTTGTACGACCTAGGGTTAGTGTTAGGCTGCCTTGGGACGTCCTCCCACCTCCTTGGCCGCCACCCCTTGCTCCTATATAAGTAGATCCATCTAGTAGCTTTTTCCTTGGGATTTGTTTAGTTAAAAGTTAGCCATTGCAACTTCGTGTACTTCGTTTGTGTCCAACGACCAGACCAAGACCGCTTACGGATCCCCACCATTATCAATACTTCATATATATTCGCAATATTCAGATTGCTTTATCATATTCTTGCTTGTTCTTCGATTGCTTGCAGGAATAGACCTTCGTGGTCGTTGATCGTGCTCGGCGTGGTCAATAACCTCTCGGAGTTGGTTTAGCGATTGCTAAGGCGCAACGTCGTGCACGTTTGTAGTCGGATCGTCAAAGTCGTCTCCACCAAATCGATAGTTATCATCTCATCGAAAAATTGGGACACCCTCGCCCCTATCAAGTCGCGAAGTGCATGTTGTGCCTCAAGTGCTTGAGCTTCCCGTAGTTGTTGTTCTCGATGTTGCGCCTCGGCGTCTTGTGCATCTTGATGTTGTCGCGGTCGCTCTTCTTGTTCTTGTTGTCGTTGGCGTTGTCGTGCTTGTGCTTGCGCAAATGTAGCTTGGTTTTGACGATGTCGATGCTCTTGAGATTCGGTGTCGTGTAGAGGATTGCGGTTTGCTTGATGGTCTTGACGTGCGGCACGACGAAGAGTGTTCGAAGTAGGTGTAATTGAGTCGTAGAAGGTGTGATGTAGGGCGGAACCCAATGTGGACGATCTTTCACGTTTGGAGAGGATCCCTACGAGGAACACGAAGAACGAGCGGAAGAGCACGAGGGAAATCAGGGGGAAAACGCAAGAGAATCACTCAAACTAACAAGATCAATCACACATGTGCTAGATAGATGAACACAGAGGGAGATACATGACCCAAAGTCAACAAAGGACGATACAAACGGTAGCCGTTCTTCTCCGGGAGGAGGTCTTGATGATGGTCTTCTCCGCAAAGGAGGTCTTGAATCCAAGGTGGATCTTCTCCGAAGAGGGGCCGCGGTCCCTCTCGTGGAGTAGATCTGATATGGATGAGCGAAGCTCTATCTCACAAATGAGCTAAATCAACGCTAACCCTAACTAGGAGGAGGTGGAGGAGTATATATAGTCTAGAGCCACGAAGGGGTAAGTGAAGGGGTACATGGGCTGCGGCCCAACACATGGCAGCGCACAGGCGCCGGTCGTCCGACGGGTACCGGACGTCCGGTGGCTCGCGAAGGTCCGGTCGTCCGGTACTTGTCGGATGTCCGGTGATTTGGCTCGGGTGTGGATTTGTCGGATTTCCGGACGTTGTCGGTCGTCCGGTGGCTGATGGTCGTCGGACGTCCGGCCTTGGTCGGTCGTCCGGAGCCTGGGAGTCGTCGGACGTCCGGTTCTGGTCGGACGTCCGGCCGCTGTAGCTTCGGGCAGCTTCTTCTCTTGGTTCTTGTACTTGGCGTCCTCGCTATCTCGTTCGTTGGGTGTGGTGGCTCTGTGGCTTTCCTCCAAGTACCTGATCATGCATAGGACACACGTTGGAGGTAGAAGCCATGTCTCACATGTAGAAAGTGAAGGTTCGGAGAGGAGCGAGTTCACCTTATGTCCAATGGCGTTTGTTCGAGGTCTCGTCATATGTCCACTTGGGGTTTGGAGAGTAGTCGGAGTGTGCATGGGGATGAACGTGGGATGCTCCGCATCATCTCCCCTCCCTTGGGAAAGATCCGACCTCGGATCGTGATCCTCATCACCATGGAAACGGTTGTCGTAGACGGACTTGTAGTTGGACGAAGTTGAAGACATGGCGCAATCCAAGTAGTCCAAGGTGTCGCTGGAGTGATAGACATGCAAAAAGAGCAAACACAAGCAGCACTCGGAAATACAATGGTTAGCACACACAAAGTGTCCATCATGTAAGAATGAGTCCGTCCAAAGGAATTGTTCATGACAAGGCATGAAATGCTTATCCAAATGATGTAAAATGACATGTAAAGCATTCATGAGAGAAAATTCATGCATTGGGCACACAAAGGTGTCGTGAATGTGATCAATGCAACCACGGTGCAAAATAATGTCATAGTGAGACGGTTTATCAATAGCATGAATATGGGAATGGATGCTCAATATGATTATGTTATCATGCAATGATCGTAGGCAATATGATCACGATGTATGAATATGCCATCAAGAAAGATCACAACAAATTTGCTAAGAAAATGCACAAGCTCGTATATCATGGATGACATGGGAATAGGTGCAACAAGACAATCATAATGTGTGTCAATCCATGCATAGGGTGCAAATTTGTCATGGGTGGTGTTGTACCATAGCTCGATGTCGAGGCATGAGTGGAGTTCCGAAGGTGCACCCAATAAGTGCGAGCGCTCCTCAATGTGAAGGCCCATGTAGCCAATCTCCAATGTCGCTCCTCCGTTCATGAGATGTATCATGTAGACAACAAGAAGGAAATAACAATGAAAGAGTGACCCATCCAATATGTGTATTTGAGGATGGCTCAAAGGGAAGGAAGTCACCTTTAGGAGGTTCTCAAGGATGATGGAGTTGCCCATCTTGTATGCCTTCACATAACCAAGTTGTCTCGCTATGTTACCGCCTTGTGAATCCTTCAAAATGAAAGAACATGACAAACACTCGAAAAAACAAATGAGGTTAGTGCAAATGCAAGACCTATCATTCGAGGGGCGAGATACCCAACAAGTGTTTTCATCATTCTTATCATAAGAAAGAACAAGGTGTGGTATGGTATGAAAGCATATGATGCAACTACAACCAAATACAATAGGCTCAAGTAAGCAAGCATGCATCCCAAGTAATATGTCCAAGGCTCCATGATCAATAAGCATAGTATGGTTGCACTCAATACAAGGTGATATAAGAGATGCAACTAGTGGAGACAAGAGACGATGATCAAGACAAATCAAGTGAGAGGCATGAACATATATGTCATCAACCCAAGAAAGCAAGTGATAGTGGAACATGGGTGATGCAACATAGCAAGCAATCATAGCGATCAAGTCAAGCAAGCTAGTAGTGCGAAGATGCAACGTACTAGAAGGAATCATGGCAAGCATTCCATGTGTGCAAATAGTGGGCATGAATAATTCACATGTCATAGCACAAGCATGAAAGCAAGATATGAGGAAAGTAGGTTCATGGTGTTGGCAAGAAGTCCTATTTAAATAGCAATGGGGCATCATGACTCTCCCAACACAACAAGCATCAATAGCATGGGGCACAACAAAATCATGGCAATAGCAACAAGGATCTCCACCAAGCATGCAAATACACATAGGGTCAATCATGGGTAGATGCAAGCAAGGGTCACAATTGCATGGCAAAGGCATAGAAGCAAGCATAACATGCAAAGTGAACACGGTAAAATGAGCATAAGGAGGCAAGTGGTAAATGGCGCATAGCCGTGTGAGAGCCAAGTAGAAGAGATGCGCGTAGTCCTTGCGCGAAGGGAACGGTGGTAAGGATAGTCCGCGGGATCCCAAAGCATCGTTGCTCTCAAGAGCTCGTTTCGTCAACTCTTGGGATTGAGAGGTCGACGAGTATATGTGAGTACCTACACAAAACAAAGACAAAGGGAAAATTGTGTGTGCGTGGTAGATGTACGCATCATCCATCATGATGCATATGTGCGTGTGTTTGTTAGCACAAGATATCCAATGCTCAAATAAATGAGATGCGTGATATAGAAACATGTCGTCCATCCTGAGAGGTTTGTTATTATGTATGGTATAATGGAGACTCAAAGGATGTAATGCATCATGAGAAATATCGAGAGCATTGTTATTCATGTTATGTATATGGTGCACGCAATCATGGGAATCATGCAAAGTATGAAATGCATCAAGATCTCCGAATATGTATGAGGAAACTATGGGGGTCTCCTCATGAGCATTAATGGAAACATCACATGGAGAATATTGAGAACTTATAAAACAATGCATATTTGGAACAATGTGATCATGGCATGGTATAGTAGATGAATTGCACAAATCATGTAAAGGAAGCATGGCAATATCATCACATGAAAAACAAAATCCAATGACCATCATCTCGTCATCTATGCCATAAGTGCAAATGGGATTGATTTTAATGGGGCATGCATAGTTACTATGTTGAGATTGAAATGATGCAATATGGGAGATCTCACTCATAGCATATGACAAGTTCAATGGATTGTCAAACATGATGTGACCAAAAGAATTTTCACAAGATATCCTATGGAGCATAGCATCACAACTAGGTAACTCAACATGCTCATCATCATATTCATCATAAAATAGGTAAGTCAAGGCATGAAGAAGTCGCACTAGCATGAAGCATGGGAATAGGAGGATCAACATCATGCAAGCAATCATCTTCAAGAGAGTCCACTAGTGGGACAAGAGAAGCACCATCACCTATGTTACCGTTGGAGCGTCACTCATGTGTTGTAGGTGAGGTGTTGAAGATCGTCTCGTTGTCATCTTCATCTTGATGGAACAATGTGCGGGGTGCATCATTGTCCACCATGGCCATTGGTTTTCCCTTTGGAGGGATGGACTCGTCGAGGATAGGCATGTCGTCATGTAGGAGACCTAGCACCAAAGAAGAAAACACACTAGGAGTAGAGGTTAAGTCATTAGGAATCATAGTGGCCTCACATGCCGTGTCAACTACCTCACTCACTAAGTGTTGTGGCTCACTCACTCCCTCAAGAATGCTCTCACTCATATGGTTTGTGGAGTCACTCAAATGGCTCTCAACCTCACATAGGATGTGTGGCATGCTCTCAAGTGTGGGACTAGTGGTGGTCACACTCATCCTCTCATAGGAAATGCTCTCAATGTCACGTATGGTGGAGTCACTCATATTACTCATGGTGGGGTGGCTCTCCTCACATGGGAATTGGGTCATCTCTTTATATGTGGGTGTCGGAGAGATGTTGGTGCAAACGTCTCCATGCTCAACTCCTATCGCCGCCTTGGTTGAAGGGATAGTCCCATGCTCAACCTTCTTGTCACCGTCTTGTTGTTGGAGGCCCATATGATGTGGCACCTCGTAGCTCGTCTCTATGACCGAAGGGAATGTCCCATGCTCGGTCATCTTCCTTGAGGGGCTTCCGAAGATGGAAGTGTCACCCTCGCTCGTAGGTGGTCGCCTTGTTGTTGAAGATGTCGATGTAGGCGAACTCACGGGAAGTAGGCGAAGATGTCGTACGTCCAAAGGTGAAGATGCCTTGATAGCACTTGGCAAAGATGCCGAAGTGGTTGGTGTAGCCATAGCGCCGTCTTTGTGGTGGTCATCTCGCGGTCTTCTTTTGTGCTCATGAAGCTTGTACTTGGCGTGAAGTAGGGCTTGTTGGGACTTGTGCATTTGCGCTTGTTGAGCATCTTCATGATGATTGTGTCATTGTCGCGCTTGAGCTCGTAGTAGATGTCGTTCGTCGTCGTCGTGCACATGTTGCTTGGAGGTGACTTGCCCTTCATGACGATGTTGATCACGAATGTGATGGTGGTCGCGATGTCGATGTGGACGAGGACGATTTGCACTTGCATCGTGTCCACGCTCCGAAGACTTGTGTCTTGAATGTCGCCGCATTGAGGATGACGAAGGGAAAGAAGACTTGATGAAGGCTCTAATCTCCTCCATCCTTGCATCTTGCTCCTCTTTATGTGCGGAAAGCGTCTTGTCGATGTAGTCCCTTCTACTTGCTTCGGAGTGACGAATGTCGATGGAGATGTTCTCGATGCGCTCTCGCAATCTTGATTGTGCGCCTTGCACTTGTCGTTGTAGATCGAAGATAGACGCTTTGGTGATGTAGTTGTTCACGCCGTCGTTGTTGTCAAGGACCGGAGAGGAAATGCCTTGCCTATCCATCACAAAACTCGAGCAAGTATGAGTGGGAGAAAGAGAAGGACTGGACCAAATGTACCTTGACTGATGTTGAAGATGGATCAATGATCACTCAAATGTTTAACAAGGAAATAGCACAATTGGTACCAATTCTTGTCGGTTTCTCACACCTACACAAGCAAGGCTTATGGTGGAGCTCGGTGAGGATAGTGGCACACAAATTTGATGCAAAATGTTAGCAAGAGTCAATAATGTTGAAAGAGATTCACAAATTCGCAAGAGAAACAAGTAGACCAATAGCAAAGAATGGCACACGGAAACACACACACGGATAGATAAATGGGGTCGTGCAACCAAGGAATGAGCTCAAAATGTGGAATCCAGCAAAACGCTTGTGTTGCACAACTCAAGAGAGACGCTAGCACGATTGCTCAATAGGCGGATACGACACTTGTGCACAACCTATAAGATGCAAAATGGATAAACTTTCTATCCCAAGTATGTTATGTATGTATGGTTCCCGGTGTTTGATCCAAGATGATCGGATATGACAATCTTATATGCAATGTGGTATGATGCTATGGCACTTGCTTACAAGCTCTTTGCTCTCTTTCTTTTTGCTTAAAAGCTTTATTCTCTTTTTTTTGTATGTGTATGGCCACTTTTGCACAATGGACAAACCAAGATAGCAATTGTGTATATGCGGGAACAAACTTGACGCACACGAGATGATATGATACCAATATGATATGGTATGTATGCAATGGATGGTGTAGATCAATGATCACTAATGTGCACAAGTAACGTTGCCGGGCAATAATTGAATTGTAGTCTCGATAGGCAAGTGACGCAAAAAAATTGGGGCTATTTTTGGTGGGGATTTTCGGATTTAGGATGAAATCAACAAAATCAAACAAGAAAAAGAGGGGTAGTGATAGAGGCAAAGGTGTCCCGTCTTTCGATGAGATGTTGGTTTTCGCTTTGGAGGAAGTCGACTTTGACGATCCGACTACTGAGCGTCTTGAGGACGTCGCGCCTTAGCAATCGCTAAACCAACTCCGAGAGGTTATTGACCACGCCGAGCACGATCAACGACCACGAGGGTCTGTTTCTGCGAGCAAGCGAAGAACAAGCAAGAAACTGAGATTGCAATCTGGATATTGCGAATATAAGATGAAAGCTTTATTGATCAAGGTGGGGTTCTGTGGCGCCTTTGTGCAGTCGTTGAACACAAACGAAACGCTGCGAAGTTGCAGCTATGGCGAACTTTTAATCTAAACAAAACCCAAGGTCTAAACGGTGCCCTAAGGGCTGTATATATGGAGGAAGAGGGGGAATTTCGTGGCCCTTGGTGGAGGGGTCCAAATCAACCCTAACTCTTGTTTCCCCACATACGGACTCTAAAAACAGCCTATACTTAAGTATTACGAAATTACATGGGCCTGGCCCACTAATAAGGTGACGCAGCACCTAGAATAGCCTCGGGACGACATTTATGAAGTAGCATCTTGTATATTTCGTCCAAGGCTTCATGCATCCATTATGGTGGCTTCAAAGTCCTGAAATCATCACTTGTAACTCCGTTCTTGTTCCCCTTAGCATGGCATTATCTCCATGCTTGTTCTTGCTCAATGTCCATCCTTCTCCAAGCTAGGGCCTTCATTTGTAAGCAAAACAAATGTATCCAATTTAGGCAGCATCATATTCTCATGAACATTAGCATCATTACCAAGAAACGAAAGTACCTGATAATTTAATTGGCGTGCGCGAGCTCTAGTAATTGGTCCAGTATATGTAGCAGTAGGGGCTGTGGGTGTAACAATGGTATTGATGTCCTCATCAGGTAGGGGCTCCAAAAACGTGATCAACGTGGCTCTGATACCAAGATGATGTAGGGCGGAACCCTATGTGGACAATATTTCACATTTGGAGAGGATCCCTACGAGGAACACGAAGAACGAGCGGAAGAGCACGAGGGAAATCATGGAGAAAACACAAGAGAATCACTCAAACCAACAAGATCAATCACACATGTGCTAGATCGATGAACACAAAGGGAGATACATGATCCAAAGTCAACAAAGGACGATACAAACGGTAGCCGTTCTTCTCCGGGAGGAGGTCTTGATGATGGTCTTCTCCGCAAAGGAGGTCTTGAATCCAAGGTGGATCTTCTCCGAAGAGGGGCCGCGGTCTCTCTCATGGAGTAGATCCGATATGGATGAGCGAAGCTCTATCTCACAAATGAGCTAAATCAACGCTAACCCTAACTAGGAGGAGGTGGAGGAGTATATATAGTCTAGAGCCACGAAGGGGTAAGTGAAGGGGTACATGGGTTGCGGCCCAACACATGGCAGCGCACAGGCGCCGGTCGTCCGACGGGTACCGGACGTCCGGAGGCTCATGAGGGTCCGGTCGTCCGGTACTTGTCGGACGTCCAGTGATTTGGCTCGGGTGTGGGTTTGTTGGATTTCCGGACGTTGTCGGTCGTCCGGTGGCTGATGGTCGTCGGACGTCCGGCCTTGGTCGGTCGTCCGGAGCCTAGGAGTCGTCGGACGTCCGGTCCTGGTGGGACGTCCGGCCGCTGTAGCTTCGGGCAGCTTCTTCTGTTGGTCCTTGTACTTGGCGTCCTCGCTAGCTCGTTCGTTGGGTGTGGTGGCTCTGTGGCTTTTCTCCAAGTACCTGATCATGCATAGGACACACGTTGGAGGTAGAAGCCATGTCTCACATGTAGAAAGTGAAGGTTCGGAGAGGAGCGAGTTCACCTTGTGTCCAACGGCGTTTGTTCGAGGTCTCGTCATATGTCCACTTGGGGTTTGGAGAGTAATCGGAGTGTACATGGGGATGAACGTGGGATGCTCCGCATCGAGATGTCGTCGGAGTGTCGACTCGAGCGTCTCCGTCTTGAGGATGAAGAAGTGGAATGATGCCGATTCCTCATCAAGGCGCGGATCTCGTCCATTCTTGCATCATTCTCTTGCTTGTGAGTGTCGAACTTGTTGTCGAAGTAGTCTCTTGTACGTTGCTCGGAGAGTCGCAAGTCGGTGGCGAGGTTGTCGATGTGGTCGCTCATTGCTTGTTGCTCTTGGTGCAACGCTCGTTGTGCACCAAAGAGGTGGCTCTTGGTGACGTATGAGGACATGTCGTCGTCTTGCTCGATGAAGAGTGGGTTTGTAGAAGTACTTGGCCTATCCATCATTCCAAGCAAAATATGTGAGTGGTAGAAGGAGAAGAACTTATACCAATGTACCTTTGACCGATGTTGATGATGAATCAAGATCACTCAAATGCGGATAATGAAATAGCACTATTGGTACCAATACTTGTCGGTTCTCACACCTACACAAATAATAGCTTATGGTGGAGCTTGGTGAGGATGGTGGCACAAAATTTGATGCAATTGTAAGTGAGCGTCAATAATGTTGGAAAAGGTTCACAAATTTGCAAATGCAACAAGTAGACCAAGCAAATAATGGTACACGGAAACACACACGCAAATAGATAAGTGGGATTGTGCAAACCAAAAGTGAGCTAAAATGTGGAATCCACGAAAATGCTCTTGTTGCACAATACTAGAGAGACGCTAGCACGATTGCACAATAGGCGGATACGGAACTTGTGCACAACCTACTAGGCAAAAATGCAACTATCTCTATCCCACGTATGCTATATGTATGGTATTTCGGTGCTATGATCCAAGATGATCCAATATGACAATCTTAATGTAATATGATGCTATGGTTCTTGCTCATAAGCTCTTTGCTTATTTGTCCTCTTTGCTTAAAAGCTTGGGTGGCTCTTTCACTTTTGAGCTCTTTTCTCATGCAAAACTTCACGAACCAAGATAGCAATTGTGTATGCTATGACAACTTTGTGACACACAAATGGATCCCAAGATATGCACCACGGTGGCATGGTATGTATGCTATGGAGTATGATCACTAATGTGCACAAGTCACGTTGCCGGCAATACTCAATGGCTAGTCTCGATGGGTAAGCTAACCAAAAGTAAGGCCATGTGGGTATCAATGCAATTGCAAGGTATGACAAAGATGTCGACGATGTTACCGTCCTTGGCGATGATGTGACCCTTGCGAAGATGAGCCGAGGTGATGATGAAGGCGAACCGTACCTAGATAGCCGAAACACAATAGGACACGGGAACCACAACTCAAAATCTCAAGGACCAAAATGTGGCAAAATCGTCATAGGATGTATTGGGGAGGATGGTGGTGTATGTGGTTTTGGAAGATGTGGTGGAAGGTGGGGTGGTGGTGGTGGTTAAACTGAAGAATTTTAGTTTCGTCAGGGTTTCACGGACATCCGGTTTTTCCAGTCGTCCGGCCGTCGGACGTCCGGCAAGGTCGGGTCGTCCGTAAATTTGAATCGGGACAGGAGTTCCGGTCGTCCGGAAAGGTCGGACGTCTGGTGGTCGGGGTCAACACAGGTTGGGCCGGGGCGATTTTGAGGTGGAAGAAGATGGTGAGGTCAAAATTGAGCGGATTGATGGATGGAAAAGGGTGGGGAGGGTGGGAAAATGATGAGGACATCAATACCATTGTTACATCCACAGCCCCTGCTGCTATACATACTGGACCAATTACTAGAGCTCGCGCACGCCAATTGAATTATCAGGTACTTCCGTTTCTTGGTAACGATTCCAATGTTCATGAGAATATGATGCTGCCTAAATTGGATACATTTGTTTTGCTTACAAATGAAGGGCCTACCATGGACAAGAAAGATGAACCTTGGAGCAAGTTCAAGCATGGAGATGTTGGCATGCGCAAGGGGAACAAGAACGGAGTAACAAGTGATGATTCCAGGACTTTGAGGCCACCCTAATGAGAGCATGAGGCCTTGGACGAAATATACAAGATGCCACTTCATAATATTCGTACATAGGCTATTCTAGGTGCTGCATCACCTTATTATTGGGCCAGGCCCATGTAATTTCGAAATACTTAAGTATAGGCTGTTTTTAGAGTCTGTATGTGTGGGGAAACAAGAGTTAGGGTTGGTTTCGGACCCCTCCCTCAAGGGCCACGAAATTCCCTCCTCTTCCTCCATATATACAGCCCTTAGGGCGTCGTTTAGACTTTGGGTTTTGTTTAGATTAAAAGTTCGCCTTAGCTGCAAATTCGCGTACTTCGTTTGTGTTCAACGACTAGACAAAGGTGATGAGGACATCAATACCATTGTTACACCCACAGCCCCTGCTGCTATACATACTGGACCAATTACTAGAGCTCGCGCACGCCAATTGAGTTATCAGGTACTTTCGTTTCTTGGTAACGATTCCAATGTTCATGAGAATATGATGCTACCTAAATTGGATACATTTGTTTTGCTTACAAATGAAGGGCCTACCATGGACAAGAAAGATGAACCTTGGAGCAAGTTCAAGCATGGAGATGTTGGCATGCAAGGAGAACAAAACGGAGTTACAAGTGATGATTCCAGGACTTTGAAGCCACCCTAATGAGTGCATAAGGCCTTGGACGAAATATACAAGATGCCACTTCATAATATTCGTCCATAGGCTATTCTAGGTGCTCGTCACCTTATTATTGGGCCAGGCCCATGTAATTTCGAAATACTTAAGTATAGGCTGTTTTAGAGTCCGTATGTGTGGGGAAACAAGAGTTAGGGTTGATTTCGGACCCCTCCACCAAGGGCCACGAAATCCCCCCTCTTTCTCCATATATACAGCCCTTAGGGCACCGTTTAGACCTTGGGTTTTGTTTAGATTAAAAGTTCGCCATAGCTGCAACTTCGCGTACTTCGTTTGTGTTCAACGACTGACAAAGCGCCACAGAACCCCACCTTGATCAATAAAGCTTTCATCTTATATTCGCAATATCCAGATTGCAATCTCAGTTTCTTGCTTGTTCTTCGTTTGCTCGCAGGAAACAGACCCTCGTGGTCAGGTTGATCGTGCTCCGGCGTGGTCAATAACCTCTCGGAGTTGGTTTAGCGATTGCTAAGGCGCGACGTCCTCGCACGTTCGTAGTCGGATCGTCAAAGTCGACTTCCTCCAAAGCGAAAACCAACATCTCATCGAAAGACGGGACACCTTTGCCTCTATCAAAAGGCGTCACAGAACCCCACCTTGATCAATAAAGCTTTCATCTTATATTCGCAATATCCAGATTGCAATCTCAGATTCTTGCTTGTTCTTCGTTTCCTCGCAGGACACAGACCCTCGTGGTCAGGTTGATCGTGCTCCGGCGTGGTCAATAACCTCTCGGAGTTGGTTTAGCGATTGCTAAGGCGCGACGTCCTCACACGTTCGTAGTCGGATCGTCAAAGTCAACTTCCTCCAAAGCGAAAACCAACATCTCATCGAAAGACGGGACATCTTTGCCTCTATCAAGTGGTATCAGAGCGGTGGCGGATAAGAAGGGTGGTAGATGGCAAGGCGATAATGATGGTGCGGCGGCGGCGTGACAACTTATGACCAGAACTCGAAACTCTAAAAGACTAGACTCTAAGACTAGCAATTTGACACGACGATGCAACCACAAATTCAACAAAGCAAAAACCCTAAAAAGATTATGCGAAGGCTCAGATTGGTTCGGATATGATGAACTAACCCTAATTTTTTTGTGGCTTTTTCGTGGACTTTAGGTATGAAGAACAGACTCGATCTAATCTACGAAAAACTGTAAAATCTCACCGAGCAACCTGAAAATCTGATACCACTTGATGATGAGGACATGGCTACCTTCGATACGACCAAAAATATTACATACATGTATATTTGTGAGGTGATTTCTAATGCAAACTTTGCAATAATTTATTTATATCATCCAGGACAAAAATACTTCACAAACTTTTGTGCCATGTCTAGTTGCAGGTGTATGGGACATTTGTACAATCCACATATGAAGATAAGGGAGAAAGAGATGTTTACTTGCTATTCAAAAGTTCTCTCACGTCACTTTTGGCCCAAGAGAAGATAGAGTCCAAGTCTCTCACGTTCGGACTCAGATTCGGACTGCATGCAGACATACGACTCAAAACATCAATAACTTTTCATCCGGACTCCAAATTGGGTGATTCTTTTTTGTTGGAAAATAGATTTCGTGCACCTTCCAACCCAATTGGATTCACCTTCAAATTCATCCGGAGCGTCGAGTTATGGACGAAACAATCTGATCTTTGCAGCAGAATCCGAGTCAAACTACAAGTCCAAAGGTGTTACGTCACCTCCGCTTGGGCCCATTGGCCTTGTACGACCTAGGGTTAGTTTTAGGCTGCCTTGGGACGTCCTACCACCTCCTTGGCCGCCACCCCTTGCTCCTATATAAGTAGATCCATCTAGTAGCTTTTTCCTTGGGGATTTGTTTAGTTAAAAGTTAGCCATTGCAACTTCGTGTACTTCGTTTGTGTCCAACGACCAGACCAAGACCGCTTACGGATCCCCACCTTTATCAATACTTCATATATACTCGCAATATTCAGATTGCTTTATCATATTCTTGCTTGTTCTTCGATTGCTTGCAGGAATAGACCTTCGTGGTCGAGTTGATTGTGCTCGGCGTAGTCAATAACCTCTCGAGTTGGTTTAGCGATTGCTAAGGCGCAGCGTCGTGCACGTTTGTAGTCGGATCGTCAAAGTCGTGTCCACCAAATCGATAGTTATCATCTCATCGAAGATCGGGACACCCTCGCCTCTATCAAGTGGTATCAGTTTTCAGGTTGCTCGGTGAGAATTTCCAATTATCCTAGATTAGATTTATTCTCTTACCTATTGTCCAAGAAAAAGCCACAAAAAAGTTAGATCTATTCATCCTTTGTTCAAGCCGATCGAGCCTTTGCAGTTTTCTTTTCATTGTTTGCATTATTGAATTATCGGTTGCATCGTCGTGTCGAGTTCTGGTCTTAGTGTCTAGTTCGTTTAGAGTTTGAGTTCTGTTCACATTAGTCACGCCGCCGCTGCATCGTTATCCCTTCCGTTGACCACCATCCATCCATCAATTTCCACCACGTGCTACCCACCGTTCATTGTCATAATCATAGTTGAGATCGTTCACATCTTCACTTGATCCAATCTGCATCTTATCTAGTTTGTTTGGAAAGAGGAGAGAGAAAAAAGAGAAAAAAGTAAAAAAGTCGAGAAAAAAAAGAGAGAAAGAAAAGGAAAAAGTGTGAGAAAAAAAAGAAAAAAAAACAAAGTTCGGATCTATCTAGACTCAATCTCGTAGCTGAATTCGGATTGGAATCTATTTTGTGCCTTTATTCAAGTAAAACAGCATAACTTCCTCATCTGAAGTCCGTTTGGCTCCGTGAGTAAAAAGCAGCAAAAAAAAAAGCGCAAAAAAATATTCCAGTGTGCTTTTCCGTTGTTTCCGTGCAGCGCCGTGATTTTGTTAGTGTTCTAGGCTCGCGTCTCTAGCACGGTCTAGCCTAGGAGCAAAGACACCGTCGTTGAGCGTTTATTCAACTTTGCATCTCTGAATTGATTATTGCTGACCCTTTTGCTACCATATTATAAGCCTTCCCAGCTCCACATACATCTACATCGTGCGTTTGACTCTCCCCAGTAATCGCTCTATCAAGCTTTGAGAGTTTTGACTACATCGGTTGCCGATCACCTTTCTTCTTTGGGTAAGAACTGGTAAGAATTTGAGATTTGCTTGACGGATTTGTGATTGTCAACCACACCACCACCACCACTTCCTAGTAGTCTGTCGAATCATATTCTTGTGTGTTTCTATTGCTGCTAACCATAGCAGGATCACAAGCCGACGATACTGACTGGGAGAACATGACAAACAAAGCGCTACATGATAAGTTTCAACAAATGATGAGTGGGTAGGTGGAAGATGTGCTTAATAGATTTCAAGAGGCCATGGAGAAGATAGATGGCATTGAGAAGGCGTTCGAAACAAAGCTCGATAACAGGTTTAATGAATTGCTCGCTCGTCTACCACCACCACCACCGGCTGCACTGGACGCACCTCTACAACAACAACAACGACTACCTCCACGTCATGAAGCAACCCTTCGCCGAAGCGAGCCGTGTCCCTCTTCACTGGCCAAGCTCTTTGGTGCTCTTTGTTGATACTTCGTGGCTCCTGCTGCTGATGTGGAGGAGGATGATTATGTGAGAGATTACGAAGATGAGGTTGATCAACATCGAACTACGTGCAACCACCAGCACCACAACCACCAGGTCGTCCACATGCAAATAATGGCAATGTTGGGCTCCCCTTCAGTGCGAGATCATGACCATCTCCCTAAACTGAAATTGAATATTCCACCATTTGAGGGTAGATATGTTCTGATATATATCTTACTTGGGAGTTAGAAACTGAACAACGATTTACATGTTTACAATATCCCGAGGAGAGGCGTGTTCTGCTGCTGTTTGTGCTTTCACTAGCATTGCATGTGTTTGGTGGTCGAACATTGTAGATTATATCCTGTTCCAGCTACTTGGGCTGCTTTGAAAACTGCTATGCGTGCTCGTTGGGTTCCACCATATTATCAGCGTGAATTACTTCAAAATTGCAGCTTAAGACAAGGAAAAAATTCGTAGAAGAATATTATCAGGAATTACAAACTGGCTTGATTAGATGTGGTATTGTTGAGGAGAATGAAGCTATGCTTGCACGTTTTGGATGGATTAAATAGAGATTCAGACCATTCTAGACTACAAGGATTATAATAATATCACTCGATTATTCCATCTTGCTTGTAAAGCTGAGCGTGAAGTGCAGGATCGACAGTGCGTTGGCGCGAACTAACTTTTCTCGCAGGTCGACCTTCATCATGGACACCACGTGCATCATCTACTTCCACGTTCTCGCTACACGGCACCTTCGTGGCTGCCACCTCCAACCGTGATACAAGAAAGCAGGCACAACCACCACTATCTCGCCAAGAACACGCTCTTTGGGCCTACGAGCTCTTCTTCCATGGCGTCAACAGGGCACACAAGTGATATTATTTGTCGTCGTTGTAAGGGAAGAGGACATTTTTGAGAGAATGCCAATCTCAGCGTGTGATGATTGCTAACGAGGATGGTGGGTATGAGTCCGCTAGTGACTATGATGAAGAGACTTTGGCTCTTATTACACATGAAGAACACGGTGGAGATGATTACGATCATGAGACGCAATACATGGCTCTTGAAGATCTTGACAGTATGAATGTTTAGTTGCTCAACGTGTTTTGAGTGTGCAGGTTACACAAGCTGAGCAAAATCAGAGGCATAACTTGTTCCATACAAAGGGAGTTGTGAAGGAACGTTCTATTCGCGTCATCATAGATGGAGGGAGCTGCAACAACTTGGCTAGCATGGATATGGTGGAGAAGCTTTCTCTCACCACAAGACCACATCCACATCCTTACTACATCCAATGGTTCAACAACAGCGGCAAGGTTAAGGTAACACGAATTGTTCGTGTGTATTTTAGTATCTCTACATATGCTGATTATGTTGATTGTGATGTGGTACCTATGCAAGCATGTTCCTTATTACTTGGTAGACCATGGCAATTTGATAAAAATTCTGTACACCATGGTAGAAACAATCAGTATACTCTTGTTCACAAGGATAAAAATATTACTTTGCTTCCTATGACTCTGATTCCATTTTGAAAGATGATACTAATAGAGCTAATAAAGCAAAACAGGAGAAAATAAGAGTGAAAATCAGATTGTGGCAAAAGAATTTGAGCAACAAATGAAGCCTAATAATAAACCATCTAATGTTGCTTCGAAATTAAACTGAAAAGTGCATGTTTATTTGCCACCAAATCTGATATTGATGAGCTAGATTCTAGCAAATCTGTTTGCTATGCTTTTGTGTGCAAAGAGGCATTATTTTCATTCGAGGACGTGCCTTCCTCTTTGCCCCTGCTGTCACTAACATTTTGCAGGAGTTCGCCGACGTCTTCCCACAAGGCGTGACACCGGATTACCACCTATTCGAGGGATTGAGCATCAAATTGACTTAATTCCGGTGCATCGCTACCCAACCGTGCACCATACTGTACCAATCTAGAGGAGACGAAGGAGATTATCGTCAAATCTGGAGCTGCTCGACAAAGGTTATATCTGCGAATCTCTTAGTCCTTGTGCTGTTCCTATTATACTAGTGCCTAAAAAGGATGGTGCGTCGGCGTATGTGTGTTGATTGTAGAGGCATTAATAATATTACTATTCGTTATCGTCATCCTATTCCTAGGCTAGATGATATGCTTGATGAATTGAGTGGCTCTACAATATTCTCCAAAGTTGATTTGCGTAGTGGATACCATCAAATTCGTATGAAATTGGGAGATGAATGGAAAACAGCATTTAAAACTAAGTTTGGCTTATATGAGTGGTTAGTCATGCCTTTTGGGTTAACTAATGCACCTAGTACTTTCATGAGAAAATGAACGAAGTTTTACGTGCTTTCATTGGACGATTTGTGGTAGTCTATTTTGATGATATACTGATTTATGGCAAATCTTTGGAAGAACATTTGGAACATTTACGTGCTGTTTTTAATGCTCTACGTGATGCACGTTTGTTTGGTAACCTTGGGAAGTGCACCTTTTGCACCGACCGAGTATCTTTTATTGGCTATGTTGTTACACCACAGGGAATTGAAGTTGATAAAGCCAAGATTGAAGCTATTGAGAGTTGGCCGCAGCCCAAAACTGTCACACAAGTGAGGAGTTTTCTTGGACTCGCTGGTTTCTATAGGCGTTTTGTTAGAGACTTTAGCACCATTGCTGCACCTCTCAATGAACTTACAAAGAAGGATGTGCCTTTTGTTTGGGGTACCGCACAGGAAGAAGCCTTCATGGTATTGAAAGATAAGTTGACACATGCTCCTTTACTCCAACTTCCTGACTTTAATAAGACTTTTGAGCTTGAATGTGATGCTAGTGGAATTGGATTAGGAGGTGTGTTATTACAAGATGGCAAACCTGTTGCATACTTTTCTGAAAAATTGAGTGGGCCTAGTCTGAACTATTCTACTTATGACAAAGAATTATATGCTCTTGTTCGGACTTTAGAGACATGGCAACATTATTTATGGCCCAAAGAATTTGTTATACATTCGATCATGAATCTTTGAAACATATTAAAAGTCAAGCTAAACTGAATCGTAGACATGCTAAATGGGTTGAATTCATTGAGACTTTCCTTATGTCATTAAACACAAGAAGGGTAAAGAAAATGTTATTGCTTGATGCTTTGTCTCGTCGCTATACTATGCTTTCACAACTTGACTTCAAAATATTTGGTTTGGAGACCATCAAAGATCAATATGTGCATGATGCTGATTTTAAAGATGTAATGCAGAATTGTAAAGAAGGAAGAACATGGAACAAGTTCGTTATTAATGATGGTTTTGTGTTCCGTGCTAACAAGCTATGCATTCCTGCTAGCTCTGTTCGTCTTCTGTTGTTGCAGGAGGCGCATGGAGGAGGATTAATGGGTCACTTTGGCGTCAAGAAGACGGAGGATATACTTGCTACACATTTCTTTTGGCCAAAGATGAGACGGGATGTTGAGCGTTTTGTTGCTCGCTGCACTACATGTCAAAAAGCTAAGTCACGACTCAATCCTCATGGTTTATATATGCCTTTGCCTGTACCTAGTGTTCCTTGGGAGGATATATCTATGGACTTTGTTTTAGGTTTACCTCGAACAAAGCGGGGAGGATAGCATATTTGTTGTCGTGGATAGATTCTCGAAAATGGCACACTTTATACCATGTCATAAAAGCGATGATGTTGTTAATGTTGCTGATTTGTTCTTTCGTGAAATTATTCGCTTGCATGGTGTGCCAAATACTATTGTTTCAGATCGTGATACTAAATTTCTTAGCCACTTTTGGAGATGTTTATGGGCTAAGTTGGGGACTAAACTGCTTTTAGTACTACTTGTCACCCCAAATTGATGGACAAACTGAAGTAGTCAATAGAACATTGTCTACTATGCTTAGGGCTGTTTTGAAGAATAATAAGAAAATGTGGGAAGAATGCTTGCCTCATATTGAATTTGCTTATAATCGTTCATTGCATTCTACTACTAAGATGTGCCCTTTTGAAATTGTGTATGGCTTCCTACCTCGTGCACCTATTGATTTGTTGCCTCTTCCATCTTGGAGAAGGTTAATTTTGATGCTAAAGAACGTGCTGAATTGATTTTAAAAATGCATGAGTTAACTAAGGAAAACATTGAGCGTATGAATGCTAAATATAAACTTGCTGGAGATAAGGGTAGAAAACATGTTGTCTTTGCACCGGAGATCTTGTTTGGTTACATTTGCGTAAGGATAAGTTTCCTAATTTGCGCAAATCAAAGCTAATGCCACGTCTTGATGGTCCATTTAAGGTGTTAGAGAAAATAAATGATAATGCATATAAACTTGAGCTGCCTGCAGATTTTGGGTTAGTCCCACTTTTAACATTGCAGATTTGAAGCCTTATTTGGGTAAGGAAGATGAGCTTCGCCGAGGGCGACTTCATTTCAAGAAGGGAGGATGATGAGGACATCAATACCATTGTTACACCCACAGCCCCTGCTGCTATACATACTGGACCAATTACTAGAGCTCTCGCACGCCAATTGAATTATCAGGTACTTTCGTTTCTTGGTAACGATTCCAATGTTCATGAGAATATGATGCTGCCTAAATTGGATACATTTGTTTTGCTTACAAATGAAGGGCCTACCATGGACAAGAAAGATGAACCTTGGAGCAAGTTCAAGCATGGAGATGTTGGCATGCGCAAGGGGAACAAGAACGGAGTAACAAGTGATGATTCCAGGACTTTGAGGCCACCCTAATGAGAGCTTGAGGCCTTGGACGAAATATACAAGATGCCACTTCATAATATTCGTCCATAGGCTATTCTAGGTGCTGCGTCACCTTATTATTGGGCCAGGCCCATGTAATTTCGAAATACTTAAGTATAGGCTGTTTTTAGAGTCCGTATGTGTTTCGGGATTTTTGGGAGGGGTTGGTTTCGGACCCCTCCCTCAAGGGCCACGAAATTCCCTCCTCTTCCTCCATATATACAGCCCTTAGGGCATCGTTTAGACTTTGGGTTTTGTTTAGATTAAAAGTTCGCCATAGCTGCAACTTCGTGCCGTTTGTGTTCAACGACCGGACAAAGCGTCCAGAACCCCACCTTGATCAATAAAGCTTTCATCTTATATTCGCAATATCCAGATTGCAATCTCAGTTTCTTGCTTGTTCTTCGTTTGCTCGCAGGAAACAGACCCTCGTGGTCAAGTTGATCGTGCTCCGGCGTGGTCAATAACCTCTCGGAGTTGATTTAGCGATTGCTAAGGCGCGACGTCCTCGCACGTTCGTAGTCGGATCATCAAAGTCGACTTCCTCCAAAGCGAAAACCAACATCTCATCAAAAGACGGGACACCTTTGCCTCTATCAGAAAAGCTAGATCCACACGTAGCAACTCAAATCCATCGACCAAATCCAACAAAATCTCAACTTACCAACAAATCACAAAAGACAATTGGGGCTATTTCTGGTGGGGAATTTTCGGATTTAGGACAAAAATAACAAAATCAAGCTAGAAAACACGGGGTAGGGGCTCCAAAAACGTGATCAACGTGGCTCATGATACCAAGATGATGTAGGGCGGAGCCCTAGTCGGAGATCTTTCATGTTTGGAGGGGACCCTAAGAGGAGAACACGACAAACAAGCGGAAGAACACAAGGAAAAACACACAAGAGAAACACTAAACCGACAATTATGGATCACACAAGGGCTAGATCACCGAGCACATAAGGTAGCACAAGATTCAAAATCAACAAAGGAAAGATACACGAGTAGCCGTTCTTCTCCGTGAGGAGGTCTTGATGGGGGTCCACCCTAGAAGGGGGTCTTGAAACCTCTTGGAAGGCTCTTCTCCGAGGAGGCGCGATCTCCGAGGAGAAGGTAACCAAGTGTTTGAGCAAAGCTCTCACACAAATATGAGCTAATCCTTTGCTAAGCCTAACTAGGAGGAGGAGGAGGTCTATTAATAGTCTTAGTGCAAATGGGGGCGAAGTGAAGGGGTACAAGGGCTCCAGCCCGCGGGCGCGATCACTCAGGGGCCGGACGTCCGGAGGCTCGTGACGGTCCGGACGTCCGGCAGGGCTCGGACGTTCGTAGATTCGGCTCGGACTTCGGTGCGTCGGTCGTCCGGAGAGGGCCGGCCGTCCGGGGCTTTGGGAAGGCCCGGACGTCCGTGGATCATCGGACGTCCGTAGATTCGGCTCTGGTACGGGTCGTCCGGTCGTCCGGTGGCTTCGGTCTTCCGTGAGTTTCAATTCGGGTGCCCAGCTGCCGGACGTCCGGAGGGCGTCGGTCGTCCGTGGCCTGGGAGTCGTCGGACGTCCGGACTTGGTCGGTCGTCCAACGCCTGTAGCTTCAGCAGCTTTTCTTCTCCATCACGCTTGGGGTCCTCGTCGTCTTGGCTCTTGCAAGTAGCTGTTCCTTGGCTCGTTCCCAAGTACTTGATTACACATAGAGTTTCTGAATGAGGTAGTAGTCATGTCTCATGATTAGGAAGAGGGAGTTCGGAGAGGAGCGAGTTCACCTTATCTTCAATAGCTTTAGCTCGAGCTCGAGTCATGGGTCCACGTGGTGTTGAGGAAGATGTAGGTGCGTCCATGGGGATGAGTGAGGGATGCTCCGCATCATTAAGGGTAAGGAAAATGTAGTTGCGGATGCACTTTCACGCATATGCACGCTTGTCACTAAACTTGAGTTGAATGTTATTGGTTTTGAGCACATCAAAGACTTGTATGCTAATGATCCATCGTTTGCAATTCCTTATGCTAAGTGTTTGACGCATACTTCTTGGGAACAATATTATATCAAGGATGCTTATCTTATGAAAGCTAACAAACTATGTATTCCCGAGTCTTCTCTTCATTTGCTCCTTTTGCAAGAGGCTCATGGAGGCGGACTCATGGGACATTTTGGACGAGATAAGACATTCTCCACGCTCTCCAAGAACTACTTTTGGCCCAAGATGTTTCGAGACGTCTCACGCTTCACCACCCGATGCTCTACATGTCGCAAAGCTAAGTCTAAAGCTCAATCTCATGGTCTTTACATGCCTCTTCCTCTTCCTTATCAACCTTGGGAAGACATTAGCATGGATTTTGTACTTGGTTTGCCTAGAACTCAAAATGGAAAGGATTCCGTGTTTGTTGTTGTGGATAGATTTTCTAAGATGGCACATT
The DNA here is from genome assembly GCA_021605205.1 of Aegilops longissima. Taxonomy (NCBI): domain Eukaryota; kingdom Viridiplantae; phylum Streptophyta; class Magnoliopsida; order Poales; family Poaceae; genus Aegilops; species Aegilops longissima. Next base: position 324,709,703 of record CM038678.1, on the reverse strand, counting down.
TCATTCCTTGCAACAAGATAGACGATGCTTCACACATTGCAAATCTCTTGTAGGGAAATCTTGCGACTCCTCCGATCGTGACGTCAAGTTCTTGAGTTACTTTTGGAAGACCCTATGTGCCAAGCTCGGAATCAAGCTCTTGTTCTCATCCGCATACCATCCTCAAACCGACGGTCAAAAGGTGGTGACGAACCGGACACTCTCCACTCTACTTCGCGTGTTGATCAAGAAGAACATCAAGGAGTGGGAAGCATGTCTACCCATCACCGAGTATGCCTACAGCCATGCAAGACATTCGACTACCGGCAAGTCCCCCTTCGAGGTTGTCTACGGCTTCAACTCGTTGTCCCCATTGGACATTCTACCTCTTCCTCTATAAGAGCTCACCGACATGGATGCGAGTGCTCGGGCAAGCTACATCAATAAGATGCATGAGGATACAAGACACACCATTGATCGCCAAGTACAACGACTAGCGACCAAGCTCAACATCAACAAGCAACCCATGGTTGATGCAGAGCATCCTTCGGTCATCCCCATGGACCTTCCATCGACTATTCAAGCTCCAAGTGGACCCATGACAAGAGCAAGAGCTCATGCTATTCAATCCGAGGTGACATCGCTCCTATTTGAGTTCCCCATTTCTTGCAGTGAGGCATGGCTACTACCTAAGTGCGAGACGCTATGCGTGATCAGGTACAACGTTCAAGTCAAGGAGCCAGGAGCTGAAGAAGAAACGACATGCGTCAACTCTCTGGACAGCCCGGAACCTCCGGCCACAGCCCGGAACTTCCGGCCTCCGTCGACATCGACCAGCCTGGGTGTGCCAACACTCTGGTTAGCCCGGAACCTCCGGCCCGCCCGGACCATCCGGCCCCGGACGCCTGCCCTGCTCCACCCGTGCCAACTTCCTGGTTAGGTCGGACCCTGCCCGGACCCTCCGGCGCCCGGAACTTCGGGCCACGCCCGGAACTTCCGGCCCTGCATGTGCGCAGCCACTTGGGCCGAGGCCCGTGTACCCTTTCGCCCCGTAAACTATATATACTCCCCCACCTCCTCCTAGGTAGGGTTAGCAAAGGATTAGCTCATGTTTGTGTGAGAGCTTTGCTCATCCACTTGGTTACCTTCTCCTCGGAGACGTTCCTCCATCGGAGAAGATCCTTCCAAGCGGATTCAAGACCCCCTGATGCGGAGCATCCCACGATCATCCCCATGGACATACAACCGTCTCATCAAGAGCCAAGAGGACCCATGACACGAGCTAGAGCTAGAGCTCTCGAGAACGAGGTGACCTCTTTCCTTATTGATATCACATATGATCCACTCGAGACATGGCTACTACCTAAGTCCGATATGCTATGCATGATTAGGTGTCAAGGGGAACCCCCCGAGGATGCACGTGAAGACGGACAAGCCGCCAAGTCCATGGATGAAGAGAACCAACGGAAATGAGCGAAATCCCTTTCCAGGCCCCGGACATCCGGCCCTGACCCCGGACATCCGGCCCTGACCCCGGACATCCGGCCCCTGGAGCCTCTACCTCAAGGTGCACCAAAATGCCCAAGTCTCCAGGGCCCGGACATCCGGCGTCCAAGCCCAGACATCCAGCCCCCAGCCCGGAAATCCGGCTCCCCTCACCCGGTTCTGCTGAAATGGTCGCCTCAGCCCGGACATCCGGGCTGAGAGCCCGGACATCCGGCTCCCCTCACCCTTGTACCCCTTCGCCCCGAGATTATATAAACTTGATCCCCTCCTCTTTCTAGGGTTAGCTTTTGATTAGCTCATATTTTGGTGTGAGAGCCTTTGCTCATCCACTTGGCTACTTCTCCTCGGAGATCAGGACCTCTGCGGAGAAGATCCCCCAAGCGGATTCAAGACCCCCTTCTAGGGCGGACCCGATCAAGACCTCCTCTCGGAGAAGAACTGATGTAGGGCGGAACCCTACGTGGGCGATCTTTCACGTTGGAGCGGATCCTACGGGGAAATCATGAAGAACGAGCGGAAGAACACGAGAGAATCACGGGGAGGAACAAGGGAAAACACTCAACCGACAAGGAATCAATCACACAAGCGCTAGATTATCGAACACATAGAGTGGCACAAGATTCAAGATCAACAAAGGTAAGGATACACGAGTAGCCGTTCTTCTCCGAGAGGAGGTCTTGATGGGTCCACCCTAGAAGGGGGTCTTGAATCCGCTTGGGGATCTTCTCCGTAGGGGTCCTGATCTCCGAGGAGAAGTAGCCAAGTGGATGAGCAAAGGCTCTCTCACCTAAACATGAGCTAATCCAAAGCTAACCCTAGAAAGAGGAAGGGGATGAAGTATATATAGTCTCGGGGGCGAAGAGGTACAAGGGACAAGTACGGATGCTGCTTGTGAGCAGTGGGAGGCCGAATGTCCAGGCGTCGGGCGGATGTCCGGCTTTCGAGACGCCGGATGTCGGGCTAGGGGCGGATGTCGGGCTGGCGGGTCTGGTTGGCCGAATCGGGTGCGGGGCGCCGGATTTCCGGGCGAGTGGCCGGATATCCGGGGCTTCGTGGGAGGCCGGATGTCCGGGGCCTGGGGGCCGGATGTCCGGGCCCTATAGTCTTGCGGCAGCTGTGATGGGCGCCGGATGTCCGGGCTCGGGCCGGATGTCCGGGCTTGCGGGAAGGGCCGGATGTCCGGGCTGGGCCCGGATGTCCGGGCTGGGCCCGGATGTCCGGGGCCTGTAGCATCTGGCTCTTCTTCCTTCTCCTCTTCCATGCTTCCGCGCATGCTTGGCCTTGGTCCTTGGGCTCTCCATGGTCTCCTCGGGTGTACTGAGTATGCACAAGGTCCGCTGAAGTAGCATCCATGTCTTACATGCGGAAAGGGAAGATTCGGAAAGGAGCGAGTTCACCTTAGGTCCAATGGCGCATAGTCGAGGTCTCATCTTATGTATCCTTGGGGCTTGAGAGTAGATGGAGTGTACATGGGGATGCGTGGGATGCTCCGCTTCATCTCCCTCCTTGGGAAAGATCCGACCTCGGATCGTGATCCTCATCACCATGGAAACGGTTGTCGTAGACGGACTTGTAGTTGGACGAAGTTGAAGATATGGTGCAATCCAAGTAGTCCAAGGTGTCGCCGGAGTGATAGACATGCAAAAAGAGCAAACACAAGCAACACTCGGAAATACAATGGTTAGCGCACACAAAGTGTCCATCATGTAAGAATGAGTCCGTGCGGCAAGATTGGTCGTGACAAAGCGCATGAAGCTTATCAAGATGATCTAGAATGAGATGCAAAGCATTCATGGGAGGAAATGCAATCATTGTGCACACAAATGTGTTGTGAATATGATGAATGCAACCATGGTGCAAAATGATGTCATAATGGGATGGTGCATCAAAAGCATGAATATGGCAATGGATGCTAACATGTGTATGTTATCATGCAATTGATGATGGGCAATATGATCATGATGTATGAATATGCCATCAAGGAAGATCACAACAAATTTGCTAAGGAAGTGCACAAGCTCATATATCATGGATGACATGGGAATACAAGATGCTACAAGGCAATCATAATGTGAGTCAATCCATGCATAAGACGCAAATTTGTGGTGAGTATGATATGTCCATCGAGCATGACATGTATGAGCACAATCAACAAATATGGAGGTGTTGGTGTACCAATGCTCGAAGTCGTGGCAAGAGTGGAATTCCGAAGGTGCATCCAAGTCCAAGCGCTCCTCAATGTAAAGGTCCATAGAGCTAATCTCCAATGTCGCTCCTCCGTCCGCGAGATGTAGCATGTAGACAACAAGAAGGAAACAACAATGAAAGAGTGACCCATCCAATATGCGTATTTGAGGATGGCTCAAAGGGAAGGAGTTCACCTTTAGAATGTTCCGGAAGATGTTGGAGTTGCACATCATGTATGCCTTCACATAACCAATATGTCTCATGACGGTAATGCCTTGTGAATCCTTCAAAATGAAAGAACATGACAAACACTCAGAAAAACAAATGAGGTTAGCGGAAGTGCGAAACCTATCATTCGTGTGGTAAGATATCCAACAAGTGTATGCATCATGCTCATCATAAGAAAGGACAAGGGAGCATTTCATAGTATGGAGGCATATGATGCGAGAACAACCAAATACAATAGGCGCAATCAAACAAGCATGCATCACAAGTAATATGTCAAAGTCTCCAAGATCAATAAGCATAGTATGGTTGCACTCAATACTAGTGGATATGAAAGAGGCAACTAATGGACACAAGAGACCATGATCAAGATATATCATGTGAGAGGCATGAGCATATATGTCATCAACCCAAGAAAGCAAGTAATAGTGGAACATGGGTGATGCAACATAGCAAGCAAACATAGTAATCAAGTCGTGCAAACTAGTGGAGCGAAGATGCAACACACTAGAGTAAATCATGGCAATCATGTCATGTAAACAAATAATAGGCATAGGGAATGCACATGACATATCGCAAGCACGAACACGAAGCAAGATGAAAGGATCATCATAAGAATGGGTCATGAATAGAACATGGCAATAGCAAGTGATATCTCCACCAAGCTTGCAAATACACATACAAGTATGAGAGTCAATCATCATGTGTAAAGCAAAGCATGGGTCACAAATGCATGGAAAAGGCATAGGGGTGGGCATATCATGCAAAGTGAACATGGCAAGATGGGCATAGAATATGTAATGGACAATAACCCATAGCCAAGTGAGGGCCATGTAGAAGAAATGCGCGAAGACTTCGCGTGAAGAGAGCGGTGGGAAAGTCAATCCATGGGATCCCAAATCATCTTGCTCTCTAGAGCTCGTTTTGTCAACTCGTGGGATTGCGAGTTTGACAAGTATTCATTGGTACCTACACAAAAGAGACACAAACCAAAGAAATTGTGCGCGTGGTAAATGTACACATCATCCATCATGATGTGTATGTGCACATGTGAGTTAGCACAAGATAAGCATCGCTCAAAGAAATTTGATGCATGGTATAAGAACATGTCATCCATCATGAAAGAATAGTTATTGTGTATGGCATGATGTGGATGCAAATTTAGAATGCAAGTATATTGCGCATCGATAGCATTTTCATTCATGGTGAGCATATGGTGCACACAAGTATGGGGATCATGCAATGAATGGGATGGATCAAATTCTCCTAACATGTATGAGGAAACTATGGGGGCCTCCTCATGAGTAATAGCGGAAACATCACATGGAGAAAATGGACAACATCCAAAACAATGCATATCCGAAGCTAGGAGGGCATGGCATGGCATATGACGTAAAGGATGTAAAGGGAGCATATCAATATCATCACAAGAAAAACAAATGCCAATAACCATGGGCTTGTCATCTATGCCATATGTGCAAATTGGGTTTATTTTAATGGCATATGCATAGTCACTATGAAGAGATTGCAAATAAGACATATGATGGATCTCATGCATAGCATATGACAAGTCAAGCGGATTAGCAAACATGATGTGACCTAAAGAATTGTCACAAGAAATCCGATGTAACATGGCATCACAACTAATAGACTCCACATGAGAATCATCATATTCATCATAAATGGGCAAATCATCACATGGGGAAATCATACTAGCATGAAGCATGGTACTAGGTGGATCAACATCATGCAAGCAATCAATCTCAAGAATGTCCACTAGTGGGACTAGATGATGCGGAGCATCCTATGGTCATCACCATGTCAAGAGTCCGTTTGGCAAGTGACACGTGCAACCTCTACTTCTCATACATAAAGGTGAATCTTCTCCTTTACACGTGTTCACTTGACCCCTTCGAGGATGGTATACTACTTGACACTTCTCCTGTGTGCATGCATAAGTATTGTCGGAGCTTCACTGATGTCGAGGAGGAGTGCAAGCGCCAAGGAACGACTACACCGTCATGAGGGAAGCATGGAAGAGAAGGAGGAAGAGAACCTGGCAGCTCGAACGCAGCGGTACTACCGCCCTCAAGCGGTACTACCGCTCAAGCGGTACTACCGCCATGAGCCTGTACTACCGCCACACCTTTGTCTTGCAGCCATGCAGGCCTTTGGGCTTGTATCCCTCTCCCACTTACCCCTTCATGGTTTAGACTATAAATAGACCACCTCCACTTCCTTTCTAGGGTTAGCAAATATGATAGCTCATTCTTAGGTGAGCTTTGCTCCTACCTCTACTCTTGAGAGAGAGAGACCCCTACTCCATTGGAGGCCAAGACCTCCATCTAGGAGAAGATCTGCGGGATATATCATCAAGACCCCTCTTGGGCGGACCCCTTCAAGACCTCCTCACGGAGATGAACTCTACCTTGTATCTTTCCTTTGTTGTTCATGTACCTTGTGATCTTGTGTGTTTGATTGTCTAGTGGATGTGTGATTGGACTTGTTCTTGAGTGTTTCCCTTGTGATTTCTCCCGTTCTTCCCGTGTTCTTCGTATTTCTCCCGTGGGATCCCTCCAAACGTGAAAGATCGACGCTATAGGGTTCCACCTACATCATCTATGGATCGAGCTTAGGTTGATCACGTTTTGGAGCCCCTACCCTCTTTTTCTAGCTTGATTTTGTTGATTTCGTCCTAAATCCGAAAATCCCCACCAAAATAGCCCCAATTTTTTTGTGATTTGTTAGTTTTGATGATGTTTTGTTGATTTTGATCCGTGGATTTGCTTGGTTTCAAGTGGATCTAGCATTCCCCAAGTTTCCTACTTTCCATCCACGAAATCTCTCCAATTTTGACCCGAAATCATCCATTTCCGCCCAAAATCGCGCCCTATCTGGATTTGCGAAAATCCCGACACGAGCGGTACTACCGCCCTTCAAGCGGTACTACCGCTTAGCACCTCCAAGCGGTACTACCGCCCTTCCAAGCGGCACTACCGCCCCTCCCAGAGCCAGATTTTGCGAAAAAGCTCATGAGGAGACCCCCATAGTTTCCTCATACATTTTAGGAGATTTTGATTCATCCTATACATTGCATGATCCCAATACTTGTGTGCACCATATGCTCCCCATGAATAAACATGATATTGATGTGCCATATACATGCATTCTCAATTTGTGTCCGCATCGTGTCATACATAATAACTATTCTTTCATGATGAATGACATGTTCTTATACCATGCATCAAATTTCTTTGAGCGATGCTTATCTTGTGCTAACTCACATGTACACATACACATCATGATGGATGATGTGTACATTTACCACGCGCACAATTTCTTTGGTTTGTGTCTCTTTTGTGTAGGTACCCATGAATACTTGTCGACCTCGCAATCCCACAAGTTGACAAAACGAGCTCTAGAGAGCAACGATGATTTGGGATCCCATGGATTGCCTTTCCCACCGCTCACTTCGCGCAAACACTTCATGCATTTCTTCTACATGGCCCTCACATGGTTATGCGTAGTTGTCCTTTATATATTCTTTGCCCATCTTGCCATGTTCACTTTGCATGATATGCCCATTCCTATGCCTTTGCCATGCATTTGTGACCCATGCTTTGCATTACACATGATGATTGATTCTAGTACATGTATGTGTATTTGCAAGCGTGGTGGAGATATTGTTTGGTATTGCCATGATTGCTTTGTGCCCCATGCCTATGATGACACTATGATCCTGCTTTGTGTTCGTGCTTGCGATATGTCATGTGCATTCCCTATGCCTATTATTTGTTTACATGACATGATTGACATGATTTCTTCTAGTGTGTTGCATCTTCGCTCCACTAGTTTGCACGACTTGATTACTATGCTTGCTTATGTTGCATCACCATTTCATGCGGTTGATGACAACCATCTATATGCTTTGCACATGATTCATATTGCTTCTTGTCATATATCTCTATGTGTTGCCTCCCTCATGCTAGATGATTTGCCATGTATTGAGTGCAACAATGATTCTCTTCTTGCTCATGAGATTGCCCCATAGCATTCTCGCATATATTTGGAGATTTTGACATAATTCTTGTGAAGCATGCTTGTCTTACTTCTTTGCACCATATACCTAGTGCCATGAATATTGCCATTGTTGCATCATATTACTCATGCACTTGTCCTTCTAATGGTTTTGTGCAAAAGATGAGAACCATCATGATGGATGATGTGTTTATCTACCATGTGCATACGTTCTTTGTTTTGTTGTGTGCATGTGTAGGATACTTGGACTTTGTGTCGACTTCCACTTCACGTGAGTTGACCATTCGAGCTCTTGAGAGCGAGCCTCATACATTCTACCACGACTCGCTTCTACACGTATTTGCTTCCACTTGGCATTGTGAAGAATGCACAAGGACACGCCTTCAAGGTGACATCCTTCTTGAGCTTGGATATTGTGGATCATACTTCATGTGTTGCTTGCACCATTTGCACGCATGTGCGAGATATTGCTTTCACCCATGATTGCCACATTTCCATGCTTCATGACATATATACCTTGTGTGTTGCATCCAATTATTGGATTACTTTCTCCTATCACATGTTTGGTTGCAACAATGTCATTCCTTCCCATATGCCAAGTCACATTGATTGCTACATGCTTGACTTGATTGCCTCACACATGATGAACAATTGCTCTTTCTATTGTGTTGAGTGCCACAATATGTTCACTACACCCTATGCACATTATGCTTGGATTGTCTTGCACTTGACCCATGTGTTTAGACACTTCATTTTATTTGGTGTTGTGAATACTTCCTATGCCTACCATCGACCATTTGTCGGCGCTTTATACATGATTGCTATGATCTTGAGGTAAATGCTTATTCTCTTGTCACACATATTTGCGTCACTACCTCATGTTTACATGTTTGTTTCCATGATGACCTTGATTTTGATCAATTCATATGCTTACATGCCATGTCACAATCCTTTGTCACACCCTATGCTATGCTTGATGACGACACTTGTTTGGTGAATCACCTCTTGAATGCTTGGTTTTGCACTAACGCTAACCACATTTGTTTTTCAAGTGTTTGTTCCATTTGCTCCTTTTGAAGGAATCACAAGGCGGTGTGACATTGAGAGTGCCCATTTCGAGCTTCAAGATGACAAGTACTTGGTGATCGTCCACTTCAACACGGCGACGCTATCTCTTTCCCATGGTGATTTGGTCTTGATCCGAGGTCGGATCTTTCCCAAGGGGAGGGATGATGCGGAGCATCCTGATCATCACCATGTCAAGAGTCCGTTTGGCAAGTGACACGTGCAACCTCTACTTCTCATACATAAAGGTGAATCTTCTCCTTTACGTGTTCACTTGACCCCTTCGAGGATGGTATACTACTTGACACTTCTCCGTGTGCATGCATAAGTATTGTCGAGCTTCACCGATGTCGAGGAGGAGTGCAAGCGCCAAGGAACGACTACACCGTCATGAGGGAAGCATGGAAGAGAAGGAGGAAGAGAGCCTGGCCGCTCGAGCAGCGGTACTACCGCCCCTCAAGCGGTACTACCGGCCATGAGCCTGTACTAGACTACACCTTTGTCTTGCAGAGCATGGGCCTTTGGCCTTGTATCCTCTCCCACTTACCCCTTCGTGGCTTAGACTATAAATAGACCACCTCCACTTCCTTTCTAGGGTTAGCAAATATGATAGCTCATTCTTAGGTGAGCTTTGCTCCTACCTCTACTCTTGAGAGAGAGAGACCCTACTCCATTGGAGGCCAAGACCTCCATCTAGGAGAAGATCTGCGGGATATATCATCAAGACCCCCTCTTGGGCGGACCCCTTCAAGACCTCCTCACGGAGATGAACTCTACCTTGTATCTTTCCCTTTGTTGTTCATGTACCTTGTGATCTTGTGTGTTTGATTGTCTAGTGGATGTGTGATTGGACTTGTTCTTGAGTGTTTCCCCTTGTGATTTCTCCCCGTTCTTCCCCGTGTTCTTCGTATTTCTCCCGTGGGATCCCTCCAAACGTGAAAGATCGACGCTATAGGGTTCCACCCTACATCACTAGAGCATCACCGTCACCTATGTTACCTTTGTCATTCCACTCAAGTGGTGTAGGTGAGGTGGGAAAGACCAAATGGTGGTCATCTTCATCTTGATGGAACTATGTGGGGGGTGCATCATATTCCACCATGGCCATCGTCTTGTCCAAAGGGAGGACGCAGTCGTCGAGGATCGGCGCGTCATCATAAATGGGACCTAGCACCAAATGAGAAGACACAATAGAGGTAGAGGTCAAGTTGTTAGAAATGCAAATGGCCTCACTAGACCTATCAACTATCTCACTCTCTCTATGTGGTGGTTCACTCACTCCCTCAAAATAGGTGCACTCAAACTCACGTATGGTGGAGTCACTCATCTCACTCAAGTGGTGGGGGTTGTGGCTCTCCTCACATGGGAATTGGGGCAACACATATATGGGGCTAGTGGTGAAGTCACTCTCACTCTCAATATGGTGGCTCAAGTCACTCAAGTCATCGGATGTCGCAGTGGTCGAAGGGGAAATCCCATGCTCAATCGTCTCGTAGTCGTCGTCGTGGATGAAGGCCGAAGATGGCACAACATCACTCTCGCCTCCTAAGATGGAAGCATCATCCTTGCTCGCAACCTTGTCGCTTGCCTCCAAAGCTTGGTCCTTGAAGGTCTCCGTAGTCGTACTTGTCGCCGCACCATCTTGAAAAAGAGTCAAGGTAGACTCGGCATCATCAATGCCACAAAGAGGGATGGCGGTAAAGTTGTACTTGGGAGCATCGTCTTGGAGCTTGTCGGGCTTGGACATCATGGTGGTACTAGCCTCATGCTTGTCGTAGAGCTTGGTCTCCACGAAGTTTGCTTGGGGTGGGGAAGCGTTGGCCTTCATGAGTTCTTGTTCCGCCTTGAGAGCACCAATGTAGTAGTCGTCGATGGACTTGTAGTTCTCGAGGAAGATGGTCTTGGAGATGTTGTTGTGCAATCCCATCATGAAGTGGAAATTCATTGACATGGGGTCGTCCACGCCGGCTCGTCGCAAGGCAATCTTCATCTCCTTGAAGTACGCGTCGATGGACTTGGATCCTTGGATGGTGTTCTCCAATTGGCGTCGAAGTTGTTCCGTGTAGGTTGGAGGCACGAACTCTCGCCGCAAAGCTCTCTTCATCTTGGGCCAACTCATCTCGTAGCACTCCGAAGGTGTGTGAAGCCACCATGTCGAGGCGTAGTCATGGAAGTTTCTTGTGGCGCACTTCACTTGATCTTCGGGAGGAACTTGATGTAGCTTGAGGTAGTCGTCCATCAAACGCTCCCACTCGAGGTACTCCTCGGGTTCTTGAGTCCCATAGAAAGGAATCTCATGGTCGATGTCGAGGTCGTAGTAGCTCGTGGAAGTCGCGGACTTGAGCTTGGGGAGCTTCTCTTGAGCGTAGTCATGGGGTGCTTGTTGGCGAAGATGCCTAGAAGTCACTTGGCGAAGATGCCAAGGGAGATGGTGAAGTCGTTGAGCGGTTGTTGATGTTGAGCTCTTGACCTTCACGTTCTTGTTGATGATGGTGTCGATGCCGATGTGATCTTGCCGGAGATGGTATGCGGAAGCATGTGCTCTTGGCGTCTTCTCGAAGATGAGGAAGATCGCTTGTAGGACTTGATGAGGGCTTTGATCTCCTCCATTTGAGCTTGCCTCTTGGCGTTGGAGTTGTTGTTCGTGGCATCGAACTCGTCGTTGTTGTTGTAGACCGAAGGTGAAATGCCTTGCCTATCCATCACAAGACTCGAGCAAATATGAGTGGGAGAAAGAGAAGAACTTATACCAATGTACCTTGACCGATGTTGAAAATGAATCAAGTTCACTCAAATGCGGACAATGAAATAGCACTATTGGTACCAATCCTTGTCGGTTCTCACACCTACACAAGTAAAGCTTACGGAGGAGCTCGGTGAGGATAGAGGCACAAAAATTTAATGCAAAGTGTTAGGAAGAGTCAATAATGTTGAAAGAGATTCACAAATTCGCAAGCGAAACAAGTAGACCAATAGCAATATTGATGAGGACATCAATACCATTGTTACACCCACAGCCCCTACTGCTACATATACTGGACCAATTACTAGAGCTCGCGCACGCCAATTAAATTATCAGGTACTTTCGTTTCTTGGTAATGATTCTAATGTTCATTAGAATATGATGCTGCCTAAATTGGATACATTTGTTTTGCTTACAAATGAAGGCCCTAGCTTGGAGAAGGATGGACATTGGAGCAAGAACAAGCATGGAGATAATGCCATGCGCAAGGGGAACAAGGACGGAGTTACAAGTGATGATTTCAGGAATTTGAAGCCACCATAATGGGTGCATGAAGCCTTGGACGAAATATACAAGATGCTACTTCATAAATGTCGTCCCGAGGCTATTCTAGGTGCTGCGTCACCTTATTAGTGGGCCAGGCCCATGTAATTTCGAAATACTTAAGTATAGGCTGTTTTAGAGTCCATGTGTGGGGAAACAAGAGTTAGGGTTGATTTGGACCCCTCCACCAAGGGCCACGAAATTCCCCCTCTTCCTCCATATATACAGCCCTTAGGGCACCGTTTAGACCTTGGGTTTTGTTTAGATTAAAAGTTCGCCATAGCTGCAACTTCGGCGTGCCGTTTGTGTTCAACGACCGGACAAAGGCGTCACAGAACCCCACCTTGATCAATAAAGCTTTCATCTTATATTCGCAATATCAGATTACAATCTCAGTTTCTTGCTTGTTCTTCGTTTGCTCGCAGGAAGCAGACCCTCGTGGTCGGAGTTGATCGTGCTCGGTGTGGTCAATAACCTTTCGGAGTTGGTTTAGCGATTGCTAAGGCGCGACGTCCTCAAGACGTCAGTAGTCGGATCGTCAAAGTCGACTTCCTCCAAAGCGAAACCACATCTCATCGAAGGCGGACACCTTGGCCTCTATCAAGTGGTATCAGATTTTCAGGTTGCTCGGTGAGATTTTACAGTTTTTCTTAGATTAGATCGAGCCTGTTCTTCATACCTAAAGTCCACGAAAAAGCCACAAAAAAATTAGGGTTAGTTCATCATATCGAACCAATCTGAGCCTTTGCATAATCTTTTTAGGGTTTATGCTTTGTTGAATTTCTTGGTTGCATCGTCGTGTCAAGTTGCTGGTCTTAGAGTCTAGTCTTTTAGAGTTTCGAGTTCTGGTCATAAGTTGTCACGCCGCCGCCGCACCATCATCATCGCCTTGCCATCTACCACCATTGCTTATCCGCCACCGCTCTGAATCCGTATCCATATACCACCACCATATATCCACCACCAATCCGAGTTCCTTGCATATTAGGTTTGTTTTCGAGATCCATCTAGTTTCCGATTTGTGTTTTCCTTGACGGAGTAGGTTTCGGAAAAAAAAAAAGAGTCTGGAAACCACCCTCCGTTTAGGCCCAAAATTTTCCGAAAGCGCACTTGTCGAAAAAATTTCTGGCTATCCTATTTTTAGGTGTTTCTAAGCGTATTGAGACAGTCGCCATTATAGAAAGTTTTTTGACCCGTTTCAGTTTTTGGGTCAAGGCGCAAAAAAAAAAATAATTTTGGTCGAAAAATTTCGTGCCCATCCTGTCGGTTTGACACAGGAAGAGTTTTGAGACACTCGCCATTATAGTGATTTTTCGCAAAAAAAAAGCAAAAAAAAAAAAGAAGCGCAAAAAAAGAGCGAAAAAATTTATTCAGTGTGCTTTTCCGTTGTTTCCGTGCAGCGCCGTGATTTTGTTAGTGTTCTAGGCTCGCGTCTCTAGCACGGTCTAGCCTAGGACCAGACAAGATCGTCGTTGAGCGTTTATTCAACTTTGCATCTCTGAATTGATTATTGCTGACCCTTTTGCTACCATATTATAAGCCTTCCCAGCTCCACATACATCTACATCGTGCGTTTGACTCTCCACGTAATCGCTCTATCCAAGCTTTGAGAGTTTTGACTACATCGGTTGCCGATCACCTTTTTCTTCTTGGGTAAGAACTGGTAACAATTTGAGATTTGCTTGACGGATTTGTGACTGTCCACCATACCACCACCACCACTTCCTAGTAGTCTGTCGAATCATATTCTTGTGTGTTTCTATTGCTGCTAACCATGGCAGGATCACAAGCCGACGAGATTGACTGGGAGAACATGACAAACAAAGCGCTACATGATAAGTTTCAACAAATGATGAGTGGGCAGGTGGATGATGTGCTAAATAGATTTGAAGAGGCCATGGAGAAGATAGATGGCATTGAGAAGGCGTTCGAAACAAAGCTCGATAACAAGTTTAATGAATTGCTCGCGCGTCTACCACCACCACCACCGGCTGCACCTAACGACCTCTACTACAACAACATGGACTACCTCCACATCGTGAAACAGCCCTCCGCCGAGCTTCCGTGTCCCTCTTCACTGGCCAAGCTGCGATGATGAGGACATCAATACCATTGTTACACCCACAGCCCCTCTTGCTACATATCTTGGACCAATTACTAGAGCTCGCGCACGCCAATTAAATTATCGGTACTTTCGTTTCTTGGTAATGATTCTAATGTTCATGAGAATATGATGCTGCCTAAATTGGATACATTTGTTTTGCTTACAAATGAAGGCCCTATGATGAGGACATCAATACCATTGTTACACCCACAGCCCCTCATGCTACATATCTTGGACCAATTACTAGAGCTCGCAAGACGCCAATTAAATTATCGTGTACTTTCGTTTCTTGGTAATGATTCTAATGTTCATGAGAATATGATGCTGCCTAAATTGGATACATTTGTTTTGCTTACAAATGAAGGCCCTAGCTTGGAGAAGGATGGACATTGGAGCAAGAACAAGCATGGAGATAATGCCATGCATAAGGGGAACAAACGGAGTTACAAGTGATGATTTCAGGACTTTGAAGCCACCATAATGGGTGCATGAAGCCTTGGACGAAATATACAAGATGCTACTTCATAAATGTCGTCCCGAGGCTATTCTAGGTGCTCGTCACCTTATTATTGGGCCAGGCCCATGTAATTTCGAAATACTTAAGTATAGGCTGTTTTTAGAGTCCGTATGTGTGGGGAAACAAGAGTTAGGGTTGATTTGGACCCCTCCACCAAGGGCCACGAAATTCCCCTCTTCCTCCATATATACAGCCCTTAGGGCACCGTTTAGACCTTGGGTTTTGTTTAGATTAAAAGTTCGCCATAGCTGCAACTTCGCGTTTCGTTTGTGTTCAACGACCGGACAAAGCGCCCTGTAACCCCACCTTGATCAATAAAGCTTTCATCTTATATTCGCAATATCCAGATTGCAATCTCAGTTTCTTGCTTGTTCTTCGTTTGCTCGCAGGAAACAGGCCCTCGTGGTCAGGTTGATCGTGCTCGCGTGGTCAATAACCCTCGGAAGTTGGTTTAGCGATTGCTAAGGCGCGACGTCTCGCACGATCGTAGTCGGATCGTCAAGGTCGACTCCACGTAAGCGATAGCCACCATCTCATCGAAACATCGGACACCTTTGCCTCTATCAAGTGGTATCAGATTTCCAGGTTGCTCGGTGAGATTTTCCAGTTTTTCGTAGTTTAGATCGAGTCATTCTTCATACCTATTGTCCACGAAAAAGCCACAAAAAAAATTAGGGTTAGTTCATCATATCCGAACCAATCGAGCCTTTGCATAATCTTTTTAGGGTTTTGCTTTGTTGAATTTGCGGTTGCATCGTCGTGTCAAGTTGCTGGTCTTAGAGTCTAGTCTTTTAGAGTTTGAGTTACGGTCATAAGTTGTCACGCTTGTTGCCGCACCATCATCATCGCCTTGCCATCTACCACCATTGCTTTTCCGCCACCGCCTGAATCCGTATCCATATACCACCACCAATCCGTATCCATATACCACCACCGCTACCATATACCATCACCGCTGTCATATACCACCACCATATATCCACCACCAATCCGAAGTTTTCTCATATTAGGTTTGTTTTGAGATCCATCTAGTTTCCGATTCGTGTTTCCTTGCGGAGTAGGTCTGAAACCACCCTCCGCTTAGGCCCAAAATTTTCCAAAACGTACTTGTCAAAAAATTTTTCGGCTACCCTATTTTTAGGTGTTTCTAAGTGGATTGAGACGATCGCCGTTATAGAAAGTTTTTTGACCCGTTTCAGCTTTTTGGGTCGGGCGGTCAAAAAAAAAAAAAATTTTAGTCGAAAAATTTCGTGCCCATCTGTCGATTTGACACAGGAAGAGTTTTGAGACACTCGCCATTATAGTGATTTTCGCAAAAAAAAAAAAAAAAAAAAGCAGCATAAAAAAAAAAAAAAAAAAAAAAAAAAAAAAAAGCGAAAAAAAATTTCCAGTGTGCTTTTCCGTTGTTTCCGTGCAGCGCCGTGATTTTGTTAGTGTTCTAGGCTCGCGTCTCTAGCACGGTCTAGCCTAGGACCGACAAGATCTGCTGTCGTTGAGCGTTTATTCAACTTTGCATCTCGAATTGATTATTGCTGACCCTTTTTGCTACCATATTATAAGCCTTCCCAGCTCCACATACATCTACATCGTATGCGTTTGACTCTCCACAGTAATCGCTCTATCCAAGCTTTGAGAGTTTTGACTACATCGGTTGCCGATCACGCTTTCTTCTTTGGGTAAGAACGGTAAGAATTTGAGATTTGCTTGACGGATTTGTGATTGTCCACCACACCACCACCACCACTTCCTAGTAGTCCGTCGAATCATATTCTTGTGTGTTTCTATTGCTGCTAACCATGGCAGGATCACAAGCCGGCGAGACCGATTGGGAGAACATGACAAACAAAGCGCTACATGATAAGTTTCAACAAATGATGAGTGGGCAGGTGGACGATGTGCTAAATAGATTTGAAGAGGCCATGGAGAAGATAGATGGCATTGAGAAGGCGTCAAACGAAGCTCGATATCAAGTTTAATGAATTGCTCGCGTCTACCACCACCACCACCGGCTGCACCTAACGCACCTCTACTACAACAACACGGACTACCTCCACATCGTGAAACAGCCCTCCATGAGCTTCCCGTGTCCCTCTTCACCTGGCCAAGCTCTTTGGTCTTCTTGTTGATATACATGGCTCCTGCTGCTGCGCGGGGAGGATTTTAATCTAAACAAAACCCAAGGTCTAAGCGGTGCCCTAAGGGCTGTATATATGGAGGAAGAGGGGAATTTCGTGGCCCTTGGTGGAGGGTCCGAAATCAACCCTAACTCTTGTTTCCCACACATACGGACTCTAAAACAGCCTATACTTAAGTATTTCGAAATTACATGGGCTGGCCCAATAATAAGGTGTGTGACACCTAGAATAGCCTCGGGACGACATTTATGAAGTAGCATCTTGTATATTTCGTCCAAGGCTTCATGCACCATTATGGTGGCTTCAAAGTCCTGAAATCATCACTTGTAACTCCGTTCTTGTTCCCCTTAGCATGGCATTATCTCCATGCTTGTTCTTGCTCAATGTCCATCCTTCTCCAAGCTAGGGCCTTCATTTGTAAGCAAAACAAATGTATCCAATTTAGGCAGCATCATATTCTCATGAACATTAGAATCATTACCAAGAAACGAAAGTACCTGATAATTTAATTGGCGTGCGCGAGCTCTAGTAATTGGTCCAGTATATGTAGCAGTAGGGGCTGTGGGTGTAACAATGGTATTGATGTCCTCATCACCCTAGCTTGGAGAAGGATGGACATTGGAGCAAGAACAAGCATGGAGATAATGCCATGCGCAAGGGGAACAAGAACGGAGTTACAAGTGATGATTTCAGGACTTTGAAGCCACCATAATGGGTGCATGAAGCCTTGGACGAAATATACAAGATGCTACTTCATAAATGTCGTCCCGAGGCTATTCTAGGTGCTGCGTCACCTTATTGGTGGGCCAGGCCCATGTAATTTCGAAATACTTAAGTATAGGCTGTTTTTAGAGTCCGTATGTGTGGGGAAACAAGAGTTAGGGTTGATTTCGGACCCCTCCACCAAGGGCCACGAAATTCCCCCCCTCTTCCTCCATATATACAGCCCTTAGGGCACCGTTTAGACCTTGGGTTTTGTTTAGATTAAAAGTTCGCCATAGCTGCAACTTCTCGTACTTCGTTTGTGTTCAACGACCAGACAAAGGCGTCACAGAACCCCACCTTGATCAATAAAGCTTTCATCTTATATTCGCAATATCCAGATTACAATCTCAGTTTCTTTCTTGTTCTTCGTTTGCTCGCAGGAAACAGACCCTCGTGGTCAGGTTGATCATGCTCCGGTGTGGTCAATAACCTCTCGGAGTTGGTTTAGCGATTGCTAAGGCGCGACGTCCTTGCACGTTCGTAGTCGGATCGTCAAAGTCGACTTCCTCCAAAGCGAAAACCACATTTCATCGAAAGACGGGACACCTTGGCCTCTATCAAATCTGAGGCACACGGAAACACACACACGGATAGATAAATGGGGCCGTGCAACCAAGGAATGAGCTCAAAATGTGGAATCCACCAAAACGCTCGTGTTGCACAACTCAAGAGAGACGCTAACACGATTGCTCAATAGGCGGATACGACACTTGTGCACAACCTATAAGATGCAAAATGGATAAATTTTCTATCCCAAATATGCTATGTATGTATGGTTCCCGGTGTTTCTCTCACAATGATCCAAGATGATCAAGTATGATAATCTTATATGCAATATGGTATGATGCTATGGCACTTGCTTACAAGCTCTTTGCTCTCTTTCTTTTGCTTAAAAGCTTTATTTCTTTCTTTCTTTTTTTTCTATGGCCACTCTGCACAATGCACAAACCAAGATAGCAATTGTGTGTATGCGGGAACAAACTTGAGACACAATGGATGATATGATACCAATATGATATGGTATGGTATGTAATGGGAGGTATGATCACTAATGTGCACAAGCAACGTTGCCGGCAATACTCAAATGGCTAGTCTCGATAGGCAAGTAACGCAAAATGGGCTAGGGGTTATCAATGCAATTTGCAATGGGAATATACAATGGTGTCGTCGAGGTTACCGTCGCTGCGATGATGAGTGGCGGTATTCTTGATGTAGATACCAAGATGATGGAGACTCGTCCCTAAGTAGCCGAAACACCTTAGGAAACGGAAAAACCGCGCACTCAAAATCTCAAACGTCAAATGTCAAAATGGTGGTAGCGGGAATGCGGTGGTGGTTTGCACTTGGCAATGCGGAAGTGGAATTGATAGAGGCTAAGGTGTCCCGTCTTTCGATGAGATGTTGGTTTTCGCTTTGGAGGAAGTCGACTTTGACGATCCGACTACGAACGTGCGAGGACGTCGCGCCTTAGCAATCGCTAAACCAACTCCGAGAGGTTATTGACCACGCCGAGCACGATCAACCTGACCACGAGGGTCTGCATTTCTGCGAGCAAGCGAAGAACAAGCAAGAAACTGAGATTGCAATCTGGATATTACGAATATAAGATGAAAGCTTTATTGATCAAGGTGGGGTTCTGTGGACGCCTTTATGCGGTTGTTGAACACAAGCGAAGTACTCGAAGTTGCAGCTATGGCGAACTTTTAATCTAAACAAAACCCAAGGTCTAAACGGTGCCCTAAGGGCTGTATATATGGAGGAAGAGGGGAATTTCGTGGCCCTTGGTGGAGGGGTCCGAAATCAACCCTATCTCTTGTTTCCCCACACATACGGACTCTAAAAATAGCCTATACTTGTGTATTTCGAAATTACAAGGGCCTGGCCCACTAATAAGGTAACACAGCACCTAGAATAGCCTCGGGACGACATTTATGAAGTACCATCTTGTATATTTCGTCCAAGGCTTCATGCACCCATTATGGTGGCTTCAAAGTCCTGAAATCATCACTTGTCACTCCGTTCTTGTTCCCCTTGCGCATGGCATTATCTCCATGCTTGTTCTTGCTCCAATGTCCATCCTTCTCCAAGCTAGGGCCTTCATTTGTAAGCAAAACAAATGTATCCAATTTAGGCAGCATCATATTCTCATGAACATTAGAATCATTACCAAGAAACGAAAGTACCTCATAATTTAATTGGCGTCTTGTGAGCTCTAGTAATTGGTCCAAGATATGTGGCGAGGGTGCTGTGGGTGTAACAATGGTATTGATGTCCTCATCATCCTCCCTTCTTGAAATGAAGTCGTCCTCGACGGAAGCTCATATTCCTCACCAAATAAGGCTTCAAATCTGCAATGTTAAAAGTGGGACTAACCCCAAAATCTGCGGGCAGCTTAAGTTTATATGCATTATCATTTATTTTCTCTAACACCTTAAATGGACCATCAAGACGTGGCATTAGCTTTGATTTGCGCAAATTAGGAAACCTATCCTTACATAAATGTAACCAAACAAGATCTCCGGTGCAAAGACAACATGTTTTCTACCCTTATCTCCAAAGACGTTTATATTTAGCATTCATACGCTCAATGTTTTCCTTAGTTATCTCATGCATTTTTAAAATCAATTCAGCACGTTCTTTAGCATCAAAATTAACCTTCTCCGAAGATGGAAGAGGCAACAAATCAATAGGTGCACGAGGTAGGAAGCCATACACAATTTCAAAAGGGCACATCTTAGTAGTAGAATGCAATGAACGATTATAAGCAAATTCAATATGAGGCAAGCATTCTTCCCACATTTTCTTATTATTCTTCAAAACAGCCCTAAGCATAGTAGACAATGTTCTATTGACTACTTCAGTTTGTCCATCAGTTTGGGGTGACAAGTAGTACTAAAAGCAGTTTAGTCCCCAACTTAGCCCATAAACATCTCCAAAAGTGGCTAAGAAATTTAGTATCACGATCTGAAACAATAGTATTTGGCACACCATGCAAGCGAATAATTTCACGAAAGAACAAATCAGCAACATTAACAAAGCATCATCGCTTTTATGACATGGTATAAAGTGTGCCATTTTCAAGAATCTATCCACGACAACAAATATGCTATCCTCCCTTCTTTGTTCGAGGTAAACCTAAAACAAAGTCCATAGATATATCCTCCCAAGGAACACTAGGCGCAGAGCAAAGGCATAAATAACCCATGAGGATTGAGTCGTGACTTAGCTTTTTGACATGTAGTGCAGCGAGCAACAAAACGCTCAACATCCCGTCTCATCTTTGGCCAAAAGAAATGTGTAGCAAGTATATCCTCCGTCTTCTTGACGCCAAAGTGTCCCATTAATCCTCCTCCATGCGCCTCCTGCAACAACAAAAGACGAACGGAGCTAGCAGGAATGCATAGCTTGTTAGCACGGAACACAAAACCATCATTAATAACGAACTTGTTCCATGTTCTTCCATCTTTACAATTCTGCATTACATCTTCAAAATCAGCATCATGCACATATTGATCTTTGATGGTCTCCAAACCAAATATTTTGAAGTCAAGTTGTGAAAGCATAGTATATCGACGAGACAAAGCATCAGCAATAACATTGATGAGGACATCAATACCATTGTTACACCCACAGCCCCTGCTTCTATACATACTGGACCAATTACTAGAGCTCGCGCACGCCAATTGAATTATCATGTACTTTCGTTTCTTGGTAACGATTCCAATGTTCATGAGAATATGATGCTGCCTAAATTGGATACATTTGTTTTGCTTACAAATGAAGGGCCTACCATGGACAAGAAAGATGAACCTTGGAGCAAGTTCAAGCATGGAGATGTTGGCATGCATAAGGGGAACAAGAACGGAGTTACAAGTGATGATTCCAGGACTATGAAGCCACCCTAATGAGTGCATGAGGCCTTGGATGAAATATACAAGATGCCACTTCATAATATTCGTCCATAGGCTATTCTAGGTGCTTCGTCACCTTATTATTGGGCCTGGCCCATGTAATTTCGAAATAGTTAAGTATAGGCTGTTTTAGAGTCCGTATGTGTGGGGAAACAAGAGTTAGGGTTGATTTCGGACCCCTCCACCAAGGGCCACGAAATTCCCCCCCTCTTCCTCCATATATACAGCCCTTAGGGCACCGTTTAGACCTTGGGATTTGTTTAGTTCAAAGTTAGCCATTGCAACTTCGTACTTCGTTTGTGTCCAACGACGGACCAAGACCGCCACGGATCCCCACCATTATCAATACATCATATATATTCGCAATATTCAGATTGCTTTATCATATTCTTGCTCGTTCTTGATTGCTTGCAGGAATAGACCTCGTGGTCGTTGATCGTGCTTCCAAAGCATCGTCAGTAACATCAAGAGATTGGTTTAGCGATTGCTAAGGCGCAACGTCGTGCATGTTTGTAGTCGGATCGTCAAAGTCTACTCCACCAAATCGATAGTTATCATCTATCAAGTGGTATCAGAGCCAGGTTGCTCGGTGAGATTTTACAGTTTTCCGTAGTTTAGATCGAGTCTGTTCTTCATACCTATAGTCCACGAAAAAGCCACAAAAAAATTAGGGTTAGTTCATCATATCCGAACCAATCTGAGCCTTTGCATAATCTTTTTAGGGTTTTGCTTTGTTGAATTTGCGGTTGCATCGTCGTGTCTAGTTGCTGGTCTTAGCGTCTAGTCTTTTAGAGTTTCGAGTTCTGGTCATAAGTTGTCACGCCACCACCGATCCATATCCATATACTACCACCGCTACCACCACCGCTGCCATATACCACCACCATATATCCACCAGCAATCCGAGTTCCTTGCATATTAGGGTTGTTTTCGAGATCCATCTAGTTTCCGATTCGTGTTTCCTTGCGAGTAGGTTTGAGAAAAAAAAAATTCAAAACGCACTTGTCGAAAAATTTTCGGCTATCCTATTTTAGGTGTTTCTAAGTGTATTGAGGCGATCGCCGTTATAGAAAGTTTTTTGACCCGTTTCGATTTTGGGTCCGGCAAAAAAAAAAATTTGGTCGAAAAAAATTCGTGCCCATCTGTCGGTTTGACACAGGAAGAGTTTTGAGACACTCGCCATTATAGTGATTTTCGCAAAAAAAAAAAAAAGCAAAAAAAAAAGCAGCAAAAAAAAGAGCGCAAAAAAAATTTCAGTGTGCTTTTCCGTTGTTTCCGTGCAGCGCCGTGATTTTGTTATTGTTCTACGCTCGCGTCTCTAGCACGGTCTAGCCTAGGACCAAAGACAGATCACCGTCGTTGAGCGTTTATTCAACTTTGCATCTCTGAATTGATTATTCTTGACCCTTTTGCTACCATATTATAAGCCTTCCAGCTCCACATACATCTACATCGTGCGTTTGACTCTCCCAGTAATCGCTCTATCCAAGCTTTGAGAGTTTTGACTACATCGGTTGCCGATCACCGCTGCTCTTGGGTAAGAACTGGTAAGAATTTGAGATTTGCTTGACGGATTTGTGATCGTCCACCACACCACCACCACCACTTCCTAGTAGTCCGTGAATCATATTCTTGTGTGTTTCTATTCTGCTAACCATGGCAGGATCACAAGTCGAGCGTGATCGATCGGGAGAACATGACAAACAAAGCGCTACATGATAAGTTTCAACAAATGATGAGTGGGCAGGTGGAAGATGTGCTAAATAGATTTGAAGAGGCCATGGAGAAGATAGATGGCATTGAGAAGGCGTTGAAACAAAGCTCGATAACAAGTTTAATGAATTGCTCGTGCGTCTACCACCACCACCACCGGCTGCACCTAACGCACCTCTACTACAACAACAAGGACTACCTCCACATCGTGAAACAGCCCTCCGCCGAGCTTCCGTGTCCCACTTCAGCTGGCCAAGCTGCTGGTGCTCTTTGTTGATATACGTGGCTCCTGCTGCTGCGATGGGGAGGATGATTATGTGAGAGATTACGAGGATGAGGTTGATCAACATCGAACACGTGCAACCACCAGACATCACAACCACCGGGTCGTCCACATGCAAATAATGGCAATGTTGGGCTCCCCTTCAGTCCGAGATCATGACCATCTCCCTAAACTGAAATTGAATATTCCACCATTTGAAGGTAGATATGTTCACGATATATATCTTACTTGGGAGTTAGAAACTGAACAACGATTTACATGTTTACAATATCACGAGGAGAGCGTGTTCCTGCTTCTTTGTTTGTGCTTTCACTAGCTTTGCATGTGTTTGGTGGTCGAACATTGTAGATTATATCCTGTTCAGCTACTTGGGCTGCTTTGAAAACTGCTATGCGTACTCGTTGGGTTCCACCATATTATCAGCGTGAATTACTTCAAAATTTCAGCGCTTAAGACAAGGAAAAAATTCGGTGAAGAATATTATCGGAATTACAAACTGGCTTGATTAGATGTGGTATTGTTGAGGAGAATGAAGCTATGCTTGCACGTTTTACGGGTGGATTAAATAGAGATTCAGACCATTCTAGACTACAAGGATTATAATAATATCACTCGATTATTCCATCTTGCTTGTAAAGCTGAGCGTGAAGTGCAGGATCGATGCGTTGACGCGAACTAACTTTTCTGCAGGTCGACCTTCATCATGGACACCACGTGCATCATCTACTTCCACACGTTCTACTACACGGCACCTCCGTGGCTGCCACCTCCAACCGTGATACAAGAAAGCAGGCACAACCACCACTATCGCTAAGAGCACACCGCTTGAGCCTACAGAGCTCTTCTTCTTCCATGGCGTCAACAGGGCACACAAGTGATATTATTTGTCGTCGTTGTAAGGGAAGAGGACATTTTGAGAGAATGCCAATCTCAGCGTGTGATGATTGCTAATGAGGATGGTGGGTATGAGTCCGCTAGTGACTATGATGAAGAGACTTTGGCTCTTATTACACATGAAGAACACGGTGGAGATGATTACGATCATGAGGCGCAATACATGGCTCTTTGAAGATCTTTGTGGTATGAATGTTTAGTTGCTCAACGTGTTTTGAGTGTGCAGGTTACACAAGCTGAGCAAAATCGAGGCATAACTTGTTCCATACAAAGGGAGTTGTGAAGGAGCGTTCTATTAGCGTCATCATAGATGGAGGGAGCTGCAACAACTTGGCTAGCATGGATATGGTGGAGAAGCTTTCTCTCACCACAAGACCACATCCACATCCTTACTACATCCAATGGTTCAACAACAGCGGCAAGGTTAAGGTAACACGTCTTTGTTCGTGTGTATTTTAGTATCTCTACATATGCTGATTATGTTGATTGTGATGTGGTACCTATGCAAGCATGTTCCTTATTACTTGGTAGACCATGGCAATTTGATAAAAAATTTGTACACCATGGTAGAAACAATCAGTATACTCTTGTTCACAAGGATAAAAATAATACTTTGCTTCCTATGACTCCTGATTCCATTTTGAAAGATGATATTAAATAGAGCTAATAAAGCAAAACAGGAGAAAAATAAGAGTGAAAATCAGATTGTGCAAAAGAATTTGAGCAACAAATGAAGCCTAATAATAAACCATCTAATGTTGCTTCTGAAATTAAACTGAAAAGTGCATGTTTATTTGCCACCAAATTTGATATTGATGAGCTAGATTCTAGCAAATCTGTTTTGCTATGCTTTTGTGTGCAAAGAGGCATTATTTTCATTCGAGGACGTGCCTTCCTCTTTGCCCCTGCTGTCACTAACATTTTGCGGGGAGTTATTTGGCGTCTTCCCACAAGGCGTGCCACCGGATTACCACCTATTCGAGGATTGAGCATCAAATTGACTTAATTCGGTGCATCGCTACCCAACCGCGCACCATACCGTACCAATCCGGAGGAGACGAAGGAGATTATCGTCAAGTCGGAGCTGCTCGACAAAGGTTATATACGAATCTCTTAGTCCTTGTGCTGTTCCTATTATACTAGTGCCTAAAAAGGATGGTACGTCGCGTATGTGTGTTGATTGTAGAGGCATTAATAATATTACTATTCGTTATCGTCATCCCATTCCTAGGCTAGATGATATGCTTGATGAATTGAGTGGCTCTACAATATTCTCCAAAGTTGATTTGCGTAGTGGATACCATCAAATTCGTATGAAATTGGGAGATGAATGGAAAACAGCATTTAAAACTAAGTTTGGATTATATGAGTGGTTAGTCATGCCTTTTGGGTTAACTAATGCACCTAGTACTTTCATGAGATTAATGAGCGAAGTTTTCGTGCTTTCATTGGACGATTTGAGGTAGTTTACTTTGATGATATACTGATTTATAGCAAATCTTTGGAAGAACATTTGGAACATTTACGTGCTGTTTTTAATGCTCTCGTGATGCACGTTTGTTTGGTAACCTTGGGAAGTGCACCTTTTGCACCGACCGAGTATCTTTTCTTGGCTATGTTGTTACTCCACAGGAATTGAAGTTGATAAAGCCAAGATTGAAGCTATTGAGAGTTGGCGCAGCCCAAAGCGGTCACACAAGTGAGGAGTTTTCTTGGACTCGCTGGTTTCTATAGGCGTTTTGTGAGAGACTTTAGCACCATTGCTGCACCTCTCAATGAGCTTACAAAGAAGGATGTGCCTTTTGTTTGGGGTACCGCATGGGAAGAAGCCTTCACGGTATTGAAAGATAAGTTGACACATGCTCCTTTACTCCAACTTCCCGACTTTAATAAGACTTTTGAGCTTGAATGTGATGCTAGTGGAATTGGATTAGGAGGTGTGTTATTACAAGATGGCAAACCTGTTGCATACTTTTACGAAAAATTGAGTGGGCCTAGTCTGAACTATTCTACTTATGACAAAGAATTATATGCTCTTGTTAGGACTTTAGAGACATGGCAACATTATTTATGGCCCAAAGAATTTGTTATACATTCGATCATGAATCTTTGAAACATATTAAAAGTCAAGCTAAACTGAATCGTAGACATGCTAAATGGGTTGAATTCATTGAGACTTTCCCTTATGTCATTAAACACAAGAAGGGTAAAGAAAATGTTATTCTTGATGCTTTGTCTAAATCGCTATACTATGCTTTCACAACTTGACTTCAAAATATTTGGTTTGGAGACCATCAAAGATCAATATGTGCATGATGCTGATTTTAAAGATGTAATGCAGAATTGTAAAGAAGGAAGAACATGGAACAAGTTCGTTATTAATGATGGTTTTGTGTTCCGTGCTAACAAGCTATGCATTCTGCTAGCTCTGTTAGTCTTTTGTTGTTGCAGGAGGCGCATGGAGGAGGATTAATGGGACACTTTGGCGTCAAGAAGGCGGAGGATATACTTGCTACACATTTCTTTTGGCCAAAGATGAGGCGGGATGTTGAGCGTTTTGTTGCTCGCTGCACTACATGTCAAAAAGCTAAGTCACGACTCAATCCTCATGGTTTATATATGCCTTTGCTGTGCCTAGTGTTCCTTGGGAGGATATATCTATGGACTTTGTTTTAGGTTTACCTCGAACAAAGAAGGGAGGATAGCATATTTGTTGTCGTGGATAGATTCTCGAAAATGGCACACTTTATACCATGTCATAAAAGCGATGATCTTTGTTAATGTTGCTGATTTGTTCTTTCGTGAAATTATTAAGCTTGCATGGTGTGCCAAATACTATTGTTTCAGATCGTGATACTAAATTTCTTAGCCACTTTTGGAGATGTTTATGGGCTAAGTTGGGGACTAAACTGCTTTTAGTACTACTTGTCACCCCCAAACTGATGGACAAACTGAAGTAGTCAATAGAACATTGTCTACTATGCTTAGGGCTGTTTTGAAGAATAATAAGAAAATGTGGGAAGAATGCTTGCCTCATATTGAATTTGCTTATAATCGTTCATTGCATTCTACAACTAAGATGTGCCCTTTTGAAATTGTGTATGGCTTCTTACCTCGTGCACCTATTGATTTGTTGCCTCTTCCATCTTTGGAGAAGGTTAATTTTGATGCTAAAGAACATGCTGAATTGATTTTAAAAATGCATGAGATAACTAAGGAAAACATTGAGCGTATGAATGCTAAATATAAACTTGCTGGAGATAAGGGTAGAAAACATGTTGTCTTTGCACTGGAGATCTTGTTTGGTTACATTTGCGTGAGGATAGGTTTCCTAATTTGCATAAATCAAAGCTAATGCCACGTCTTGATGGTCCATTTAAGGTGTTAGAAAATAAATGATAATGCATATAAACTTGAGCTGCCTGCAGATTTTGGGGTTAGTCCACTTTTAACATTGCAGATTTGAAGCCTTATTTGGGTGAGGAAGATGAGCTTCCGTCGAGGGCGACTTCATTTCAAGAAGGGAGGATGATGAGGACATCAATACCATTGTTACACCCACAGCCCCTGCTGCTATACATCTTGGACCAATTACTAGAGCTCATGACGCCAATTGAATTATCAGTACTTTCGTTTCTTGGTAATGATTCCAATGTTCATGAGAATATGATGCTGCCTAAATTGGATACATTTGTTTTGCTTACAAATGAAGGGCCTACCATGGACAAGAAAGATGAACCTTGGAGCAAGTTCAAGCATGGAGATGTTGGCATGCATGCATAGGGAACAAAACGGAGTTACAAGTGATGATTCAGGACTTTGAAGCCACCCTATTGAGTGCATGAGGCCTTGGACGAAATATACAAGATGCCACTTCATAATATTCGTCCATAGGCTATTCTAGGTGCTGCGTCACCTTATTATTGGGCCAGGCCCATGTAATTTCGAAATAGTTAAGTATAGGCTGTTTTTAGAGTCCGTATGTGTGGGGAAACAAGAGTTAGGGTTGATTTCGGACCCCTCCACCAAGGGCCACGTAATTCCCCCCCTCTTCCTCCATATATACAGCCCTTAGGGCACCGTTTAGACCTTGGGATTTGTTTAGTTCAAAGTTAGCCATTGCAACTTCGTGTACTTCGTTTGTGTCCAACGACCAGACCAAGACCGCTTACGGATCCCCACCATTATCAATACATCATATATATTCGCAATATTCAGATTGGTTTATCATATTCTTGCTCGTTCTTCGATTGCTTGCAGGAATAGACCTTCTTGGTCAGTCTGATCGTGCTTCCAGCATCGTCAGTAACATCAGGAGATTGGTTTAGCGATTGCTAAGGCGCAACGCCATGCATGTATGTAGTCGGATCGTCAAAGTCTACTCCACCAAATCGATAGTTATCATCTCATCGAAAGATCAGGACCCTCGCCTCTATCAAACATTTTCTTTACCCTTCTTGTGTTTAATGACATAAGGGAAAGTCTCAATGAATTCAACCCATTTAGCATGTCTACGATTCAGTTTAGCTTGACTTTTAATATGTTTCAAAGATTCATGATCAGAATGTATAACAAATTCTTTGGGCCATAAATAATGTTGCCATGTCTCTAAAGTCCGAACAAGAGCATATAATTCTTTGTCATAAGTAGAATAGTTCAGACTAGGCCCACTCAATTTTTCAGAAAAGTATGCAACAGGTTTGCCATCTTGTAATAACACACCTCTAATCTAATTCCACTAGCATCACATTCAAGCTCAAAAGTCTTATTAAAGTCGGGAAGTTGGAGTAAAGGAGCATGTGTCAACTTATCTTTCAATACCATGAAGGCTTCTTCCATGCGGTACCCCAAACAAAAGGCACATCCTTCTTTGTAAGCTCATTGAGAGGTGCAGCAATGGTGCTAAAGTCTCTCACAAAACGCCTATATATAAACCAGCGAGTCCAAGAAAACTCCTCACTTGTGTGACCGTTTTGGGCTGCGCCAACTCTCAATAGCTTCAATCTTGGCTTTATCAACTTCAATTCCACGTGGAGTAACAACATAGCCAAGAAAAGATACTCGGTCGGTGCAAAAGGTGCACTTCCCAAGGTTACCAAACAAGCGTGCATCACGTAGAGCATTAAAACAACACGTAAATGTTCCAAATGTTCTTCCAAAGATTTGCTATAAATCAGTATATCATCAAAGTAAACTACCACAAATCGCCCAATGAAAGCACGTAAAACTTCGTTCATTAATCTCATGAAAGTACTAGGTGCATTAGTTAACCCAAAAGGCATGACTAACCACTCATATAATCCAAACTTAGTTTTAAATGCTGTTTTCCATTCATCTCCCAATTTCATACGAATTTGATGGTATCCACTCATAAATCAACTTTGGAGAATATTGTAGAGCCACTCAATTCATCAAGCATATCATCTAGCCTAGGAATAGGATGGCGATAACGAATAGTAATATTATTAATGCCTCTACAATCAACACACATACGCTGACGTACCATCCTTTTTAGGCACTAGTATAATAGGAACAGCACAAGGACTAAGAGATTCGTATATAACCTTTTGTCGAGCAGCCTGTACTTGACGATAATCTCCTTCGTCTCCTCTGGATTGTGCGGTATGGTGCACGGTTGGTAGCGATGCACGGGAATTAAGTCAATTTGATGCTCAATCCTCGAATAGGTGGTAATCCGGTGCACGTCTTGTGGGAAGGCGTCGTGAACTCCTGCAAAATGTTAGTGACAGTAGGGGCAAAGAGGAAGGCACGTCCTCGAATGAAAATAATGCCTCTTTGCACACAAAAGCATAGCAAACAGATTTGCTAGAATCTAGCTCATCAATATCAGATTTGGTGGCAAATAAACATGCACTTTTCAGTTTAATTTCAGAAGCAACATTAGATGGTTTATTATTAGGCTTCATTTGTTGCTCAAATTCTTTTGCCACAATCTGATTTTCACTCCTATTTTTCTCCTGTTTTGCTTTATTAGCTCTATTAATATCATCTTTCAAAATGGAATCAGAGTCATAGGAAGCAAAGTAATATTTTTATCTTTGTGAACAAGAGTATACTGATTGTTTCTACCATGGTGTACATAATTTTTATCAAATTGCCATGGTCTACCAAGTAATAAGGAACATGCTTGCATAGGTACCACATCACAATCAACATAATCAGCATATGTAGAGATACTAAAATACACACTAACAAAGACGTGTTACCTTAACCTTGCCGCTGTTGTTGAACCATTGGATGTAGTAAGGATGTGGATGTGGTCTTGTGGTGAGAAAGCTTCTCCACCATATCCATGCTAGCCAAGTTGTTGCAGCTCCTCCATCTATGATGACGCTGAATAGAACGTTCCTTCACAACTCCTTTGTATGGAACAAGTTATGCCTCTGATTTTGCTCACTTGTGTAACCTGCACACTCAAAACACGTTGAGCAACTAAACATTCATACTGTCGGCATCTTGACAGCCATGTATTGCGCCTCATGATCGTAATCATCTCCACCGTGTTCTTCATGTGTAATAAGAGCCAAAGTCTCTTCATCATAGTCACTAGCAGACTCATACCCACCATCCTCGGTAGCAAATCATCACACGCTGAGATTGGCATTCTCTGCAAAATGTCCTCTTCCCTTACAACGACGACAAATAATATCACTTGTGTGCCCTGTTTGACGCCATGGAAGAAGAAGAGCTCTGTAGGCCCAGCAGTGTACTCTTGGCGGATAGTGGTGGTTGTGCCTGCTTTCTTGTATCACGGATGGAGGTGGCGGTGACTGAGGTGCGGTGTAGTAGAACGTGTGGAAGTAGATGATGCACGTGGTGTCCATGAGGAAGGTCGACCTGCGAGAAAAGTTAGTCCGCGCCAAGGCACGCCGATCCTGCACTTCACGCTCAGCTTTACAAGCAAGATGGAATAATCGAGTGATATTATTATAATCCTTGTAGTCTAGAATGGTCTGAATCTCTTTATTTAATCCACCCGAAAACGTGCAAGCATAGCTTCATTCTCCTCAACAATACCACATCTAATCAAGCCAGTTTGTAATTCCGATAATATTCTTCACCGAATTTTTCCTTGTCTTAAGCGCTGCAATTTTGAAGTAATTCACGTTGATAATATGGTGGAACCCAACGAGTACGCATAGCAGTTTTCAAAGCAGCCCAAGTAGCTGGAACAGGATATAATCTACAATGTTAGACCACCAAACACATGCAAAGCTAGTGAAAGCACAAACCGCAGCGAGAACACGCCTCTCCTCGGGATATTGTAAACATGTAAATCGTTGTTCAGTTTCTAACTCCCAAGTAAGATATATATCAGGAACATATCTACCCTCAAATGGTGGAATATTCAATTTCAGTTTAGGGAGATGGTCATGATCTCGACCAAGGGGAGCCGAACATTGCCATTATTTGCATGTGGGCGACACGGTGGTTGTGGTGCTTGGTGGTTGCACGTAGTTTCGATGTTGATCAACCTCATCCTCGTAATCTCTCACATAATCATCCTGCCCCACCGCAGTGGCAGGAGCCACGTATATCAACACAGCACCAGCAGCTTGGCCGGTGAAGAGGGACACGGAAGCTCGGCGGAGGGCTGTTTCGCGATGTGGAGGTAGTCCTTGTTGTTGTAGTAGAGGTGCGTTAGGTGCGCCGGTGGTGGTGGTGGTAGACGCGCGAGCAATTCGTTAAACTTGTTATCGAGCTTTGTTTCAACGCCTTCTCAATGCCATCTATCTTCTCCATGGCCTCTTCAAATCTATTTAGCACATCTTCCACCTGCCCACTCATCATTTGTTGAAACTTATCATGTAGCGCTTTGTTTGTCATGTTCTCCCGGTCAACACGCCGCTTGTGATCCTGCCATGGTTAGCAAGCAATAGGAACACACAAGAATATGATTCGACGGACTACTAGGAAGTGGTGGTGGTGGTGTGGTGGACGATCACAAATCCGTCAAGCAAATCTCCAATTCTTACCAGTTCTTACCCAAGAAGAAAGTGTGATCTAAGCAACCGATGTAGTCAAAACTCTCAAAGCTTGGATAGAGCGATTACTGGGGAGAGTCAAACGCACGATGTAGATGTATGTGGAGCTGGGAAGGCTTATAATATGGTAGCAAAAGGGTCAGCAATAATCAATTCAGAGATGCAAAGTTGAATAAACGCTCAACGACGCAGTCTTGTGGTTGGTCCTAGGCTAGACGTGCTAGAGACGCGAGCCTAGAACACTAACAAAATCACGGCGCTGCACGTAAACACGGGAAAAGCACACTCACGGATTTTATTTTTTTTTCGCTTTTTTTTTCGCTGCCTTTTTTTTTGCGCTGCTCTTTTTTTTTGAAAAATCACTATAATGGCGAGTGTCTCAAAACTCTTCCTGTGTCAAACCGACGGGATGGGCACGAAATTTTTCGACCAAATTTTTTTTTCAATTGCCGGACCCAAAACTGAAACGGGTCAAAAAAACTTTCTATAACGGCGATGTCTCAATACACTTAGAAACACCTAAAAATAGGATAGCCAGAAATTTTTTCGACAAGTGCGTTTTGAAAATTTTGGGCCCTAAACGGAGGGTGGTTTCAGACTTTTTTTTGAAACCTACTCGGTAAGGAAACACGAATCGAAACTAGATGGATCTGAAAACAAACCTAATATGCAAGGAACTCGGATTGTGGTGGATATATGGTGGTGGATATATGGTGGTGGTTGTTGGGTAACGAGTAATTTCAAAAATTTTCCTCACGATCACGCGCAAGACCATGGTGATGGCATAGCAACGAGAGGGAGAGTGTCATCCACGTACCCTGAGTGAAAAAGCGAAAGCGTTATATCAACGCGGTTGATGTAGTCGCACGTCTTCACGATCCGACCGATCCAAGCACCGTTACTCCGGCACCTCCGAGTTCTTAGCACACGTTCAGCTCGATGGCGATCCCGGGCTCCGATCCAAGAAAGCGTCGGGAGGAGTTCCGTCAAGACGACGGCGTGGTGACGATCTTGATGTTCTACTGCCGCGGGGCTTCGCTTAAGCACTGCTACAATATGACCGAGGTGGAATATGGTGGAGGGGCACCGCACACGGCTAAGGGCGATCACGAAGATCAACTTGTGTGTTCTAGGGTGCCCCCTGCCCTCAGATATAAAGGAGCAAGGGGAGGGCGGCCAGCCCTTGGGGCGCACCAAGGGGAGGGAGTCCTCCTCCTAGTAGGATAGGACTCCCTTCCTAGTCCTACTAGGAAGAGGGAAGGGAAGGAAAGAGAGGAGAGGAGAGGGAAGGGGGCTGCGCCCCCTTCTAGTCCAATTCGGACTCCCCATGGAGGGCGCCACCTCTGGTGCAGCCTCTCTCTCCCTCTTGGCCCAATAAGGCCCATAACTTCCCAGGGGGTTCCGGTAACCCCCAAGCACTCCGGTTTTCTCCGAAACTTGGAACCTTTCCGGTGTCCGAATATAACCATCCAATATATCAATCTTTATGTCTCGACCATTTCGAGACTCCTCGTCATGTCCGTGATCACATCCGGACTAACCTCCTTGGTACATCAAAATACATAAACTCATAATATAACCGTCATTGAAACCTTAAGCGTGCGGACCCTACGGTTCGAGAACTATGTAGACATGACCTAGAACCATTCTCGGTCAATAACCAATAGCGGAACCTGGATGCCCATATTGGTTCCTACATATTCTACGAAGATCTTTATCGGTCAAACCGCATAACAACATCGTTGTTCCCTTTGTCATCGGTATGTTACTTACCCGAGATTCGATCGTCGGTATCCAATACCTAGTTTAATCTGTTACGGAAAGTCTCTTTACTCGTTCCGTAATACATCATCTCACAACTAACTCATTAGTTGCAATGCTTGCAAGGCTTATGTGATGTGTATTACCGAGAAGGCCTAGAGATACCTCTCCGACAATCGGAGTGACAAATCCTAATCTTGATTCATGCCAACTCAACATATACTTTCGGAGACACTTGTAGAGTACCTTTATAATCACCCAGTTACGTTGTGACGTTTGGTAGCACACAAAGTGTTCCTCTGGTAAACGGGAGTTGCATAATCTCATAGTTGCAGGAACTTTGTATAAGTCATGGATAAAA
The DNA here is from genome assembly GCA_021605205.1 of Aegilops longissima. Taxonomy (NCBI): domain Eukaryota; kingdom Viridiplantae; phylum Streptophyta; class Magnoliopsida; order Poales; family Poaceae; genus Aegilops; species Aegilops longissima. The sequence goes on along the minus strand of CM038678.1, from coordinate 324,674,967 downwards.
GCAATAGCAACATACTAAACGATCGGATGCTAAGCTAATGGAATGGGTCATGTCAATCAGATCATTCAACTAATGATGTGACCTTGTTAATCAAATGACAACTCCTTTGTCTATGGTTAGGAAACTTAACCATCTTTGATTAACAAGCTAGTCTAGTAGAGGCATACTAGTGACACTCTGTTTGTCTATGTATTCACACATGTATTATGTTTCCGGTTAATACAATTCTAGCATGAATAATAAACATTTATCATGATATAAGGAAATAAATAATAACTTTATTATTGCCTCTAGGGCATATTTCCTTCAAGTGGTATATGCCCGGTGGTGGTAGCGGTGGTAGTATATGGATATGGATCGATGGTGGTATATGGACACGGATTCGAGCGCGGTGGTGGTAGGTGGCGAGGCGATGATGATGGTGCTGTTGGCGACGTGACAACTTATGACCGTAACTCAAACTCTAAAAGACTAGACTCTAAGACCAAAGAAACTAGACACGACGATGCACCCTAAATTCAACAAAGCAAAACCCTAAAAAGATTATACAAAGGCTCGATTGGTTCGGATATGATGAACTAACCCTAATTTTTTGTGGCTTTTTCGTGGACAATAGGTATGAAGAACAGACTCGATCTAAACTACTGAAAAACTGTAAAATCTCACCGAGCAACACGGAAATCTCGATACCACTTGATAGAGGCTAAGGTGTCCCGTCTTTCGATGAGATGTTGGTTTTCGCTTTGGAGGAAGTCGACTTTGACGATCCGATCACTGAACGTCGCGAGGACGTCGCGCCTAGCAATCGCTAAACCAACTCCGCGAGGTTATTGACCACGCGAGCACGATCAACCTGACCACGAGGGTCTGTTTCGCGAGCAAACGAAGAACAAGCAAGAAACTGAGATTGCAATCTGGATATTGCGAATATAAGATGAAAGCTTTATTGATCAAGGTGGGGTTACGTGACGCCTTTGTCCGGTTGTTGAACACAAACAAAGTACGCTGGGTTGCAGCTATGGCGTAACTTTAATCTAAACAAAACCCAAGGTCTAAACGGTGCCCTAAGGGCTGTATATATGGAGGAAGAGGGGAATTTCGTGGCCCTTGGTGAGGGGTCCAAATCAACCCTATCTCTTGTTTCCCACACATACGGACTCTAAAAATAGCCTATACTTGTGTATTTCTGAAATTACAAGGGCCTGGCCCACTAATAAGGTGACGATCACCTAGAATAGCCTCGGGACGACATTTATGAAGTAGCATCTTGTATATTTTGTCCAAGGCTTCATGCACCCATTATGGTGGCTTCAAAGTCCTGAAATCATCACTTGTAACTCCGTTCTTGTTCCCTTAGCATGGCATTATCTCCATGCTTGTTCTGCTCCAATGTCCATCCTTCTCCAAGCTAGGGCCTTCATTTGTAAGCAAAACAAATGTATCCAATTTAGGCAGCACCATATTCTCATGAACATTAGAATCATTACCAAGAAACGAAAGTACACGATAATTTAATTGGCGTCGTGAGCTCTAGTAATTGGTCCGAGATATGTGGCGATAGGTGTTGTGGGTGTAACAATGGTATTGATGTCCTCATCAGGAATGATGGGCTATACACGTGTCGGAGTTGAAGTTGCCGTCCCTAAGTAGCCGAAACACCTTAGGAGACACAAGCCACAACTCGAAAAAGCTCAGTCAACAATTGGGTTAAGTTGGGTGTGGCGAAAGTGTATGGTGGGCACGCCTATGTGGAAGTGGTGGTGGTGGTTGATGAAGAAGCAATCGTCCCTAAGTAGCCGAAACACCTTAGGAGACTCGAATCACTACTCAAACAACCACTAATGCTATGGGGAACAAAATTGGTTAGGTTGCGGAAGTCGGTGGTGGTTATGCGGAGGATGTGGCGGAAGCCCTAGGCAAAGATGCCAAAGTTCACAAAATTTGATGGAGTCAAATGGTGATGGTAGTATTTTTATGGGAAGGGGGATGTCAATAGCTTCAAAAGCGAGCTAAAGAACGCCAAAATCGGACTCGGATGAATTAGTTATGGTCAAAGCGGTGAAACGGAAAAAACAGAATGACAGGGCCGGATATCCGGGGTTGGGGCCGGATTTCCGGGGGTATGTCCAGAACCGAGCTGATTTGGCGCTCAGGGCCCGGATGTCGGTTTAGGCCGGATGTCCGCCGATGGTTCGGATGTCCGCCCGACGATTCCAGATCTCGTTTGAGGCGGAAATTTTGAATTATGGGCGGAAATTGATGATTTCAAGGTCAAATTTGATGGATTTTGTGGAGGAAAGATGGGAAACTTGGGGAATGCTAGATCCACTTGAAACCAAGCAAATCCACGGATCAAAATCAACAAACATCATCAAACTAACAAATCACAAAAAAATTGGGGCTATTTTTGTGGGAATTTTCGAATTAGGACAAAAACAACAAAATCAAGCTAGAAAAAGAGGGTAGGGGCTCCAAAAGCGTGATCAACCTAAGCTCGATCCATAGATGATGTAGGCGGAACCTCACGGCGATCTTTCACGTTGGAGCGGATCCTACGGGAAATCACGAAGAACGGCGGAAGAACACGAGAGAATCACGGGAAGGAACAAGGAAAACACTCAACCGACAAGGAATCAATCACAAGCGCTAGATTATCGAACACATAGAGTGGCACAAGATTCAAGATCAACAAAGGTAAGGATACACGAGTAGCCGTTCTTCTCCGAGAGGAGGTCTTGATGGGTCCACCCTAGAAGGGGGTCTTGAATCGGCTTTTGGGGATCTTCTCCAGAGGTCCGATCTCCGAGGAGAAGTAGCCAAGTGGATGAGCAAAGGCTCTCTCACCTAAACATGAGCTAATCCAAAGCTAACCCTAAAAAGAGGAAGGGATGAAGTATATATAGTCTCGGCGAAGAGGTACAAGGACAAGTCCTGATGCATCTAGCAGCAGGGGAGGCCGGATGTCCAGGGTCGGGCGGATGTCCGGCTAGGGGGCGGATGTCCGGGTCAAGGGTCTGGTTCGGCCGATCTGTCTTGGCGCCGGATTTCGGCGAGTGGCGGATATCCGGGTTTGTGGGAGGCCGGATGTCCGGGGCTCGGGGCGGATGTCCGGGCCTCGTAGTCTTGGCGGCTGTGTGATGGGCGCTTGGATGTCTGGCTGGGCTTGATGTCCGGCTCTGTAGATCCGGCTCTTTCTTCCTTCTCTCTTCCATGCTTCCGCGCATGCTTGGCCTTGGTCCTTGGGCTCTCCATGGTCTCTCGGTGTACCTGAGTATGCACAAGGTCGGCGCTTGAAGTAGCATCCATGTCTTACATGCGAAAAGGGAAGATTCGGAAAGGAGCGAAGTTCACCTTAGGTCCAATGGCGATAGTCGAGGTCTCATCTTATGTATCCTTGGGGCTTGGAGAGTAGATGGAGTGTACATGGGGATGAGCGGATGCTCCAGATCAAGAACGGCTACTCGTGTGTATCCTTACCTTTGTTGTCCTTGAATCTTGTGCCACTCTATGTGATCGATAATCTAGCACTTGTGATTGACCTTGTCGGTTGAGTGATTTCTCTCTCGCTTTTCCCGTGTTTTCCTCTTGTTCTTCCGCTGTTCTTCGCGATTCACCGTAGGATCCGGCCCAACGTGAAAGATCGCCCACGAGGGTTCTGCCCACATCATCTATGGTATCATGAGCCACGTTGATCACGTTTTGGAGCCCCTACCCCTCTTTTTTCTAGCTTGATTTTGTTGTTTTTGTCCTAATTCAAAATTTCCTCACAAAAATAGCCCCAAATTTTTTGTGATTTGTTAGTGTGATGAAGTTTTGTTGATTTGATCCGTGGATTTCGTGTGTTGGTGTAGATCTAGCATCCCCATCTTTTCCACAACTTCCATCCACAAAATCGCCCAAATTTTGATCCGATTTTGACCTCTCTGGGTGTTCTTGAGCCCGACATCCGACTCGAAAGCAGTGCCGGAAATAACCAATAGCGGAACCTGGATGCCCATATTGGTTCCTACATATTCTCGAAGATCTTTATCGGTCAAACCGCATAACAACATCGTTGTTCCTTTGTCATCGGTATGTTACTTACCCGAGATTCGATCGTCGGTATCCAATACCTAGTTTAATCTCGTTACGGAAAGTCTCTTTACTCGTTCCGTAATACATCATCTCACAACTAACTCATTAGTTGCAATGCTTGCAAGGCTTATGTGATGTGTATTACCGAGAAGGCCTAGAGATACCTCTCAGAGCAATCGGAGTGACAAATCCTAATCTTGATTCATGCCAACTCAACATATACTTTCGGAGACACTTGTAGAGTACCTTTATAATCACCCGATTCGTTGTGACGTTTGGTAGCACACAAAGTGTTCCTCACGTAAGCAGGAGTTGCATAATCTCATAGTTGCAGGAACTTTGTATAAGTCATGGATAAAAGCAATAGCAACATACTAAGCGATCGGATGCTAAGCTAATGGAATGGGTCATGTCAATCGATCATTCAACTAATGATGTGACCTTGTTAATCAAATGACAACTCCTTTGTCTATGGTTAGGAAACTTAACCATCTTTGATTAACAAGCTAGTCTAGTAGAGGCATACTAGTGACACTCTGTTTGTCTATGTATTCACACATGTATTATGTTTCCGGTTAATACAATTCTAGCATGAATAATAAACATTTATCATGATATAAGGAAATAAATAATAACTTTATTATTGCCTCTAGGGCATATTTCCTTCAGTGGTATATGCCAGCGGTGGTGGTAGCGGTGGTAGTATATGGATATGGATCAGTGGTGGTATATGGACACGGATTCGGAGCGGTGGTGGTAGGTGGCAGGGGCGATGATGATGGTGCGCTGGCGACGTGACAACTTATGACCAGAACTCGAAACTCTAAAAGACTAGACTCTAAGACCAGCAACTAGACACGACGATGCACCCGCAAATTCAACAAAGCAAAACCCTAAAAAGATTATACAAAGGCTCAGATTGGTTCGGATATGATGAACTAACCCTAATTTTTTTGTGGCTTTTTCGTGGACAATAGGTATGAAGAACAGACTCGATCTAAACTACGAAAAACTGTAAAATCTCACCGAGCAACCCGAAATCTGATACCACTTGATAGAGGCTAAGGTGTCCCGTCTTTCGATGAGATGTTGGTTTCGCTTTGGAGGAAGTCGACTTTGACGATCCGACTACGAACGTCTTGAGGACGTCGCGCCTTAGCAATCGCTAAACCAACTCCGCGAGGTTATTGACCACGCCGAGCACGATCAACGACCACGAGGGCATTTCCTGCGAGCAAACGAAGAACAAGCAAGAAACTGAGATTGCAATCTGGATATTGCGAATATAAGATGAAAGCTTTATTGATCAAGGTGGGGTTACTGTGACGCCTTTGTCCGGTTGTTGAACACAAACAAAGTGCGCGAAGTTGCAGCTATGGCGAACTTTTAATCTAAACAAAACCCAAGGTCTAAACGGTGCCCTAAGGGCTGTATATATGGAGGAAGAGGGGAATTTCGTGGCCCTTGGTGGAGGGGTCGAAATCAACCCTATCTCTTGTTCCCCACACATACGGACTCTAAAATAGCCTATACTTGTGTATTTCGAAATTACAAGGGCCTGGCCCACTAATAAGGTGACGCATCACCTAGAATAGCCTCGGGGACGACATTTATGAAGTAGCATCTTGTATATTTTGTCCAAGGCTTCATGCACCCATTATGGTGGCTTCAAAGTCCTGAAATCATCACTTGTAACTCCGTTTTGTTCCCCCTTGCGCATGGCATTATCTCCATGCTTGTTCTTGCTCCAATGTCCATCCTTCTCCAAGCTAGGGCCTTCATTTGTAAGCAAAACAAATGTATCCAATTTAGGCAGCACCATATTCTCATGAACATTAGAATCATTACCAAGAAACGAAAGTACCTGATAATTTAATTGGCGTGCGTGAGCTCTAGTAATTGGTCCAGTATATGTGGCAGTAGGTGTTGTGGGTGTAACAATGGTATTGATGTCCTCATCAGGAATGATGGGCTATACACGTGTCGGAGTTGAAGTTGCCGTCCCTAAGTAGCCGAAACACCTTAGGAGACACAAGCCAACACTCGAAAAAGCTCAGTCAACAATTGGGTTAAGTTGGGTGTGGCGAAAGTGTATGGTGGGCACGCCTATGTGGAAGTGGTGGTGGTGGTTGATGAAGAAGCAATCGTCCCTAAGTAGCCGAAACACCTTAGGAGACTCGAATCACTACTCAAACAACCACTAATGCTATGGGGAACAAAATTGGTTAGGTTGCGGAAGTCGGTGGTGGTTATGCGGAGGATGTGGCGGAAGCCCTAGGCAAAGATGCCAAAGTTCACAAAATTTGATGGAGTCAAATGGTGATGGTAGTATTTTATGGGAAGGGGATGTCAATAGCTTCAAAAGCGAGCTAAAGAACGTCAAAATCGGACTCGGATGAATTAGTTATGGCGAAACGGTGAAACGGAAAAAACAGAAATGACAGGGGCCGGATATCCGGGGGTTGGGGCCGGATTTCCGGGGGTGTATGTCCAGAACCGAGCTGATTTGGCGCTCCAGGGCCCGGATGTCCGGTTTGGGGCCCGGATGTCCGGCCGGATGGCCCGGATGTCCGGCCCGACGATTCCAGATCTCGTTTGGGGCGGAAATTTTTGAATTATGGGCGGAAATTGATGATTTCAAGGTCAAAATTTGATGGATTTTGTGGAGGAAAGATGGGGAAACTTGGGGGAATGCTAGATCCACTTGAAACCAAGCAAATCCACGGATCAAAATCAACAAAACATCATCAAAACTAACAAATCACAAAAAAAATTGGGGCTATTTTTGTGGGGAATTTTCGGAATTAGGACAAAAACAACAAAATCAAGCTAGAAAAAGAGGGGTAGGGGCTCCAAAAACGTGATCAACCTAAGCTCTGATCCATAGATGATGTAGGGCGGAACCCTACGTGGGCGATCTTTCACGTTGGAGCGGATCCTACGGGGAAATCACGAAGAACGAGCGGAAGAACACGAGAGAATCACGGGAAGGAACAAGGGAAAACACTCAACCGACAAGGAATCAATCACACAAGCGCTAGATTATCGAACACATAGAGTGGCACAAGATTCAAGATCAACAAAGGTAAGGATACACGAGTAGCCGTTCTTCTCCGAGAGGAGGTCTTGATGGGTCCACCCTAGAAGGGGGTCTTGAATCCGCTTGGGGATCTTCTCCGTAGAGGTCCTGATCTCCGAGGAGAAGTAGCCAAGTGGATGAGCAAAGGCTCTCTCACCTAAACATGAGCTAATCCAAAGCTAACCCTAAAAGAGGAAGGGATGAAGTATATATAGTCTCGGGCGAAGAGGTACAAGGACAAGTCCGGATGCCTTTAGCAGCAGGGAGGCCGGATGTCGGGCGTCGGGCCGGATGTCCGGGCTAGGGGCCGGATGTCCGGCTGGCGGGTCTGTTCGGCCGAATCGGTCTGGGCGCCGGATTTCGGGCGAGTGGCGGATATCCGGGGCTTCGTGGGAGGCCGGATGTCCGGGGCACTGGGGCGGATGTCCGGGCCTGTAGTCTTCTTGGCAGCTGTGATGGGCGCCGGATGTCGGGCTGGGCCGGATGTCCGGGGCTCAGTAACTATCTGGCTCTTCTTCCTTCTCCTCTTCCATGCTTCGCGCATGCTTGGCCTTGGTCCTTGGGCTCTCCATGGTCTCCTCGGGTGTACCTGAGTATGCACAAGGTCGGCGCTTGAAGTAGCATCCATGTCTTACATGCGGAAAAGGGAAGATTCAGAAAGGAGCGAGTTCACCTTAGGTCCAATGGCGCATAGTCGAGGTCTCATCTTATGTATCCTTGGGGCTTGGAGAGTAGATGGAGTGTACATGGGGATGAGCGTGGGATGCTCCGCATCAAGAACGGCTACTCGTGTATCCTTACCTTTGTTGTCCTTGAATCTTGTGCCACTCTATGTGATCGATAATCTAGCACTTGTGTGATTGACCTCTTGTCGGTTGAGTGATTTCTCTCTCGTTTTCCCCGTGTTTTCCCTCTTGTTCTTCCGCGTGTTCTTCGCGATTCACCGTAGGATCCGCTCCAACGTGAAAGATCGTCCACGTAGGGTTCTGCCCTACATCATCTATGGTATCATGAGCCACGTTGATCACGTTTTGGAGCCCCTACCCCTCTTTTTCTAGCTTGATTTTGTTGTTTTTGTCCTAATTCCGAAAATTTCCTCACAAAAATAGCCCCAAATTTTTTTGTGATTTGTTAGTGTGATGAAGTTTTGTTGGATTTGATCCGTGGATTTCGTGTGTTGCAGGTAGATCTAGCATCCCCCCATCTTTTCCACAACTTCCATCCACAAAATCGCCCAAATTTTGATCCGATTTGACCTCTCCTCGCGGTGTTCTTGAGCCCGGACATCCGACCCGAGCAGCCCGGACATCCGGCCCGATCAGCCCGGACATCCGGCGCCCTGGACATCCGGCTTCTAGCCCGGATTTCCGGCCACTGATAGCAACATTACCCTCCACCACCCCGATCACCGCCTAACCTTCGCCAAATTTTGTCCCGTGCCCACATACACTTCCACTTACCTCCACCATTTCCGTATAATACCACCATAGCCTTTCCCTGATGAGGACATCAATACCATTGTTACACCCACAGCCCCTACTGCTACATATACTGGACCAATTACTAGAGCTCGCGCACGCCAATTAAATTATCAGGTACTTTCGTTTCTTGGTAATGATTCTAATGTTCATGAGAATATGATGCTGCCTAAATTGGATACATTTGTTTTGCTTACAAATGAAGGCCCTAGCTTGGAGAAGGATGGACATTGGAGCAAGAACAAGCATGGAGATAATGCCATGCGTAAGGGGAACAAGAACGGAGTTACAAGTGATGATTTCAGGACTTTGAAGCCACCATAATGGGTGCATGAAGCCTTGGACGAAATATACAAGATGCTACTTCATAAATGTCGTCCCGAGGCTATTCTAGGTGCTGCGTCACCTTATTAGTGGGCCAGGCCCATGTAATTTCGAAATACTTAAGTATAGGCTGTTTTTAGAGTCCGTATGTGTGGGGAAACAAGAGTTAGGGTTGATTTCGGACCCCTCCACCAAGGGCCACGAAATTCCCCCCTCTTCCTCCATATATACAGCCCTTAGGGCACCGTTTAGACATTGGGTTTTGTTTAGATTAAAAGTTCGCCATAGCTGCAACTTGGCGTGCCGTTTGTGTTCAACGACTGGACAAAGCGCCACAGAACCCCACCTTGATCAATAAAGCTTTCATCTTATATTCGCAATATCCAGATTGCAATCTCAGTTTCTTGCTTGTTCTTCGTTTGCTCGCAGGAAACAGGCCCTCGTGGTCAGGTTGATCGTGCTCCGGCGTGGTCAATAACCCTCGGAAGTTGGTTTAGCGATTGCTAAGGCGCGACGTCTCGCACGTTCGTAGTCGGATCGTCAAGGTCGACTCCCACAGAAACGATAGCCACCATCTCATCGAAACATCGGGACACCTTTGCCTCTATCATTCCCGAAACCAACTCCGACAATGTTGCCACATTTTGACTTGAGAATTTGAGTTGGGGGTTTTCCGTATCCTTTTGTGTTTCGGCTATCTAGGTACGGTTCAACATCAACATCACCACCGCTCATCTTCGTCAAGGACGGTAACATTGTCGACACCTTTGTCATTACTTGCAATTGCATTGATAAACATCATAGCCCATCTTTTGCGTCGCTTACCCATCGAGACTAGCCATTGAGTATTGCCGACAACGTGACTTGTGCACATTAGTGATCATACTCCATAGCATACATACCATACCAAAGTGGTGCATATCTTAGCATCAACTTGTGTGTCACAAAGTTGTCATCGCATACACAATTGCTATCTTGGTTCGTGAAGTTTTGCATGAGAAAAGAGCTCAAAAGAGAAAGAGCCAAACAAGCTTTTAAGCAAAGAGAGAAAGATAAGCAAAGAGCTTATGAGCAAGAACCATAGCATCATAAAACATTAAGATTGTCATACTTGATCATCTTGGATCAACACTTCGACACACCATACATATAGCATACTTGGGATAGAAGTCGTTGCATTTTTGCTTAGTAGGTTGTGCACAAGTTCGTATCCGCCTATTGTGCAATCGTGCTAGTGTCTCTCTAGTGTTGTGCAACAAGAGCATCTTGGTGAATTCCACATTTTGGCTCACCATTGGTTGCATAACCCCATATTATCTATTTGCGCGTGTGTTTCCGTGTACCATATCTTGCTATTGGTCTACTTGTTGCATTTGCAAATTTGTGAATCATTTCCAACTTTATTGAATCTCACTTACAATTGCATCAAATTTTGTGCCACCATCCTAACCGAGCTCCACCATAAGCTTTTATTTGTGTAGGTGTGAGAACCGACAAGAATCGGTACCAAGAGTGCTATTTCATTGTCCGCATTTGAGTGAACTTGATTCATTTTCAACATCGGTCAAAGGTACATTGGTATAAGTTCTTTCCGTTCTACCACTCACATCTTGCTTGGAATGATGGATAGGCCAAGTTCTTCTACCAACCCACTCTTCATCGAGCAAGACGACGACATGTCCTCATACGTCACCAAGAGCCACCTCTTCGGTGCACAACGAGCGTTGCACCAAGAACAACAAGCAATGAGCAACGCGATCGACAACCTCGCCATCGACTTGCGACTCTCCGAGCAACGACAAGAGACTACTTCGACAACAAGTTCGAGGCTCACAAGCAAGAGAATGATGCAAGAATGGACGAGATCCGCGCTTTGATGAGAAACCGGCATCATTCAACTTCTTCATCATCAATACGGAGCCGCTCGAGTCGACACTCCGACGACACCTTCTACGACTCAAGTACACCTACGTCGAACACTCTTCGTCGTGCCGCTCGTCAAGACCGTCATGCATCTCGCAACCCGCTACATGACAAGCATTCACAAGAGCAAGTTGACGATCAAGTTCCTCGTCCTCAATCAAACCATGAGGCTTTTGCTCAAGCTCAAGAACGACAACGTCTTCGTCGCCAACATGAGGAAGAACGAGCACGTCTTCACCAAGACGAACAAGACGCCAAGGCTCAACGTCTTCAACAACAACAACGTGAAGCGCAGGCTTTTGAGGCGCAACGTGCCCTTCAAGAATCAAGTAGAGCCTTTGCCAACCGCAATCGCGAACGGCGCAATCAAGAGGAAGCCCTTCGAGAAGAAATCCAAGAGAGGAACTACCAACCTCATGTACAACGTCAAGTTCCTCAAGCTCCTCCACAAGCTCCACCTCAACCTCACGCTCAACAAGAGCAAGTTGATCATGGTCTTCCTCCGCGCCAAGAGCATCATGAGGACGAGTACATTCCACGTCAAGGACGTCATCATCAACATCGCCAACAACACAATGAAGAGCAACGCTACGGCAAGCTAAAATTCACCATGCCCAAGTTCAATGGAAGCAATGACCCCGAAGACTACCTCTCATGGGCATTGAAGGTTGACAAAATCTTCCGGTTGCACAACTACGATGAAGCGAAGAAAATCGCTATGGCATCACTTGAGTTCCAAGACTATGTGCTCATATGGTGGGAACAAATCATTGAGAGACGACAAGCAAGAGGCGAACCTCCAATCACCACTTGGGCTCAAATGAAGGATGTCATGTGAGCACGTTTTGTGCCAACCTACTACAACCGCGACCTCTTCAAGAAACTCCAACTACTCAAGCAAGGAACAAAGAGCGTTGAAGAATATTACAAGGAAATGGAGATAGCCATGATTCGAGCCAATGTCAAGGAAGATGATGAGCAAACTATGGCACGTTTCTTGAATGGACTCAATCATCCCATCAAGAAGATCGCCGACTTCCAACCGTACTCATCCCTCATTGAGCTCGTGCATCAAGCTACAAAGGCGGAACGCCAAGTGCAAGATGACTTCAAGTACGCCAAGTACTCCTCCAAGACCTACGGCTTCTCCAACAACCAAGCTTCAACAACTCCTCCAACATCTACATCAACCAAGCTTTCTTCAAGAAACGACGACAAGTCAAGTTACAAGAAGACATCGACAAGTTCAAGTCGTCCTCCTCCTACTACAAGCAACCTCAAGCCACGTGCTTCATCCTCTACTCCGACCGATGAGACCATCAAAACAAGTGATAGAGGCAAAGGTGTCCCGTCTTTCGATGAGATGTGGTTTTCGCTTTGGAGGAAGTCGACTTTGACGATCCGACTACGAACGTGCGAGGACGCCGCGTTAGCAATCGCTAAACCAACTCCGAGAGGTTATTGACCACGCCGAGCACGCATCAACGACCACGAGGGTCTGTTTCCTGCGAGCAAACGAAGAACAAGCAAGAAACTGAGATTGCAATCTGGATATTGCGAATATAAGATGAAAGCTTTATTGATCAAGGTGGGGTTCTGTGGACGCCTTTGTCCGGTCGTTGAACACAAACGGCACGCGAAGTTGCAGCTATGGCGAACTTTTAATCTAAACAAAACCCAAGGTCTAAACGGTGCCCTAAGGGCTGTATATATGGAGGAAGAGGGGGAATTTCGTGGCCCTTGGTGGAGGGGTCCAAATCAACCCTAACTCTTGTTTCCCCACACATACGGACTCTAAAACAGCCTATACTTAAGTATTTCGAAATTACATGGGCCTGGCTCAATAATAAGGTGACGCAACACCTAGAATAGCCTATGGACTAATATTATGAAGTGGCATCTTGTATATTTCGTCCAAGGCCTCATGCACTCATTAGGGTGGCTTCAAAGTCCTGGAATCATCACTTGTAACTCCGTTTTGTTCCCCTTATGCATGCCAACATCTCCATGCTTGAACTTGCTCCAAGGTTCATCTTTCTTGTCCATGGTAGGCCCTTCATTTGTAAGCAAAACAAATGTATCCAATTTAGGCAGCATCATATTCTCATGAACATTAGAATCGTTACCAAGAAACGAAAGTACCGATAATTCAATTGGCGCATGAGCTCTAGTAATTGGTCCAAGATGTATAGCAGCAGGGGCTGTGGGTGTAACAATGGTATTGACGTCCTCATCATCCTCCCTTCTTGAAATGAAGTCGTCCTCGACGGAAGCTCATCTTCCTCACCCAAATAAGGCTTCAAATCTGCAATGTTAAAAGTGGGACTAACCCCAAAATCTGCAGGCAGCTCAAGTTTATATGCATTATCATTTATTTTCTCTAACACCTTAAATGGACCATCAAGACGTGGCATTAGCTTTGATTTGCAAATTAGGAAACCTCTCCTTACGCAAATGTAACCAAACAAGATCTCCGGTGCAAAGACAACATGTTTTCTACCCTTATCTCCAGAAGTTTATATTTAGCATTCATACGCTCAATGTTTTCCTTAGTTAACTCATGCATTTTAAAATCAATTCAGCACGTTCTTTAGCATCAAAATTAACCTTCTCCGAAGATGGAAGAGGCAACAAATCAATAGGTGCACGAGGTAGGAAGCCATACACAATTTCAAAAGGGCACATCTTAGTAGTAGAATGCAATGAACGATTATAAGCAAATTCAATATGAGGCAAGCATTCTTCCCACATTTTCTTATTATTCTTCAAAACAGCCCTAAGCATAGTAGACAATGTTCTATTGACTACTTCAGTTTGTCCATCAGTTTGGGGTGACAAGTAGTACTAAAAAGCAGTTTAGTCCCCAACTTAGCCCATAAACATCTCCAAAAGTGGCTAAGAAATTTAGTATCACGATCTGAAACAATAGTATTTGGCACACCATGCAAGCGAATAATTTCACGAAAGAACAAATCAGCAACATTAACAAGATCATCGCTTTTATGACATGGTATAAAGTGTGCCATTTTCGAGAATCTATCCACGACAACAAGTATGCTATCCTCCCTTCTTTGTTCGAGGTAAACCTAAAATAAAGTCCATAGATATATCCTCCCAAGGAACACTAGGCACGAGCAAAGGCATATATAAACCATGAGGATTGAGTCGTGACTTAGCTTTTTGACATGTAGTGCAGCGAGCAACAAAACGCTCAACATCCCGCCTCATCTTTGGCCAAAAGAAATGTGTAGCAAGTATATCCTCCGCCTTCTTGACGCCAAAGTGTCCCATTAATCCTCCTCCATGCGCCTCCTGCAACAACAAAAGACGAACAGAGCTAGCAGGAATGCATAGCTTGTTAGCACGGAACACAAAACCATCATTAATAACGAACTTGTTCCATGTTCTTCCTTATTTACAATTCTGCATTACATCTTTAAAATCAGCATCATGCACATATTGATCTTTGATGGTCTCCAAACCAAATATTTTGAAGTCAAGTTGTGAAAGCATAGTATAGCGACGAGACAAAGCATCAGCAATAACATTTTCTTTACCCTTCTTGTGTTTAATGACATAAGGGAAAGTCTCAATGAATTCAACCCATTTAGCATGTCTACGATTCAGTTTAGCTTGACTTTTAATATGTTTCAAAGATTCATGATCGAATGTATAACAAATTCTTTGGGCCATAAATAATGTTGCCATGTCTCTAAAGTCCGAACAAGAGCATATAATTCTTTGTCATAAGTAGAATAGTTCAGACTAGGCCCACTCAATTTTTCGAGAAAAGTATGCAACAGGTTTGCCATCTTGTAATAACACACCTCCTAATCCAATTCCACTAGCATCACATTCAAGCTCAAAAGTCTTATTAAAGTCAGGAAGTTGAAGTAAAGGAGCATGTGTCAACTTATCTTTCAATACCGTGAAGGCTTCTTCCTGTGCGGTACCCCAAACAAAAGGCACATCCTTCTTTGTAAGCTCATTGAGAGGTGCAGCAATGGTGCTAAAGTCTCTCACAAAACGCCTATAGAAACCAGCGAGTCCAAGAAAACTCCTCACTTGTGTGACCATTTTGGGCTGCGGCCAACTCTCAATAGCTTCAATCTTGACTTTATCAACTTCAATTCCCTGTGGAGTAACAACATAACCAAGAAAAGATACTCGGTCGGTGCAAAAGGTGCACTTCCCAAGGTTACCAAACAAACGTGCATCACGTAGAGCATTAAAAACACCACGTAAATGTTCCAAATGTTCTTCCAAAGATTTGCTATAAATCAGTATATCATCAAAGTAAACTACCACAAATCATCCAATGAAAGCACGTAAAACTTCGTTCATTAATCTCATGAAAGTACTAGGTGCATTAGTTAACCCAAAAGGCATGACTAACCACTCATATAATCCAAACTTAGTTTTAAATGCTGTTTTCCATTCATCTCCCAATTTCATACGAATTTGATGGTATCCACTATGCAAATCAACTTTGGAGAATATTGTAGAGCCACTCAATTCATCAAGCATATCATCTAGCCTAGGAATAGGATGACGATAACGAATAGTAATATTATTAATGCCTCTACAATCAACACACATACGCCGACATACCATCCTTTTTAGGCACTAGTATAATAGGAACAGCACAAGGACTAAGAGATTCGCAGATATAACCTTTGTCGAGCAGCTCCTCGTACTTGACGATAATCTCCTTCGTCTCCTCCGGATTGGTACGGTATGGTGCGCGGTTGGGTAGCGATGCACCGGAATTAAGTCAATTTGATGCTCAATCCCTCGAATAGGTGGTAATCCGGTGGCACGCCTTGTGGGAAGACGCCGCGAACTCCTGCAAAATGTTAGTGACAGCGAGGGGCAAAGAGGAAGGCACGTCCTCGAATGAAAATAATGCCTCTTTGCACACAAAAGCATAGCAAACAGATTTGCTAAAATCTAGCTCATCAATATCAGATTTGGTGGCAAATAAACATGCACTTTTCAGTTTAATTTCGAAGCAACATTAGATGGTTTATTATTAGGCTTCATTTGTTGCTCAAATTCTTTTGCCACAATCTGATTTTCACTCTTATTTTCTCCTGTTTTGCTTTATTAGCTCTATTAATATCATCTTTCAAAATGGAATCAGAGTCATAGGAAGCAATGTAATATTTTTATCCTTGTGAACAAGAGTATACTGATTGTTTCTACCATGGTGTACAGAATTTTTATAAAATTGCCATGGTCTACCAAGTAATAAGGAACATGCTTGCAAAGGTACCACATCACAATCAACATAATCAGATATGTAGAGATACTAAAATACACACGAACAGACGTGTTACCTTAACCTTGCCGCTGTTGTTGAACCATTGGATGTAGTAAGGATGTGGATGTGGTCTTGTGGTGAGAGAAAGCTTCTCCACCATATCCATGCTAGCCAAGTTGTTACAGCTCCCTCCATCTATGATGACGCTGAATAGAACGCTCCTTCACAACTCCCTTTGTATGGAACAAGTTATGCCTCTGATTTTGCTCAGCTTGTGTAACCTGCACACTCAAAACACGTTGAGCAACTAAACATTCATACCTGTCAAGATCTTCAAGAGCCATGTATTGCGCCTCAAGATCGTAATCATCTCCACCGTGTTCTTCATGTGTAATAAGAGCCAAAGTCTCTTCATCATAGTCACTAGCAGACTCATACCAACCATCCTCAAGAGCAATCATCACACGCTGAGATTGGCATTCTCTAAAATGTCCTCTTCCCTTACAACGATGACAAATAATATCACTTGTGTGCCCTGTTGACGCCATGGAAGAAGAAGAGCTCTGTGTAGGCCCAAAGAGTGTACTCTTGGCGATAGTGGTGGTTGTGCACGCTTTCTTGTATCACGGTTGGAGGTGGCAGCCGACGGAGGTGCCGGTCTAGTAGAACGTGTGGAAGTAGATGATGCACGTGGTGTCCATGATGAAGGTCGACCTGCGAGAAAAGTTAGTCCGTGCCAACGCTCGTCGATCCTGCACTTCACGCTCAGCTTTACATGCAAGATGGAATAATCGAGTGATATTATTATAATCCTTGTAGTCTAGAATGGTCTGAATCTCTATTTAATCCACCCGTAAAACGTGCAAGCATAGCTTCATTCTCCTCAACAATACCACATCTAATCAAGCCAGTTTGTAATTCCCGATAATATTCTTCACCGAATTTTTTCCTTGTCTTAAGCGCTGCAATTTTTGAAGTAATTCACGCTGATAATATGGTGGAACCCAACGAGTACGCATAGCAGTTTTCAAAGCAGCCCAAGTAGCTGGAACAGGATATAATCTACAATGTTCGGACCACCAAACACATGCAAAGCTAGTGAAAGCACAAACAGCAGCAGAGAACACGTCTCTCCTCGGGATATTGTAAACATGTAAATCGTTGTTCAGTTTCTAACTCCCAAGTAAGATATATATCGGAACATATCTACCCTCAAATGGTGGAATATTCAATTTCAGTTTAGGGAGATGGTCATGATCTCGCACTCAAGGGGAGCCCAACATTGCCATTATTTGCATGTGGACGACACTGGTGGTTGTGGTGCTGGTGGTTGCACGTAGTTCGATGTTGATCAACCTCATCCTCGTAATCTCTCACATAATCATCCTCCCCACCGCAGCTGCAGGAGCCATGTATATCAACAAGCAGCACCGGCAGCTTGGCCAGCTGAAGTGGGACACGGAAGCTTCGGCGGAGGGCTGTTTCGCGATGTGGAGGTAGTCCTTGTTGTTGTAGTAGAGGTGCGTTAGGTGCCGCCGGTGGTGGTGGTGGTAGACGCAGCGAGCAATTCATTAAACTTGTTATCGAGCTTTGTTTCAACGCCTTCTCAATGCCATCTATCTTCTCCATGGCCTCTTCAAATCTATTTAGCACATCTTCTACCTGCCCACTCATCATTTGTTGAAACTTATCATGTAGCGCTTTGTTTGTCATGTTCTCCCGGTCGATCACGTCGGCTTGTGATCCCGCCATGGTTAGCAGCAATAGGAACACACAAGAATATGATTGACAGACTACTAGGAAGTGGTGGTGGTGGTGTGGTGGACAGATCACAAACCGTCAAGCAAATCTCAAATTCTTACCAGTTCTTACCCAAGAAAGCGGTGATCGGCAACCGAGGTAGTCAAAACTCTCAAAGCTTGGATAAAGCGATTACTGTGGAGAGTCAAACGCACGACGTAGATGTATGTGGAGCTGGGAAGGCTTATAATATGGTAGCAAAAGGGTCAGCAATAATCAATTCGAGAGATGCAAAGTTGAATAAATGCTCAACGACGTGATCAGGTCTGGTCCTAGGCTAGACCGTGCTAGAGACGCGAGCCTAGAACACTAACAAAATCACGGCGCTGCACGGAAACAACGGAAAAGCACACTGGAATTTTTTTTCGCTTTTTTTTATGCTGCTTTTTTTTTTTTGAAAAATCACTATAATGGCGAGTGTCTTAAAACTCTTCCCGTGTCAAACCGACAGATGGGCACGAAATTTTTCGACCAAATTTTTTTTTCGACCGCCGGACCCAAAAACTGAAACGAGTCAAAAAACTTTCTATAACGGCGATTGTCTCAATACACTTAGAAACACCTAAAATAGGATAGCCGAAAATTTTTCGACAAGTGCGTTTTCGGAAAATTTTGGGCCTAAACGGAGGGTGGTTTCCAGACCTACACAGGCAAGGAAACACGAATCGGAATTTAGATGGATCTCGAAAACAAACCTAATATGAGAAGAACTCGGATTGGTGGTGGATATATGGTGGTGGTATATGGCAGCGGTGGTGGTATATGGATACGGATTGGTGGTGGTATATGGATACGGATTGGTGGTGGTATATGGATACGGATTCAGAGCGGTGGCGGATAACCAATGGTGGTAGATGGCAAGGCGATGATGATGGTGCGGCGGCGTGACAACTTATGACCGTAACTCAAACTCTAAAAGACTAGACTCTAAGACCAGAACTTGACACGACGATGCAACCGCAAATTCAACAAAGCAAAACCCTAAAAATATTATGCAAAGGCTCAGATTGGTTCGGATATGATGAACTAACCCTAATTTTTTTGTGGCTTTTTCGTGGACTATAGGTATGAAGAATGACTCGATCTAAACTACGGAAACTGTAAAATCTCACCGAGCAACCTGGAAATCTGATACCACTTGATAGAGGCAAAGGTGTCCCGCTTTCGATGAGATGTGGTTTTCGCTTTGGAGGAAGTCGACTTTGACGATCCGACACGAACGGCGAGGACGTCGCGCCTTAGCAATCGCTAAACCAACTCCGAGAGGTTATTGACCACGCCGAGCACGATCAACGACCACGAGGGTCTGCATTTCCTGCGAGCAAACGAAGAACAAGCAAGAAACTGAGATTGCAATCTGGATATTGCGAATATAAGATGAAAGCTTTATTGATCAAGGTGGGGTTCTGTGGACGCCTTTGTCCGGTCGTTGAACACAAACGGCACGCAGCGAAGTTGCAGCTATGGCGAACTTTTAATCTAAACAAAACCCAAGGTCTAAACGGTGCCCTAAGGGCTGTGTATATGGAGGAAGAGGGGGAATTTCGTGGCCCTTGGTGGAGGGGTCCAAATCAACCCTAACTCTTGTTTCCCACACATACGGACTCTAAAACAGCCTATACTTAAGTATTTCGAAATTACATGGGCCTGGCCCAATAATAAGGTGACGAAGCACCTAGAATAGCCTATGGACGAATATTATGAAGTGGCATCTTGTATATTTCGTCCAAGGCCTCATGCACTCATTAGGGTGGCTTCAAAGTCCTGGAATCATCACTTGTAACTCCGTTTGTTCCCCTTATGCATGCCAACATCTCCATGCTTGAACTTGCTCCAAGGTTCATCTTTCTTGTCCATGGTAGGCCCTTCATTTGTAAGCAAAACAAATGTATCCAATTTAGGCAGCATCATATTCTCATGAACATTAGAATCGTTACCAAGAAACGAAAGTACCTGATAATTCAATTGGCGTGCGCGAGCTCTAGTAATTGGTCCAGTATGTATAGCAGCAGGGGCTGTGGGTGTAACAATGGTATTGATGTCCTCATCAACAAGCTCCTTCAAGTGTTTTACTTGCGGCGGACGAGGCCACAAGTCATATGAATGCACCAACAAGCGCACCATGATCCTCAACGACGATGGCACATATGACTCCATGAGTGAAGAGGAGATGGAAGCCCTTGAACAAGTGGCCATGCACCGGCAAGTAAATGAAGATGAAGATGATCAAGTCTTTTGTGATGAGGATTCGAGCCCCGCTCTCGTTGTCTCCAAGGTCTTGACTCTCCAACATCAACAAGAAGAAGACCAGCGATGCCACATCTTCCACACAAAAGCCGGCATCAATGGACGGTCCATCAAGGTCATCATCGATGGAGGTAGTTGCCACAACTTGGCAAGTGAAGAACTATGCTCCAAGCTCCAATTGGTCAAGAGGAAGCACCCGCATCCCTATAAGGTTCAATGGCTAAGTGACTCCGGCACTATACGAGTCGAGCATACGGTCCAAGTCTCCTTCAAAATCGGCGCTTATGAAGACACATTGGAATGCGATGTGGTCCCAATGACCGTTTGTCACCTACTTCTTGGCCGACCATGGCAATTCGACCGTGGTGTCATCCACAATGGGCGCACCAATCACTATAGCTTCAAGATGAAGGGAAAAGAATATGTGCTACGACCTATGTCTCCTAGTCATGTGATAGCCGACAAACAAGCCACCAATCATAGAGACAAGAGTGCGAAAGTGATCCACCCAAAAGTGAGTGAGAGCCACAAGCCAAATTTGAGCGACTCTTCGCCTAGAGAGAAAAACCTCATTCTATTTGCCACCAAAAGTGAGATGAGAGAAGTGTGTGAGAACCCATCTACCGTGATGCACTTTGTCCTTGTGTGCAAGGATGGAGAACCAAAAACTAACAACATTCACGAGCTACCTTTGGTGTTTCAATCTCGTTTGCAGGAATTTCAAGATGTTTTCCCCGATGAGCTACCTCCGGGTCTACCTCCTCTTCGAGGCATTGAGCATCGAATCGACCTCATTCCCGGAGCGCCGCTACCAAACAAAGCTCCATACCAAGTCAATCCGGAAGAAACCAAAGAGATTCAATGGCAAGTACAACAACTAATCGACAACGGTCATGTACGTGAAAGCTTAAGCCCTTGTGTCGTTCCCGTTATTCTTGTGCCTAAGCCCGATGGAAGTTTCCGCTTGTGTTCCGATTGTAGACCTATCAATGCTATTACCGTTCGATATAGGCATCCCATTCCTCGCTTAGATGACATGCTTGATGAACTTAGTGGAGCCAACTTTTCTCAAAATTGATCTTAAAAGTGGCTATTATCAAATCCGCATACAAGAGGGTGATGAATGGAAAACTGCTTTCAAAACCAAATTTGGTTTATATGAATGGTTAGTGATGCCTATGGGTCTTTCGGAAGCTCCCGGTACTTTTGTGCATCTTATGCGTCATGTGCTTCGTCCTTATATTGGAGTCTTTGTTGTGGTTTACTTTGACGATATTCTTGTGTTTAGCAAAACCATGAAAGAACACATCAATCATGTAAAATCTGTGTTGCAAACTCTTCGCAAGGAAAGTCTTTATGCGAACTTGAAAAAATGCACTTTTGGAGTTGACAAAGTGGTTTTCTTGGGTTTTGTTGTTTCCTCAAAGGGTGTCCATGTTGATGAATCTAAAATTGAAGCAATCAAAACTTGGCCCCAACCCACCAATTTGCAACAAGTGCGAAGTTTTCTTGGTCTTATGGGTTTTATCGTCGCTTGTGAAAGATTTTAGCACAATTGCCGCTCCTTTGCATGCTTTGCGCAAGAAGAATACTCCCTTTATTTGGGGAACTTTGCAATCAACCGCTTTTGATGAGCTCAAGTCTTTGCTTACTCATGCTCCGATTCTTGCTTTGCCCAATTTTGACAAGACTTTTGAGGTTCATTGTGATGCAAGTGGTACCGGAATTGGCGGAGTTTTGATGCAAGAAAAACGAGCCATTGCATATTTTAGTGAAAAACTCTCCGGTGCTCAACTTAATTAACCCATCTATGACAAAGAGTTGTATGCTTTAGTGCGTGTGCTACATGTTTGGGAACATTACCTTAGACCTCATGAGTTTGTCATCCACACCGATCATGAAACGCTTAAGTACCTCAAAGGTCAAACTAAATTGAACAAGCGTCATGCAAAATGGAGTGAATTCATTGAATCCTTTCCTTATGTGATCAAGTACATTAAGGGTAAAGAAAATGTAGTTGCCGACGCGCTTTCACGCATATGCATGCTTGTCACTCAACTTGAATTGAATGTCATTGGTTTTGAGCATATAAAAGACTTGTATGAGCATGATCCATCTTTTGCTTCTCCTTATGCTAAGTGTTTGACGCATACGTCTTGGGAACAATATTACATCAAGGATGGTTATCTTATGAGAGCTAACAAACTTTGCATTCCCGAGTCTTCTCTTCGTTTGCTCCTTTTGCAAGAGGCTCATGGAGGCGGACTCATGGGACACTTTGGACGCGACAAGACATTCACCACGCTCTCCAACAACTACTTTTGGCCCAAGATGTTCCGCGAGGTCTCACGCTTCACCAACAGATGTTATACATGTCGCAAAGCTAAGTCTAAAGCTCAATCTCATGGTCTTTACATGCCTCTTCCTATACCATATCAACCATGGGAAGACATTAGTATGGATTTTGTACTTGGTTTGCCTAGGACTCAAAATGGCAAGGATTCCGTATTTGTTGTTGTGGATAGATTTTCTAAGATGGCACATTTCATACCTTGCAACAAGATAGACGATGCTTCACATGTTGCCAATCTCTTTTGTTGGGAAATCTTGCGACTTCATGGCGTACCAAAGACAATCGTCTCCGATCGTGACGTCAAGTTCTTGAGTTACTTTTGGAAGACCCTATGTGCCAAGCTCGGAATCAAGATCTTGTTCTCCTCGGCATACCATCCTCAAACCGACGGCCAAACGGAGGTGACGAACCGCACTCTATCCACTCTCCTTCGTGTCTTGATCAAGAAGAACATCAAGGAATGGGAAACATGTCTACCCATCACCGAGTACGCCTACAACCGTGCAAGACATTCAACTACCGGCAAGTCCCCCTTCGAGGTCGTCTACGGTTTCAACCCATTGTCCCCATTGGACATTCTACCTCTTCCTCTCCAAGAGCGCACCAACATGGACGCAAGTGAACGAGCAAGCTACATCAAGAAGATGCACGAAGATACAAGGCACACCATTGAGCGCCAAGTACAACGTCAAGCAAGCAAGCTCAACGCCAACAAGCAACCCATCGTCTTCAACATTGGTGATCTAGTGTGGCTACACCTTCGCAAGGACCGCTTCCCCAAAGAACGCAAGTCCAAGCTTCGCCCTCGAGCCGATGGACCTTTCAAGGTGCTAGCACGCTACAACGATAACGCCTACAAGATCGACCTACCTCGAGACAAATACAACGTGAGCGACATCTTCAATGTCAAGGACCTCGCACCATTCCATGGTGGTGAAGCTTTTGATCCAAGGTCGGATCTCTCCCAAGGGGGGGAGATGATGCGGAGCATCCCACGATCATCCCCATGGACATACAACCGTCTCATCAAGAGCCAAGAGGACCCATGACACAAGCTAGAGCTAGAGCTCTCGAGAACGAGGTGACCTCTTTCCTTATTGATATCACATATGATCCACTCGAGACATGGCTACTACCTAAGTCCGATATGCTATGCATGATTAGGTGTCAAGGGGAACCCCCCGAGGATGCACGTGAAGACGGACAAGCCGCCAAGTCCATGGATGAAGAGAACCAACGGAAACGAGCGAAATCCCCTTCCAGGCCCCGGACATCCGGCCCTGACCCCGGACATCCGGCCCCTGGAGCCTCTACCTCAAGGTGCACCAAAATGCCCAAGTCTCCAGGGCCCGGACATCCGGCGTCCAAGCCCAGACATCCGGCCCCCAGCCCGGAAATCCGGCTCCCCTCACCCGGTTCTGCTGAAATGGTCGCCCCAGCCCGGACATCCGGGCTGAGAGCCCGGACATCCGGCGCCTCGCGAAGGCCCGGACATCCGGCCCGACGCCCGGACGTCCGGCCTCCCCTGCCTGCGTGCAGTGCCTTCGGGACTCGTCCCTTGTACCCCTTCGCCCCGAGACTATATAAACTTGATCCCCTCCTCTTTCTAGGGTTAGCTTTTGATTAGCTCATATTTTGGTGTGAGAGCCTTTGCTCATCCACTTGGCTACTTCTCCTCGGAGATCAGGACCTCTACGGAGAAGATCCCCCAAGCGGATTCAAGACCCCCTTCTAGGGCGGACCCGATCAAGACCTCCTCTCGGAGAAGAACGGCTACTCGTGTATCCTTACCTTTGTTGTCCTTGAATCTTGTGCCACTCTATGTGATCGATAATCTAGCACTTGTGTGATTGACCTCTTGTCGGTTGAGTGATTTCTCTCTCGTTTTCCCTGTGTTTTCCCTCTTGTTCTTCCGCGTGTTCTTCGCGATTCACCGTAGGATCCGCTCCAACGTGAAAGATCGTCCACGTAGGGTTCTGCCCTACATCACCCCCTCTTGGGTGGCCCCCATCAAGACCTCCTCGCGGAGAAGAACCCAGTTACCTCTTGTATCGTCCTTTGTTGATTTCGAATCTTGTGCTACCTTATGTGTTTGATGATCTAGCCCTTGTGTGATCGATACTTGTCGGTTTTGTGATTCGCTCGTGTGTTTTCCCTTGTGTTCTTCCACTCGTTCGTCGTGTTTCCTCGTAGGATCCTCTCCAAATGTGAAAGATCTCCACATAGGGTTCTGCCCTACATCATCTTGGTATCATGAGCCACGTTGATCACGTTTTTGGAGCCCCTTACCCGTGTTTTCTAGCTTGATTTTGTTGTTTTCGTCCTAAATCCCGAAAATCCCCACCAAAAATAGCCCCAAATTTTTTTGTGATTTGTTGGTGTGATAAAGTTTTGTTCGATTTGATCCATGGATCTGCTTTGCTTCGAGTGGATCTAGCTTCCCTACCCTTCTTCCCCTCTAATTTCTTCTTTTTCCCCTCGGATTTGGGTTTTTCCCCAAGTTTTTCCGCCCAAATCCACGATCCCGAAGTCTCTGTTCATGGCAGAATCACGACCATCGGAACTTCCGGCCTAGCCCGGAACTTCCGGCCTAGCCCGGAACATCCGGCCCCCGGACCTTCCGGCCTAGCCCGGAACCTCCGGACCCCGGACCTACCGTCTTACCCGGAACTTCCGTCCTAGACAGAAAGGTTGCGCACCTTCGACGACTCCCGCTACTTCGGCAAACTCCGACCACGGTGCAGCGGCATCTTCGCCAACGTACTGAAGACCGTGCATCACATCATCGTCCACATTCGCATCCGTTTGGAACCTTCAACCGTAAGCAAGGACGGTAATCTCGACGACATCTTTGTCCAAACCTTGCCATTGCATTGATAACCACATGGCCTTACTTTTGCGTAGCTTACCCATCGAGACTAGCCATTGAGTATTCCCGGCAATGTGACTTGTGCACATTAGTGATCATACTCCATAGCATACATACCATACCACCGTGGTGCATATCTTGGGATCCACTTGTGTGTCACAAAGTTGTCATAGCATACACAATTGCCATCTTGGTTCGTTAAGTTTTGCACGAGAAAAGAGCTCAAAAGTGAAAGAGCCACACAAGCTTTTAAGCAAAGAGGAAAGATGAGCAAAGAGCTTATGAGCAAGAACCATAGCATCAGACCACATTAAGATTGTCATACTGGATCATCTTGGATCCTAGCACCGAAATACCATACATATAGCATACGTGGGATAGAGATAGTTGCATTTTGCCTAGTAGGTTGTGCACAAGTTCCGTATCCGCCTATTGTGCAATCGTGCTAGCGTCTCTCTAGTATTGTGCAACAAGAGCATTTTCGTGGATTCCACATTTTGGCTCACTTTTGGTTTGCACAATCCCACCTATCTATTTGCGTGTGTGTTTCCGTGTACCATTATTTGCTTGGTCTACTTGTTGCATTTGCAAATTTGTGAACCTTTTCCAACATTATTGAAGCTCACTTGCAATTGCATCAAATTTTGTGCCACCATCCTCACCAAGCTCCGCCATAAGCTTTTATTTGTGTAGGTGTGAGAACCGACAAGGATTGGTACCAATAGTGCTATTTCGTTGTCCGCATTTGAGTGAACTTGATTCATCATCAACATCGGTCAAAGGTACATTGGTATAAGTTCTTCTCCTTCTACCACTCACACTTTTGCTTGGAATGGTGGATAGGCCGAGTACTTCTACCAACCCACTTTTCATCGAGCAAGACAACGACATGTCATCATACGTCACAAAGAGCCACCTCTTTGGTGCTCAAAGGGCGTTGCACCAATAGCAACAAGCACTGAGCGACCACATCGACAACCTCGCCACCGACTTGCGACTCTCCGAGCAACGTACAAGAGACTACTTTGATAACAAGTTCGACGCTCACAAGCAAGAGAATGATGCAAGAATGGACGAGATCGGATCCTTGATTAGGAACCGGCATCATTCCACTTCTTCATCCTCAAGACGGAGCCGCTCGAGTCGACACTCCGACGACACCTTCTATGACTCAAGTACACCGTCATCGAACACTCTCCGACGAGCCGCGCGTCAAGACCGTCATGCCTCTCACAATCCTCTACATGACAAGCATTCACAAGAGCAAGTCGATGAGCAAGCACTTCGTCCTCCACCGCACCAAGTAGCTTTTGCTCAAGCACAAGAACGGCAACGCCAAAGCCAACGAGAACAAGAGGAGCGAGCGCGGCAACATCAAGATGAACAAGATGCCGAGGCGCAACATCGAGAACAACAACTTCGTGAAGCTCTAGCACTTGAGGCGCAACATGCACTTCGCGATTCAAGTCGAGCCGTTGCCGACCGAGGACGCCAAGCTCGTGAATATCAAGAAGCGCTCCACGATGAAGTCCAAGAAAGGCTCTATCAAGCACGTGTGCAGCGACAAGCCCCACCACAAGTTCGACAAGCTCCACCACAAGCTCACCAAGAACCTCAAGTTCATCAAGAACATGGAGACAATGGAAATCCACCATGACAAGAGCAACATGAGATTGTTAATCCTCAACGACATGGGCGTCATCATCCCCGACCACAACACAATGACGAGCAACGATATGGAAAGCTAAAATTCACCATGCCAAAGTTCAATGGAAGCAATGACCCCGAAGAGTACCTCTCATGGGCATTGAGGTCGACAAAATCTTTCGTTTGCACAACTATGAGGAAGAGAAGAAGATCGCTATGGCATCACTTGAGTTCCAAGACTATGTGCTCATATGGTGGGAACAAATCCTTGAGCGGCGACAAGCAAGAGGTGAACCTCCAATCACCACTTGGGCTCAAATGAAAGATGTCATTCGAGCACGTTTTGTGCCCACTTACTACAACCGCGACCTCTTCAAGAAACTCCAACTCCTCACGCAAGGAACAAAGAGTGTTGAAGAATACTACAAGGAAATGGAGATAGCCATGATTCGAGCCAATGTGAAGGAAGATGATGAACAAACAATGGCACGTTTCTTGAATGGACTCAATCATCCCATCAAGAAGATCACCGACTTCCAACCCTACTCTAATCTCATTGAGCTCGTGCATCAAGCTACAAAGGCGGAACGTCAAGTGCAAGATGACTTCAAGTACGCTAAGTACTCGTCCAAGGCCTACTTGCTTATCCAACAACCAATCTTCAACGACTCCTCCAACATCTACATCAACCAAACCTTCTACAAACAACAACGACAAGTCAAGTTACAAGAAAACTTTGACAAGTTCAAGTCGTCCTCCTCCTACTACAAGCAACTTCAAGCCGCGTGCTTCGTCGTCTACTCCGACCGATGAGACCACCAAGAAAAGCTCCTTCAAGTGTTTCACTTGTGACGGCCGAGGCTACAAGTCCTATCAATGCACCAACAAGCGCACCATAATCCTCAACGACGATGGCACCTATGACTCAATGAGTGATGAGGAGATGGAAGCTCTTGAGCAAGTGGCCATGCACCGGCGAGTGAACGAGGATGAAGATGATCAAGTCTTTTGTGATGAGGATTTGAGCCCCGCTCTCGTGGTTTCCAAGGTCTTGACTCTTCAACATCAACAAGAAGAAGACCAACGATGCCACATCTTCCACACAAAGGCCGGCATCAATGGAAGGTCCGTCAAGCTCATCATCGGCGGAGGTAGTTGCCACAACTTGGCAAGTGAAGAACTATGCTCCAAGCTTCAATTGGTCAAGAGGATGCATGATGTAGGGTGGAACCCAAATCGGAGATCTTTCACGTTTGGAGGGGATCCTACGGGGAAAACGCGATGAACGGGCGGAAGAACACAAGGAAACACACACAAGAGGAACACTAATCCGACAAGTTTCGATTACACAAGGGCTAGATCACCGAACACATAAGGTAGCACAAGATTCAAAATGAACAAAGGAAAGATACACGAGTAGCCGATCTTCTCCGAGAGGAGGTCTTGATGGGGTCCACCCTAGAGGGGGTCTTGAATCCTCTTGGGGGATCTTCTCCGAAGAGGTCGCGAACTCCGAGGAGAAGTACCAAGTGGATGAGCAAGGGCTCTCCCACCAAAGATGAGCTAAACCAATGCTAACCCTAACTAGGAGGAGGTGGGGGAGTATTTATAGTTTACGGGACGAAAGGGTACACGGGCCTCGGCCTGTGGCTGCTTCGCAGCGGGCCGGAAGTTCCGGCCAGGCCGGAAGTTCCGGCGCCGGAAGGTCCGGCAGGGTCCGCCTAAGCCGAGAGTTGGCGCGGGTGGAGCTGGGCTGGCTTCCGGGGGCCGGAAGGTCCGGGCGGGCCGGAAGTTCCGGGGGCCGGAAGTTCCGGGCCGGGTTCCGGGCTAACCAGGAAGTCGGCACGCCCGGGCTGGTCGATGTCGTCGGAGGCCGGAAGCTCCGGGCGGGCTGGAAGTTCCGGGCTGTGGCCGGAAGTTCCGGGCTGTCTAGAGAGTTGATGCATGTCGTTTCTTCTTCAGCTCCTGGTTCCTTGGCTTGAACGTTGTACCTGATCACGCATAGTGTCTCGGACTTAGGTAGTAGCCATGTCTCACTGGAAAGAAAAGGGAAATCGAATAGGAGTGATGTCACCTCGGATTGAATAGCACGAGCTCTTGCTCTTGTCATGGGTCCACTTGGAGCTTGGATAGTTGATGGAAGGTCCATGGGGATGACCGAAGGATGCTCCGCATCATATCCCCCCCCCCTTGTGAAAGATCCGACCTCGGATCAAGATCTTCATCACCATGGTACAGCGCGAGGTCCTTGACGTTGAAGATGTCGCTCACATTGTACTTGTCTCGTTGTAGGTTGATCTTGTAGGCGTTGTCGTTGTAGCATGCTAGCACCTTGAAAGGTCCATCGGCTCGAGGGAGAAGCTTGGACTTGCGTTCGTTGGGAAAGCGGTCCTTGCGAAGGTGAAGCCACACTAGATCACCAATGTTGAAGACCATGGGTTGCTTGTCGACGTTGAGCTTGGTCGCTAGTCGTTTTACTTGGCGCTCGATGGTTTGTCTTGTATCCTCATGCATCTTCTTGATGTAGCTTGCCCGTGCACTTGCGTCCATGTTGGTGCGCTCTTGTAGAGGAAGTGGTAGAATGTCCAATGGTGACAACGGGTTGAAGCTGATGTAGGGCGAAACCCTATGTGGACGATCTTTCACGCTTGGAGAGAATCCCTACGACGAACACGAAGAACGAGCGGAAGAACACGAGGGAAAACACGAGGAGAACGAGAGAGAGATCACTCAACCGACAAGAAAACGATCACACAAGTGCTAGATTATCAAACACATAGAGTGGCACACGATTCAAGGACAACAAAGGGTAGGATACAAGGGTAGCCGTTCTTCTCCATGAGGAGGTCTTGATGGGGTCCACCCTAGGAGGGGGTCTTGAATCCGCTTGGGGATCTTCTCCGTAGAGGTCCTGATCTCAAGGAGAAGTAGCCAAGTGGATGAGCAAAGGCTCTCACACGAAATATGAGCAAATCCAAAGCTAACCCTAGAAAGGATGAGGGAAGGTCTATATATAGTCTAGGACCTCCAAGGGGTAAGTTGGGGCGAACGAGTACATGGGCCTCGGCCCAAACGCTGCTGACGCAGCAGTGGCGGTAGTACTGTTGCTTCATGGCGGTAGTACCGCTTTCAGTGATAATACCGCTTTGTGGGCGGTAGTACCGCTTTCAGCGGTAGTACCGCTTATCTTGAGCGGTAGTACCGCCCGACGCCTGCTCGATTTCTGGAGTGTGTCGGGTTTTGGAAGTAGGCGGAGGAGAGCGGCAAGATCGCTTGGATCCCAGCGGTAGTACCGCTTGGCTTGAGCGGTAGTACCGCTCCCGCTGGACTCTGCAGTTCTTCCTCTTGCTCTTGGTGTCCATCTTGAGCTGTAGCTTCTCCTAGGTTGGTTCCTTGGTACCTAAGCATGCACAACATTCCGGATTGAGGTAGTAGCCATGTCTCGAGAGGGTCATATGATATTTCACTAAGGAGAGAAGTCACCTCGGTCTCGAGAGCTCGAGCTCGTGCTCTAGTCATGGGTCCTCTTGGCTCTTGATGAGACGGTTGTGGATGCATGGGGATGATCGTGGGATGCTCCGCATCATCTCCCCCCCCTTGGGAGAGATCCGACCTCGGATCAAAAGCTTCATCTCCATGGAAAGGTGCGAGGTCCTTGACGTTGAAGGTGTCGCTCACGTTGTACTTGTCGCGAGGTATGTCGATCTTGTAAGCGTTGTCGCTAGAAGCGTGCTAGTACCTTGAAAGGTCCATCGGCTCGAGGGAGAAGTTTGGACTTGCGTTCTTTGGGGAAGCGGTCCTTTCAAGGTGTAGCCACACTAGATCACCAATGTTGAAGACGATGGGTTGCTTGTTGGCGTTGAGCTTGTTTGCTTGGCGTTGTACTTGGCGCCGATGGTGTGTCTTGTATCTTCGTGCATCTTCTTGATGTATCTTGCTCGCTCACTTGCATCCATGTTGGTGCGCTCTTGGAGAGGAAGTGGTAGAATGTCCAATGGGGACAACGGGTTGAAACCGTGACGACCTCAAGGGGACTTGCCGGTAGTTGAATGTCTTGCACGATTGTAGGCGATTCGGCGATGGGTAGACATGCTTCCCACTCCTTGATGTTCTTCTTGATCAAGACACGAAGTAGAGTGGATAGTGTGCGGTTCGTCACCTCCGTTTGGCCGTCGGTTTGAGGATGGTATGCCGAGGAGAACAAGAGCTTGATTCCGAGCTTGGCACATAGGGTCTTCCAAAAGTGACTCAAGAACTTGACGTCACGATCGGAGACGATTGTCTTTGGTATGCCATGGAGTCGCAAGATTTCCCTACAAAAGAGATTTGCAACATGTGAAGCATCGTCTATCTTGTTGCAAGGAATGAAATGTGCCATTTTAGAAAATCTATCCACAACAACAAAGACGGAATCCTTGCCATTTTGAGTCCTAGGCAAACCAAGTACAAAATCCATACTAATGTCTTCCCATGGTTGATATGGAATAGGAAGAGGCATGTAAAGACCATGAGATTGAGCTTTAGACTTAGCTTTGCGACATGTGTAGCATCGGTTGGTGAAGCGTGAGACGTCATGAACATCTTGGGCCAAAAGTAGTTGTTGGAGAGTGCGGCGAATGTCTTGTCGCGTCCAAAGTGTCCCATGAGGCCGCCTCCATGAGCCTCTTGCAAAAGGAGCAAACGAAGAGAAGACTCGGAATGCAAAGTTTGTTAGCTCTCATAAGGTAACCATCCTTGATGTAATATTGTTCCCAAGACGTATCGCCAAACACTTAGCATAAGGAGAAGCAAAAGATGGATCATGCTCATACAAGTCTTTTATATGCTCAAAACCAATAACATTCAACTCAAGTTGAGTGACAAGCATGTTTATGCGTGAAAGCGCGTCGGCAACTACATTTTCTTTACCCTTAATGTACTTGATCACATAAGGAAAAGATTCAATGAATTCACTCCATTTGGCATGGCGCTTGTTCAATTTAGTTTGACCTTTGAGGTACTTAAGCGTTTCATGATCGGTATGGATGACAAACTCATGCGGTCTAAGGTAATGTTCCCAAACATGTAGCACACGCACTAAAGCATACAATTCTTTGTCATAGATGGGATAATTAAGTTGAGCACGGAGAGTTTTTCACTAAAATAAGCAATGGCTCGTTTTTCTTGCATCAAAACTCCGCCAATTCGGTACCACTTGCATCACAATGAACCTCAAAAGTTTTGTCAAAATTGGGCAAAGCAAGAATCGAGCATGAGTAAGCAAAGACTTGAGCTCATCAAAAGCGGTTGATTGCAAAGTTCCCCAAACAAAGGGAGTATTCTTCTTGCTCAAAGCATGCAAAGGAGCGGCAATTGTGCTAAAATCTTTCACAAAGCGACGATAGAAACCCGCAAGACCAAGAAAACTTCAGACTTGTTGCAAATTGGTGGGTTGGGGCCAAGTTTTGATTGCTTCAATTTTAGATTCATCAACATGGACACCCTTTGAAGAAACAACAAAACCCAAGAAAACCACTTTGTCGACTCCAAAAGTGCATTTTTCAAATTTGCATAAAGGCTTTCCTTGCGAAGAGTTTGCAACACAGATTTTACATGATTGAAGTGCTCTTTCATGGTTTTGCTAAACACAAGAATATCATCAAAGTAAACCACAACAAAGACTCCAATATAAGGACGAAGCACATGATGCATAAGACGCACAAAAGTACCGGAGCTTCGAAAGACCCATAGGCATCACTAACCACTCATATAAACCAAATTTGGTTTTGAAAGCAGTTTTCCATTCATCACCCTCTTGTATGCGATTTGATAATAGCCACTTTTAAGATCAATTTTGAGAAAAGTTGGCTCCACTAAGTTCATCAAGCATGTCATCTAAGCGAGGAATGGGATGCCTATATCGAACGGTAATAGCATTGATAGGTCTACAATCGAACACAAGCGGAAACTTCCATCGGGCTTAGGCACAAGAATAACCGAACGGCACAAGGGCTTAGGCTTTCACGCACATGACCGTTGTCGATGAGTTGTTGTACTTGCCGCTGAATCTCCTTGGTTTCTTCCGGATTGACTCGGTATGGAGCTTTGTTTGGTAGCGGCCCGGGGATGAGGTCGATTCGATGCTCAATGCCTCAAGAGGAGGTAGACCCGAGGTAGCTCATCGGGAAAACATCTTGAAATTCCTGCAAAGAGATTGAAACACCAAAGGTAGCTCGTGAATGGTGTTAGTGTTTGGTTCTCCATCCTTGCACACAAGGACAAAGTGCATCACACTCGATGGGTGCTCACACACTTCTCTCATCTCACTTTTGGTGGCAAATAGAATGAGGTTTTTCTCTAGGCTAAGAGGCGCCAAATTTGGCTTGTGGCTCTCACTCACTTTTGGGTGGATCACTTTCTCACTCTTTTCTCTATGATGTGTGGCTTGCTTGTCGGCTATCACTTGACTAGGAGACATAGGTCGAGCACATATTCCTTCCCTTTCATCTTGAAGCTATAGTGATTGGTTCGCCCATTGTGGATGACACCACGGTCGAATTGCCATGGTCGACCAAGAAGGAGGTGGCAAACAGTCATTGGGACCACATCACACTCCAAAGTGTCTTCATAAGCACCAATTTTGAAGGAGACTTGGACCGTATGCTCGACTCTTATAGTGCCGGAGTCACTTAGCCATTGAACCTTGTAGGGGTGCGGGTGCTTCCTCTTGACCAATTGTAGCTTGGAGCATAGTTCTTCACTTGCCAAGTTGTGGCAACTACCTCCATCGATGATGACCTTGATGGACCGCCCATTGATGCCGGCTTTTGTGTGGAAGATGTGGCATCGTTGGTCTTCTTCTTGTTGATGTTGAAGAGTCAAGACCTTGGAGACAACGAGAGCGGGCTCGAATCCTCATCACAAAAGACTTGATCATCTTCATCTTCATTCACTTGTCGGTGCATGGCCACTTGCTCAAGGGCTTCCATTTCCTCTTCACTCATAGAGTCATATGTGCCATCGTCGCTGAGGATCATGGTGCGCTTGTTGGTGCATTCAGATGACTTGTGGCCTCGGCCGCCGCAAGTGAAACACTTGAAGGAGCTTGTTTTGATGGTCTCATCGGTCGGAGTAGAGGATGAAGCACGCGGCTTGAGGTTGCTTGTAGTAGGAGGAGGACGACTTCAACTTGTCGATGTCTTCTTGTAACTTGACTTGTCGTCGTTTCTTGAAGGAAGCTTGGTTGGTGTAGATGTTGGAGGAGTCGTTGAAGCTTGGTTGTTGGAGAAGCCGAGGTCTTGGATGAGTACTTGGCGCATTTGAAGTCATCTTGTACTTGGCGCCCGCCTTTGTAGCTTGATGTACGAGCTCAATGAGGGTTGAGTATGGTTGGAAGTCGGCGATCTTCTTGATGGGATGATTGAGTCCATTCAAGAAACGTGCCATAGTTTGCTCATCATCTTCCTTGACATTGGCTCAATCATGGCTATCTCCATCTCCTTGTAGTATTCTTCAACGCTCTTTGTTCCTTGCTTGAGTAGTTGGAGTTTCTTGAAGAGGTCGCGGTTGTAGTAGGTTGGCACAAAACGTGCTCGCATGACATCCTTCATTTGAGCCCAAGTGGTGATTGGGGGTTCACCTCTTGCTTGTCGTCGCTCAATGATTTGTTCCCACCATATGAGCACATAATCTTGGAACTCAAGTGATGCCATAGCGATTTTCTTCGCTTCATCGTAGTTGTGCAAGCGGAAGATTTTGTCAACCTTCAATGCCCATGAGAGGTAGTCTTCGGGGTCATTGCTTCCATTGAACTTTGGCATGGTGAATTTTAGCTTGCCAGAAGCGTTGCTCTTCATTGTGTTGTTGGCGATGTTGATGATGACGCCCTTGACGTGGAATGTACTCGCCTTCATGTTGCTCTTGGCGCGGAGGAAGACCATGATCAACGTGCTCTTGTTGAACTTGATGTTGAGGTGGAGCTTGACGAGCTTGTGGAGGAGCTTGAGGAACTTGACGTTGTACATGAGGATGGTAGTTCCTCTCTTGGATTTCTTCTCGAAGGGCTTCCTCTTGATTGCGCCGTGTCGATTGCGGTTGGCGAAGGCTCTACTTGATTCTTGAAGGGCACGTTGCGCCTCAAGAGCTTGCGCTTCACGTTGTTGTTGTTGAAGACGTTGAGCCTTGGCGCCTTGTTCATCTTGGTGACGACGTGCTCTTTCTTCCTCTTGTTGGCGCATTTAAGACGTTGTCGTTCTTGGGCTTGAGCAAAAGCCTCTTGGTTTGATTGAGGACGAGGAACTTGATCATCAACTTGCTCTTGTGAATGCTTGTCATGTAGCGGGTTGCGAGATGCATGACGGTCTTGGCCGCTGCTCGTCAAGAGTGTTCGATGACGGTGTACTTGAGTCGAGAATGTGTCGTCGGAATGTCGACTCGAGCGGCTCCGTCTTGATGATGAAGAAGTGGAATGATGCCGTTTTCTCATCAACGCGAATCTCGCCCATTCTTGCATCATTCTCTTCCTTGTGAGCCTCGAACTTGTTGTCGAAGTAGTCTCTTGTACGCTGCTCGGAGAGTCGCAAGTCGGTGGCGAGGTTGTCGATGCGGTCGCTCATTGCTTGTTGTTCTTGGTGCAACGCTCGTTGTGCACCGAAGAGGTGGCTCTTGGTGATGTATGAGGACATGTCGTCGTCTTTCTCGATGAAGAGTGGGTTGGTAGAAGAACTTGGCCTATCCATCATTCCAAGCAAGATGTGAGTGGTAGAACGGAAAGAACTTATACCAATGTACCTTTGACCGATGTTGAAAATGAATCAAGTTCACTCAAATGCGGACAATGAAATAGCACTCTTGGTACCGATTCTTGTCGGTTCTCACACCTACACAAATAAAAGCTTATGGTGGAGCTCGGTTAGGATGGTGGCACAAAATTTGATGCGATTGTAAGTGAGACTCGATAAAGTTGAAAAGATTCGCAAATTCGCAAATGTAACAAGTAGACCAAGCAAGTAGTGGTACACGGAAACACACACATAAATAGATAAGTGGGATTGTGCAAACCAAAAGTGAGCCAAAATGTGGAAACCACGAGAATGCTCTTGTTGCACAATACTAGAGAGACGCTAGCACGATTGCACAAAAGGCGGATCGCGAACTTGTGCACAACCTATTAGGCAAAAATGCAACGATCTCTATCCCAAGTATGCTATATGTATGATATTTGGTGCTATGATCCAAGATGATCGGATATGACAATCTTAAAGTTGTATGATGCTATGGTTCTTGCTTATAAGCTCTTTGCTTATCTTTCTTCTTTGCTTAAAAGCTTGGGTGGCTCTTTCACTTTGAGCTCTTTTCTTATGCAAACTTCATGAACCAAGATAGCAATTGTGTATGCGATGACAACATTGTGACACACAAGTTGATCTCAAGATATGCACCACTTTGGTATGCTATGTATGCTATGGAGTATGATCACTAAAGTGCACAAGTCACGTTGCCGGCAATACTCGATGGCTAGTCTCGATGGGTAAGCAACGCAAAAGTAAGGCTATGTGGTTATCAATGCAATTGCGAGAGATGACAAAGATGTCGTCGAGGTTACCGTCCTTGACGATGATGAGTCCTTGCCAAGATGAGCGGTGGTGATGTTGACGTCGAACCGCACCTATATAGCCGAAACACAATAGGACACGGGAACCACAACTCAAATTCTCAAAGACCAAAAGCGAAAATGTGGTAGCGGAAAGCGGAGGTGGTATAGCGGATGATGTGGTTTAAGCCCTAGGCAAAGATGCCGATGTGCGGAAAATTTGATGATGTCAAAAGATGGTGAAACCAAGGTGAGGTCCTCGGGCACGTCGATAGCTTCAAAACGAGCCAAAGAACACTCAAATCGGAGTTCGGAGTGAAAAGATATGATGAAAATGGTGAAAGTCGGAAGGCTGAATGGCCAGGCGGTAGTACCTCTGGAGAGGGCGGTAGTACCGCTCGAAGCGGTAGTACCGCTTGGAACGGGCGGTAGTACCGCTCGTGTCGGGTTTTTTCGATTTTTTTTTTGGCTGAACGGGGGCTGGCGGAAGTGCCGTGCTCAGCGGTAGTACCGCTAGGAGGGCGGTAGTACCGCTCACGGCAGTAGTACCGCTCAAGGGCGATAGTACCGCTTCGCGTCGGGATTTTCTCGATTGCTCGAACCGTGTCGCGATTTTGGGGCGGAAATGGGCGATTTCGGGTCAAAATTGATGGATTTTGTGGATGGAAAGAGGTGAAACTTGGGAGATGCTAGATCGACTCGAAACAAAGCAAATCCACGGATCAAAATCAACAAAATTTCATCACACTAACAAATCACAAAAAAATTTGGGGCTATTTTTGTGGGGAATTTTCGAATTAGGACAAAACAACAAAATCAAGCTAGAAAAAGAGGGTAGGGGCTCCAATAACGTGATCAACGTGGCTCATGATACCATGATGATGTAGGGCTAAACCCTATGTGGACGATCTTTCACGCTTGGAGAGAATCCCTCACGACGAACACGAGGGAAAACACGAGGAGAACGAGAGAGATCACTCAACCGACAAGAAAACGATCACACAAGTGCTAGATTATCAAACACATAGAGTGGCACACGATTCAAGGACAACAAAGGGTAGGATACAAGGGTAGCCGTTCTTCTCCATGAGGAGGTCTTGATGGGGTCCACCCTAGGAGGGGGTCTTGAATCCGCTTGGGGATCTTCTCCAGAGAGGTCCTGATCTCAAGGAGAAGTAGCCAAGTGGATGAGCAAAGGCTCTCACACCAAATATGAGCAAATCCAAAGCTAACCCTAGAAAGGATGAGGGAAGGTCTATATATAGTCTAGGACCTCCAAGGGGTAAGTTGGGGCGAACGAGTACATGGGCCTCGCCCAAACGCTGCTGACGCAGTGGCGGTAGTACTGTTGCTTCATGGCGGTAGTACCGCTTTCAGTGGTAGTACCGCTTTGTGGTGGTAGTACCGCTTTCAGTGGTAGTACCGCTTATCTTGAGCGGTAGTACCGCCCGACGCCTGCTCGATTCTGGAGTGTGTCGGGTTTTGCGGAAGTAGGCGGAGGGAGAGCGGCAAGACCGCTTGGATCCCAGCGGTAGTACCGCTTGGCTTGAGCGGTAGTACCGCTCCCGCTGGACTCTGCAGTTCTTCCTCTTGCTCTTGGTGTCCATCTTGAGCTGTAGCTTCTCCTAGGTTGGTTCCTTGGTACCTAAGCATGCACAACATTCCGGATTGAGGTAGTAGCCATGTCTCGAGAGGGTCATATGATATTTCACTAAGGAGAGAAGTCACCTCGGTCTCGAGAGCTCGAGCTCGTGCTCTAGTCATGGGTCCTCTTGGCTCTTGATGAGACGGTTGTGGATGCATGGGGATGATCGTGGGATGCTCCGCATCAGAAGCCGTAGACGATCTCGAAGGGGGACTTGCCGGTAGTCGAGTGTGTTGCGCGATTGTAGGCGTACTGGGCGATGGGTAGACATGCCTCCCACTCCTTGATGTTCTTCTTGATCAAGACACGAAGTAGAGTAGAGAGTGTGCGGTTCGTCACCTCCGTTTGGCCGTCGGTTTGAGGATGGTATGCGGATGAGAACAAGAGCTTGATTCCGAGCTTGGCGCATAGGGTCTTCCAAAAGTAACTCAAGAACTTGACGTCACGATCGGAGACGATTGTCTTTGGTACTCCATGGAGTCGCAATATTTCCCTACAAAAAAGATTTGCAATATGTGAAGCATCGTCTATCTTGTTGCAAGGAATGAAATGTGCCATCTTGGAAAATCTATCCACAACAACAGACACGGAATCCTTTCCATTTTGAGTTCTAGGCAAACCAAGTACAAAATCCATGCTAATGTCTTCCCAAGGTTGATAGGGAATAGGAAGAGGCATGTAAAGACCATGAGATTGAGCTTTAGACTTAGCTTTGCGGCATGTAGAGCATCGGTTGGTGAAGCATGAGACGTCGCGGAACATCTTGGGCCAAAAGTAGTTCTTGGAGAGCGTGG
The DNA here is from genome assembly GCA_021605205.1 of Aegilops longissima. Lineage (NCBI taxonomy): Eukaryota > Viridiplantae > Streptophyta > Magnoliopsida > Poales > Poaceae > Aegilops > Aegilops longissima. The sequence goes on along the minus strand of CM038678.1, from coordinate 324,635,900 downwards.
CGAATGTCTTGTCACGTCCAAAGTGTCCCATGAGTCCGCCTCCATGAGCCTCTTGCAAAAGGAGCAAACGAAGAGAAGATTCGGGAATGCATAGTTTGTTAGCTCTCATAAGATAAGCATCCTTGATATAGTATTGTTCCCAAGACGTATGCGTCAAACACTTAGCATAAGGAATAGCAAAAGATGGGTCATTAGCATACAAGTCTTTTATGTGCTCAAAGCCAATAACATTCAACTCAAGTTTAGTGACAAGCGTGCATATGCGTGAAAGTGCATCGGCAACTACATTTTCCTTACCCTTAATGTACTTGATGACATAAGGAAAAGATTCAATAAATTCACTCCATTTGGCATGACGCTTGTTCAACTTAGTTTGACCTTTTAAGTAGCGTTTCATGATCGGTATGGATGACAAACTCATGAGGTCTAAGGTAATGTTCCCAAACATGTAGTACACGCACTAGAGCATATAATTCCTTTTCATAGATGGGATATTTAAGTTGAGCACCGGTGAGTTTTTCACTAAAGTAAGCAATGGCTCGTTTTTCTTGCATTAAAACTCCGCCAATTCCGGTACCACTTGCATCACAATAAACCTCAAAAGTTTTGTCAAAATTGGGCAAAGCAAGAATCGGAGCATGAGTAAGCATAGACTTGAGCTCTTCAAAAGCGGTGGATTGCAAAGATCCCCAAACAAAAGGAGTATTCTTCTTACTCAAGGCATGCAAAGGAGCGGCAATTGTGCTAAAGTTTATCACAAAGCGACTATAAAAACCCGCAAGACCAAGAAATCTGCGCACTTGTTGCAAATTGATGGGTTGGGCCAAGTTTTAATTGCTTCAATTTTAGATTCATCAACATGGACACCCTTTGATGATACAACAAAACCCAAGAAAACCACTTTGTCAACACCAAATGTGCATTCTTTTCATGTTTGCATAAAGACTTTCCTTGATAAGGGTTTGCAAGACAGCCCTAAATGATCAAGATGTTCTTTCATGGTTTTGCTAAACACAAGAATATCGTCGAAGTAAACCACAACAAAGACTCCAATATAAGGGCGAAGCACATGATGCATAAGACGCACGAAAGTACCGGGAGCCTCCGATAGACCCATAGGCATCACTAACCACTCATACAATCCAAATTTGGTTTTGCAAGCAGTTTTCCATTCATCACCCTCTTGTATGCGAATTTGATAATAGCCACTTTTAAGATCAATTTTTGAGAAAAAGTTGGCTCCAGTAAGTTCATCAAGCATATCATCTAAGCGAGGAATGGGATGCCTATAGAGAACGGTAATAGCGTTTATAGGTCTACAATCAGAACACAAGCGGAAACTTCCATCGGGTTTAGGCACAAGTATAACCGGAACGGCACAAGGGCTTAAGCTTTCACGTACATGACCGTTGTCGATTAGTTGTTGTACTTGCCTTTGATCTCCTTGGTTTCTTCGGGATTCACTCGGTATGGAGCTTTGTTTGGAAGGGGCGCTACGGTAATGAGGTCGATCCGATGTTCAATGCCTCGTAGAGGAGGTAGACCCGGAGGTAGCTCATCGGGGAAAACATCTTCGAATTCCTGCAAAAGAGATTGAAACACTAAAGGTAGCTCATGAGAGGTGTTAGTTGTTGGCTCTCCATCCTTGCAGACAAGGACAAAGTGCATCACACTAGATGGGTTCTCACACACTTCTCTCATCCCACTTTGGGTGGCAAATAGGATGAGGTTTTTCTCTCTAGGCGAAGAGGCGCTCAAGTTTGGCTTGTGGCTCTCACTCACTTTTTGGTGGATCAGTTTCTCACTCTTTTCTCCATGATGGGTGACTTGCTTGTCGGCTAACACTTGACGAGGAGACATAGGTCGTAGCACATATTCCTTCCCTTTCATCTTGAAGCTATAGTGATTGGTACGCCCGTTGTGGAAGACACCAAAGTCGAATTGCCATGGTCGACCAAGAAGGAGGTGGCAAACGGTCATTGGGACCACATCACACTCCAAAGTGTCCTCATATGCACCGATTTTGAAGGAGACTTGGACCGTATGCTCGACTCGTATAGTGCCGGAGTCACTTAGCCATTGAACCTTGTATGGATGCGGGTGCTTCCTCTTGACCAATTGAAGCTTGGAGCATAGTTCTTCACTTGCCAAGTTGTGGCAACTACCTCCGTCGATGATGACCTTGACGGATCTCCCCTTGATACCGGCCTTTGTGTGGAAGATGTGGCATCTTTGGTCGTCTTCTTGTTGATGTTGAAGAGTTAAGACCTTTGATGAGGACATGACTACCTTGGATACAACCAAAAATATTGCGTACATGTATATTTGTGAGGTGATTTCTAATGAAAACTATGCAATAATTTATTTATGTCATCCAGGACAAAAATACTTCACATACTTTTGTGCCATGTCTAATTGCAGGTGTATGGGACATTTGTACAATCCACATATGAAGATAAGGGAGAAAGATATGTTTACCTGTTGTTCAAAAAGTTCTCTCACGTCACTTTTGGCCCAAGAGAAGATAGAGTCCAAGTCTCTCACGTTCTGGACTCAGATTCGGACTGCACAGACATACCTGACTCAAAACGTCAATAACTTTTTCATACGGACTCCAAATTGGTTGATTCTTTTTTTGTTGGAAAATAGATTTCGTGCACTTTCCAACCCAATTGGAATCACCTTAAAATCTGATAGAGGCGAGGGTGTCTCGATCTTTCGATGAGATGATAACTATCGATTTGGTGGAGACGACTTTGACGATCCGACTACAAACGTGCACGACGTTGCGCCTTAGCAATCGCTAAACCAACTCCGAGAGGTTATTGACTACGCCGAAGCACAATCAACCTGACCACGAAGGTCTATTCCTGCAAGCAATCGAAGAACAAGCAAGAATATGATAAAGCAATCTGAATATTGCAGTATATATGAAGTATTGATAAAGGTGGGGATCCGTAAGCGGTCTTGGTGCAGTCGTTGGACACAAACGAAGTACACAAAGTTGCAATGGCTAACTTTTAACTAAAAAAATCCCAAGGAAAAAGCTACTAGATGGATCTACTTATATAGGAGCAAGGGGTGGCGGCCAAGGAGGTGGGAGGACGTCCCAAGGCAGCCTAACACTAACCCTAGGTGGTACAAGGCCAATGGGCCCAAGTGGAGGTGACGTAACACCTTTGGACTTGTAGTTTGACTCGGATTCTGCTGCAGCATCAGATTGTTTCGTCCATAACTCAACGCTCCTGACGAATTTTAAGGTGATTCCAATTGGGTTGGAAAATGCACGAAATCTATTTTCCAACAAAAAAAGAATCAACCAATTTGGAGTCCGTATGAAAAAGTTATTGACGTTTTGAGTCAGGTATGTCATGCAGTCCGAATCTGAGTCCGAACGTGAGAGAATTGGACTCTATCTTCTCTTGGGCCAAAAGTGACGTGAGAGAACTTTTGAACAGCAGGTAAACATCTCTTTCTCCCTTATCTTCATATGTGGATTGTACAAATGTCCCATACACCTGCAATTAGACATGGCACAAAAGTTTGTGAAGTATTTTTGTTCGGATAACATAAATAGATTATTGAATAGTTTGCACTAGAAATCACCTGACAAATATGCATGTATGCAATATTTTTGGTCTTATCCAAGGTAGTCATGTCCTCCTCATCCTCCACTTCTTGAAAACAAAGCCGTCCTCGGCGTTGCTTAGTCTGAAATGTGGCTAACAAAAGAGACAAGGTGTACATGTTGTATATGTATATGTCATCCATTTTTACTTCCCTTGATTTTTGCACATATGACACATGAATAGATGAGTAACTTGCATAGTTCATAAAATCTAAAGCCAAAACATTATCACAAGAAGTAGAAGGCATGAAAATATTGCAACTCAGTTTGCACATATAAGTGAAGCTCTTATTCATTTCAAAAGATTGACAATGTTCATCATTAAACCATCCCAATATTGGTGAATAAACCTTACTTGCATCAAATTTACATGCTACAACATGCTTAAATAAGCAAACATGCAATAAGTCATTCGACACAGAATCATCACCAAGATTAGAGGTCATATCAAAATGATTAAACATTGATTCTTTTGCATCAACGATTAATTCAATGGGTGCACTCAAAATTGTTGGTATTTCAGTTGTTTGATCACATGACGCATTCATGATAGTATCAAGATTCTCTAAAATAGGTGATGTGCTCAAATCACGAGTTAACTCAACACATGATGCATTCAAGTTAACTAGGGATGCATCATTCTCATGTGAAGTTATATCATTAATACCTTTATTGTTACCTTGTCGCAAAGACGTAGCTGATGTAGGTACGGGCCTTGATAATGCACCATACACTTGAGATGATGTCGCTCACAACTGGGTGGGGCTGCTCTAGTAGGTGCAACGATGGAGGAACCAAGCGACGATGGTGAGCATGAACTGGAATAGTAGTTGTTGTAGTCACCCAATGCATCCTCCTGTAGCTGTCTCTCAAAGGTACAAGCGAACATACATACCAATAATGGAACGAGGAATATAGTGAAATCTTGCACGGATATCATGGTTCAAACCACCAAAAATCTATTCATTGTATCATCCTCAGATTCTTCTATGTCACAATGATGCATATAAGATTTGAACTCTTTGTAGTAAGCATGAACAGTGTTCTTGCCTTGTTTTAATTGTTCAAATTTGCGAAGCAATTCACGACGCATTTATAGTAAGGAGGAAAAATTGTTGTCTCATTACAGCTTTCAAAACTTTCCAAGTTGTGGGTTGGTTACCAATGTTTTTCTTACAATGTACACTCCACCAAACAGAAGCAAAACTAGTAAATGCTCTAGTGGTAGCTCGTACTCTCTCAAGTTCAGAAAAATCATGGTGACGAAAAACTTCTTCTAATTCAAGCTCCCAAGCTAGATAAATAGCAGGATTAAATCTACCCTCAAATGATGGTAAAGACATACACTGACCATATGCTTGTGTGTGTTGTCCCAACTGACGTGATGGTGGAGATGTGTCCGTCATCCAAGAACTTCTATCTCCGGAACCTGTCATGAAGTAGAAACAAGAAACAAAATTCGAGAATAATGTTCCTATGAACTACTAAGATGTGGTGGTAAAACGCTCACAGTATAGCAAATATCAATATCTTACAAGTTCTTACCATGCAGCGGTGGTGACAGCAACCAGCGGTGTCAAGTAACTCAAGATTGTGTAAAGCGATTGCTGTGGGAACGACGATACACGGTGTAGAAATATGTGGAGCTGGGTTGGCTATATATGGTAGCAATTTTTTAGCAATAATCAATTCAAAGATGCAATGTTGAATAAACGCTCAACGACGGTCTTGTGTGCTGGTCCTAGGCTAGACCAGACTAGAGACGGAGCCTAGAACACTAATGAGGTCACGGCGTAGCACAACTAGCATCAATGAAGGATAATAAGTAGCTCTGGACAGCAAGATATAAGTGAAGATCACAGTGGCGGTAAAGATAATGATGAAGAACAAGCGCCAAGCGGGATATACAACAACTCTCTCTCCAATTTTCCTCTTGAAAAGTTTGAGCCAATTTTCTGATAACTTTTTTAAAAGAATGCTACTAACTCAAGCTTTCCAATTCAAAAAGAATCACTCAATTCCGAGTTGATATGAGGAGTCAAAAAATTCTAAAACTGGTTTGAAAAACTGGAATAAGCTGTGTTCACGAACTTCGGAGGGCAAAAAGACCTATTTAGGAGCCGATTTTGAGGTGCCAAATATTGAACTAGCTTCTGCAACTATTTAGATGCGGCTCATGCGTATGAGGAAGTTATGCCTGTTTTACTGAACAGTGCACAAAACAGATTCCAATCCGAATTCAGCTACGAGATTGAGTCTAGATAGATCCGAACTTTGTTTTTTTTTCTTCTCTCTTTTTTTTCTCACACTTATTTTTCTTTTTCTTTCTCTCTTTTTTTTTCTCTGACTTTTTCTTTTCTTTTTTCTCTCTTTTTTCTCTCTCCTCTTTCCAAACAAACTAGATAAGATGCAGATTGGATCAAGTGAAGATGTGAACGATCTCAACTATGGTTATGACAATGAACGGTGGGTAGCACGTGGTGGAACTTGATGGATGGATGGTGGTCAACGGAAGGATAACGATGCAGCGCGGCGTGACTAATGTGAACAGAACTCAAACTCTAAACGAACTAGACACTAAGACCAGCAACTCGACACGACGATGCAACCGATAATTCAATAATGCAAACAATGAAAAGAAAACTGCAAAGGCTCGGATCGGCTTGGACAAAGGATGAATAGATCTAACTTTTTGTGGCTTTTTCTTGGACAATAGGTAAGAAAATAAATCTAATCTAGGGATAATTGGAAATTCTCACCGAGCAACCTGGCTCTGATACCACTTGATAGAGGCGAGGGTGTCCCGATCTTTCGATGAGATGATAACTATCGATTTGGTGGAGACGACTTTGACGATCCGACTACAAACGTGCACGACGTTGCGCCTTAGCAATCGCTAAACCAACTCGAGAGGTTATTGACTACGCCGGAGCATAATCAACGACCACGAAGGTCTATTCCTGCAAGCAATCGAAGAACAAGCAAGAATATGATAAAGCAATCTGAATATTGCGAGTATATATGAAGTATTGATAAAGGTGGGGATCCGTAAGCGGTCTTGGTCAGTCGTTGGACACAAACGAAGTACGAAGTTGCAATGGCTAACTTTAACTAAACAAATCCCAAGGAAAAAGCTACTAGATGGATCTACTTATATAGGAGCAAGGGGTGGCGGCCAAGGAGGTGGGAGGACGTCCCAAGGCAGCCTAACACTAACCCTAGGTCGTACAAGGCCAATGGGCCCAAGTGGAGGTGACGTAACACCTTTGGACTTGTAGTTTGACTCGGATTCTGCTGCAGCATCAGATTGTTTCGTCCATAACTCAACGCTCCGGACGGATTTTGATGAGGACATCAATACCATTGTTACACCCACAGCCCCTACTGCTACATATACGACCAATTACTAGAGCTCGCGCACGCCAATTAAATTATCAGGTACTTTCGTTTCTTGGTAATGATTCTAATGTTCATGAGAATATGATGCTGCCTAAATTGGATACATTTGTTTTGCTTACAAATGAAGGCCCTAGCTTGGAGAAGGATGGACATTGGAGCAAGAACAAGCATGGAGATAATGCCATGCTAAGGGGAACAAGAACGGAGTTACAAGTGAGGATTTCAGGACTTTGAAGCCACCATAATGGATGCATGAAGCCTTGGACGAAATATACAAGATGCTACTTCATAAATGTCGCCCCGAGGCTATTATAGGTGTCACGTCACCTTATTATTGGGCCATGTCCATGTAATTTCAAAATACTTTAGTATAGGCTGTTTTTAGAGTCCGCATGTGTCGGGAAACAAAGTTAGGGTTGATTTCGGACCCCTCCACCAAGGGCCACGAAATTTCCCCCTCTTCCTCCATATATACAGCCCTTAGGGCACCGTTTAGACCTTGGGTTTTGTTTAGATTAAAAGTTCGCCATAGCTGCAACCCTGCATGCCGTTTGTGTTCAACGACCGGACAAAGGCGCACGTAACCCCACCTTGATCAATAAAGCTTTCATCTTATATTCGCAATATCCAGATTGCAATCTCAGTTTCTTGCGTGTTCTTCGTTTGCTCGCAGGAAACAGACCCTCGTGGTCAGGTTGATCGTGCTCCGGCGTGGTCAATAACCTCTCGGAGTTGGTTTAGCGATTGCTAAGGCGCGACGTCCTCGCACGTTCGTAGTCGGATCGTCAAAGTCGACTTCCTCCAAAGCGAAAACCACATCTCATCGAAAGACGGGACACCTTTGCCTCTATCAGATTTTAAGGTGATTCCAATTGGGTTGGAAAATGCACGAAATCTATTTTCCAATAAAAAAAGAATCAACCAATTTGGAGTCCGTATGAAAAAGTTATTGACGTTTTGAGTCGGTATGTACATGCAGTCCGAATCTGAGTCCGAACGTGAGAGAATTGGACTCTATCTTCTCTTGGGCCAAAAGTGACGTGAGAGAACTTTTTGAACAGCAGGTAAACATCTCTTTCTCCCTTATCTTCATATGTGGATTGTACAAATGTCCCATACACCTGCAATTAGACATGGCACAAAAGTTTGTGAAGTATTTTTGTTCTGGATAACATAAATAGATTATTGAATAGTTTGCACTAGAAATCACCTGACAAATATGCATGTATGCAATATTTTTGGTCTTATCCAAGGTAGTCATGTCCTCATCAAAATCCATCCGGAGCGTTGAGTTATGGACGAAACAATCTGACGCTGCACCAGAATCCGAGTCAAACTACAAGTCCAAAGGTGTTATGTCACCTCCACTTGGGCCCATTGGCCTTGTACGACCTAGGGTTAGTTTTAGGCTGCCTTGGGACTTCCTCCCACCTCCTTGGCCGCCACCCCTTGCTCCTATATAAGTAGATCCATCTAGTAGCTTTTCTCTTGGGATTTGTTTAGTTAAAAGTTAGCCATTGCAACTTCGTGTACTTCGTTTGTGTCCAACGACCAGACCAAGACCGCTTACGGATCCCCACCTTTATCAATACTTCATATATACTCGCAATATTCAGATTGCTTTTATCATATTCTTGCTTGTTCTTCGATTGTTTGCAGGAATAGACCTTCGTGGTCAGGCTGATCGTGCTTCCAGCATCGTCAGTAACCTCAGGAGATTGGCTTAGCGATTGCTAAGGCGTAACGTCGTGCATGTTTGTAGTCGGATCGTCAACGTCATCTTCACCAAATCGATAGTTATCATCTCATCGAAAGATCGGGACACCCCCGCCTCTATCAACCTTGGAGACCACGAGAGCTGGGCTCGAATCCTCATCACAAAAGACTTGATCATCTTCATCTTCGTTCACTCGCCGGTGCATGGCCACTTGCTAAAGAGCTTCCATCTCCTCTTCACTCATTGAATCATAGGTTCCATCGTCGTTGAGGATCATGGTGTGCTTGTTGGTGCATTCGTAGGACTTGTGGCCTCGGCCGCCGCAAGTGAAACACTTGAAGGAGCTTGTCTTGACGGTCTCATCGTTTGGAGTAGATGATGAAGCACGCGGCTTGAAGTGTCTTGTAGTAGGAGGAGGACGACTTGCGCTTGTGGAAGTTTTCTTCTAACTTGACTTGTCGTCGTTGCTTGTAGAAGGTTTGGTTGATGTAGATGTCGGAGGAGTTGTTGAAGATTGGTTGTTGGAGAAGTCGTACGTCTTGGATGAATACTTGGCGTACTTGAAGTCATCTTGCACTTGACGTTCCGCCTTTGTAGCTTGATGCACGAGCTCAATGAGAGTGGAGTAGGGTTGGAAGTCGGCGATCTTCTTGATGGGATGATTGAGTCCATTCAAGAAACGTGCCATTATTTGCTCATCATCTTCCTTCACATTGGCTCGAATCATGGCTATCTCCATTTCCTTGTAGTATTCTTCAACACTCTTTGTTCCTTGCTTGAGAAGTTGGAGTTTCTTGAAGAGGTCGTGGTTGTAGTAGGTTGGCACAAAACATGCTCTCATGACATCCTTCATTTGAGCCCAAGTGGTGATTGGAGGTTCACCTCTTGCTTGTCGTTGCTCAATGATTTGGTTCCCACCATATGAGCACATAGTCTTGGAACTCAAGTGAGGCCATAGCGATCTTCTTCTCTTCCTCATAGTTGTGCAAACGAAATATTTTGTCGACCTTTAATGCCCATGAGAGGTACTCTTCGGGGTCATTGCTTCCGTTGAACTTGGGCATGGTGAATTTGAGCTTTCCATATCGGTGCTCTTCATTTTGTTGTGGTCGAGGATGATGATGACGCCCTTGACGTGGATGACAATCGTCTTCATGTTGCTCTTGGTGTGGAGGAAGTCCATGATCAACTTGCTCTTGTTGAACTTGAGGTTGAGGTGGAGCTTGACAATCTTATGGAGGAGCTTGAGGAACTTGACGTTGCACACGTGGTTGGTAGTTCCTCTCTTGGATTTCTTCTCGAAGGGCTTCCTCTTGATTGCGCCGTTCGCGATTGGGGTTGGCGATGGCTCGACTTGATTCTTGAAGGGCACGTTGCGCCTCAAGAGCTTGCGCTTCTCGTTGTTGTTGTTGAAGACGTTGAGCCTCGACGTCTTGTTCATCTTGATGTAGACGCGCTCGTTCTTCCTCTTGGCGCCTTAGTCGTTGTCGTTCTTGAGCTTCGGCAAAAGCGGCTTGGTTTGATTGAGGACGAGGGACTTGTTCATCGACTTGCTCTTGTGAATGCTTGTCATGTAGCGGGTTGCGAGATGCATGACGGTCTTGACGCGCGGCTCGTCGAAGGGTGTTCGATGATGGTGTACTTGAGTCGTAGAAGGTGTCGTCGGAGTGTCGACTCGAGCGGCGCCGTCTTGATGATGACGAAGTGGAATGATGTCGGTTCCTCATCAAGGTGCGGATCTCGTCCATTCTTGCATCATTCTCTTGCTTGTGTGCATCGAACTTGTTGTCGAAGTAGTCCCTTGATAGAGGCAAAGGTGTCCCGATGTTTCGATGAGATGGTGGCTATCGTTTCTGTGGGAGTCGACCTTGACGATCCGACTACGAACGTGCGAGACGTCGCGCCTTAGCAATCGCTAAACCAACTTCCGAGGGTTATTGACCACGCCGGAGCACGATCAACCTGACCACGAGGGCCTGTTTCCTGCGAGCAAACGAAGAACAAGCAAGAAACTGAGATTGCAATCTGGATATTGCGAATATAAGATGAAAGCTTTATTGATCAAGGTGGGGTTCTGTGGACGCCTTTGTGCAGTCGTTGAACACAAACGAAATGCGCGAAGTTGCAGCTATGGCGAACTTTTAATCTAAACAAAACCCAAGGTCTAAACGGTGCCCTAAGGGCTGTATATATGGAGGAAGAGGGGGGAATTTCGTGGCCCTTGGTGGAGGGGTCCGAAATCAACCCTATCTCTTGTTTCCCCACACATACGGACTCTAAAAATAGCCTATACTTGTATATTTCGAAACTACAAGGGCCTGGCACACTAATAAGGTGACGCAGCACCTAGAATAGCCTCGGGACGACATTTATGAAGTGGCATTTTGTATATTTCGTCCAAGGCTTCATGCACCCATTATGGTGGCTTCAAAGTCCTGAAATCATCACTTGTAACTCCGTTCTTGTTCCCCTTGCGCATGGAATTCTCTCCATGCTTGTTCTTGCTCCAATGTCCATCCTTCTCCAAGCTAGGGCCTTCATTTGTAAGCAAAACAAATGTATCCAATTTAGGCAGCATCATATTCTCATGAACATTAGAATCATTACCAAGAAACGAAAGTACCGGATAATATAATTGGCGTGCGCGAGCTCTAGTAATTGGTCCAAAGATATGTAGCAGAGGGGCTGTGGGTGTAACAATGGTATTGATGTCCTCATCATCCTCCCTTTTTGAAATGAAGTCGTCCTCGACGGAAACTCATCTTCCTCACCCAAATAAGGCTTCAAATCTGCAATGTTAAAAGTGGGACTAACCCCAAAATCTGCAGGCAGCTCAAGTTTATATGCATTATCATTTATTTTCTCTAACACCTTAAATGGACCATCAAGACGTGGCATTAGCTTTGATTTGCGCAAATTAGGAAACCTATCCTTACGCAAATGTAACCAAACAAGATCTCCGGTGCAAAGACAACATGTTTTCTACCCTTATCTCCAGCAAGTTTATATTTAGCATTCATACGCTCAATGTTTTCCTTAGTTATCTCATGCATTTTTAAAATCAATTCAACACGTTCTTTAGCATCAAAATTAACCTTCTCCGAAGATGGAAGAGGCTACAAATCAATAGGTGCACGAGGTAGGAAGCCATACACAATTTCAAAAGGGCACATCTTAGTAGTAGAATGCAATGAACGATTATAAGCAAATTCAATATGAGGCAAGCATTCTTCCCACATTTTCTTATTATTCTTCAAAACAACCCTAAGCATAGTAGACAATGTTCTATTGACTACTTCAGTTTGTCCATCGGTTTGGGGTGACAAGTAGTACTAAAAGCAGTTTAGTCCCCAACTTAGCCCATAAACATCTCCAAAAGTGGCTAAGAAATTTAGTATCACGATCTGAAACAATAGTATTTGGCACACCATGCAAGCGAATAATTTCACGAAAGAACAAATCAGCAACATTAACAAACATCATCGCTTTTATGACATTGTATAAAGTGTGCCATTTTAGAGAATCTATCCACGACAACAAATATGCTATCCTCCCTTCTTTGTTTGAGGTAAACCTAAAACAAAGTCCATAGATATATCCTCCCAAGGAACACTAGGCACGAGCAAAGGCATATATAAACCATGAGGATTGAGTCGTGACTTAGCTTTTTGACATGTAGTGTAGCGAGCAACAAAACGCTCAACATCCCGTCTCATCTTTGGCCAAAAGAAATGTGTAGCAAGTATATCCTCCGTCTTCTTGATGCCAAAGTGTCCCATTAATCCTCCTCCATGCGCCTCCTGCAACAACAAAAGACGAACAGAGCTAGCAGGAATGCATAGCTTGTTAGCACGGAACACAAAACCATCATTAATAACGAACTTGTTCCATGTTCTTCCTTCTTTACAATTCTGCATTACATCTTTAAAATCAGCATCATGCACATATTGATCTTTGATGGTCTCCAAACCAAATATTTTGAAGTCAAGTTGTGAAAGCATAGTATATCGACGAGACAAAGCATCAACAATAACATTTTCTTTACCCTTCTTGTGTTTAATGACATAAGGGAAAGTCTCAATGAATTCAACCCATTTAGCATGTCTACAATTCAGTTTAGCTTGACTTTTAATATGTTTCAAAGATTCATGATCAGAATGTATAACAAATTCTTTGGGCCATAAATAATGTTGCCATGTCTCTAAAGTCCGAACAAGAGCATATAATTCTTTGTCATAAGTAGAATAGTTCAGACTAGGCCCACTCAATTTTTTCAGAAAAGTATGCAACAGGTTTGCCATCTTGTAATAACACACCTCCTAATCCAATTCCACTAGCATCACATTCAAGCTCAAAAGTCTTATTAAAGTCGGAAGTTGGAGTAAAGGAGCATGTGTCAACTTATCTTTCAATCTTGTGAAGGCTTCTTCATGCGGTACCCCAAACAAAAGATCCTTCTTTGTAAGCTCATTGAGAGGTGCAGCAATGGTGCTAAAGTCTCTCACAAAACGCCTATAGAAACCAGCGAGTCCAAGAAAACTCCTCACTTGTGTGACCGTTTTGGGCTGCGGCCAACTCTCAATAGCTTCAATCTTGGCTTTATCAACTTCAATTCCTGTGGAGTAACAACATAGCCAAGAAAAGATACTCGGTCGGTGCAAAAGGTGCACTTCCCAAGGTTACCAAACAAGCGTGCATCACGTAGAGCATTAAAAACAGCACGTAAATGTTCCAAATGTTCTTCCAAAGATTTGCTATAAATCAGTATATCATCAAAGTAAACTACCACAAATCGTCCAATGAAAGCACGTAAAACTTCGTTCATTAATCTCATGAAAGTACTAGGTGCATTAGTTAACCCAAAAGGCATGACTAACCACTCATATAATCCAAACTTAGTTTTAAATGCTTTTTTCCATTCATCTCCCAATTTCATACGAATTTGATGGTATCCACTACGCAAATCAACTTTGGAGAATATTGTAGAGCCACTCAATTCATCAAGCATATCATCTAGCCTAGGAATAGGATGACAATAACGAATAGTAATATTATTAATTCCTCTACAATCAACACACATACGCGATGTACCATCCTTTTTAGGCACTAGTATAATAGGAACAGCACAAGGACTAAGAGATTCGTGTATATAACCTTTGTCGAGCAGCTCCTGTACTTGACGCATAATCTCCTTCGTCTCCTCTGGATTGGTACGGTATGGTGCACGGTTGGGTAGCGATGCACCGGGAATTAAGTCAATTTGATGCTCAATCCCTCGAATAGGTGGTAATCCGGTGGCACGTCTTGTGGGAAGGCGTCGTGAACTCCCGCAAAATGTTAGTGACAGCAGGGGCAAAGAGGAAGGCACGTCCTCGAATGAAAATAATGCCTCTTTGCACACAAAAGCATAGCAAACAGATTTGCTAGAATCTAGCTCATCAATATCAGATTTGGTGGCAAATAAACATGCACTTTTCAGTTTAATTTCAGAAGCAACATTAGATGGTTTATTATTAGGCTTCATTTGTTGCTCAAATTCTTTTGCCACAATCTGATTTTCACTCTTATTTTTCTCCTGTTTTGTTTTATTAGCTCGATTAATATCATCTTTCAAAATGGAATCAGGAGTCATAGGAAGCAAAGTAATATTTTTATCCTTGTGAACAAGAGTATCTTGATTGTTTCTACCATGGTGTACAGAATTTTATCAAATTGCCATGGTCTACCAAGTAATAAGGAACATGCTTGCATAGGTACCACATCACAATCAACATAATCAGCATATGTAGAGATACTAAAATGCACACGAACAGACGTGTTACCTTAACCTTGCCGCTGTTGTTGAACCATTGGATGTAGTAAGGATGTGGATGTGGTCTTGTGGTGAGAGAAAGCTTCTCCACCATATCCATGCTAGCCAAGTTGTTGCAGCTCCCTCCATCTATGATGCCTTGAATAGAACGTTCCTTCACAACTCCTTTGTATGGAACAAGTTATGCCTCGATTTTGCTCGACTTGTGTAACCTGCACACTCAAAACACGTTGAGCAACTAAACATTCATACTGTCGGCATCTTCAGCAGCCATGTATTGCGTCTCGGGATCAGAATCATCTCCACCGTGTTCTTCATGTGTAATAAGAGCCAAAGTCTCTTCATCATAGTCACTAGCAGACTCATACCCACCATCCTCAAGAGCAATCATCACACGCTGAGATTGGCATTCTCTCATAAAATGTCCTCTTCCTTACAAACGACGACAAATAATATCACTTGTGTGCCCTGTTGACGCCATGGAAGAAGAAGAGCTCTGTAGGAAGCAAAGCGGTGTGCTCTTGGCAGATAGTGGTGGTTGTGCCTGCTTTCTTGTATCACGGTTGGAGGTGGCAGCCGACGGAGGTGCCGGTGTAGTAGAACGTGTGGAAGTAGATGATGCATGTGGTGTCCATGATGAAGGTCGACCTGCAGAAGAGTTAGTTCGCGCCAACGCCTCTTGATCCTGCACTTCACGTTCAGCTTTACAAGCAAGATGGAATAATCGAGTGATATTATTATAATCCTTGTAGTCTAGAATGGTCTGAATCTCTGATGCGGAGCATCCCTCGATCATCCCCATGGACCTTCCGTCGCCTCACCAAGCTCCAAAAGGACCCATGACGAGAGCACGAGCTCGAGCTCTCGAGACCGAGGTGACTTCTCTCCTTAGTGAAATATCATATGACCCTCTCGAGACATGGCTACTACCTCAATCCGGAATGTTGTGCATGCTTAGGTACCAAGGAACCAACCTAGGAGAAGCTACAGCTCAAGATGGACACCAAGAGCAAGAGGAAGAACTGCAGAGTCCAGCGGGAGCGGTACTATGTGGGGGGTGCATCATCATCCATCATGGCCATCGTCGTCTCCAATGTAGGGATGGACTCGTCGAGGATAGGCATGTCGTCATGTAGGAGACCTAGCACCAAAGAAGAAAACACACTAGGAGTAGAGGTTAAGTCGTTAGAAATCATAGTGGCCTCATGTGCCGTGTCAACTACCTCACTCACTAAGTGTTGTGGCTCACTCACTCTCAATATGATGCTCTCACTCGTATGGTTGGTGGAGTCACTCAAATGGCTCTCAACCTCACATAGGATGTGTGGCATGCTCTCATGTGTGGGGCTAGTGGTGGTCACACTCATCCTCTCATAGGAAATGCTCTCAATGTCACGTATGGTGGAGTCACTCATGTCACTCTTGGGGTGGTGGCTCTCCTCACATGGCAAATGGGGCATCTCAACATATGTGGGTGCAGAGAGATGTAGGTGCAAATGTCTCCATGCGCTGGTCGCGTAGCTTGACTCGGAGTATGAGTCCAATGTGGGCGTCGTCTTCATGTTGTTGAAGATGTTCGGCGCTCGTCGCCGTGGTCGAAGGGATGGCCCTTGCTCGACCGTCTTGTCACCGTCTTGGTGTTGGAGGCCCATATGATGTGGCACCTCATAGCTCGTCTCCATGACCGAAGGAATGTCCCATGCTCGGCCATCTTCCTTGAGGGCTTCGAAGATGGAAGTGTCGCCCTCGCTTCGAGGGTGGTCGCCTTGGACTTGATGAAGTCGATGTAGGCGTACACTGCGTGGGAAGTAGGCGAAGATGCCGACGTCCAAAAGCGAAGATGCCTTGAGAACACTTGGCGAAGATGCGAAGTGGTTGATGTAGCCGTAGTGCCGTCTTGGTGGTGGTCGTCTCGCGGTCTTCTCTTGTGCTTATGAAGCTTCGATTTGGGCATGAAGTAGGGCTTGTTGGGACTCGTGCATTTGCGCTTGTGGAGCATCTTCATGATGATGATGTCGTTGCCGTGCTTGAGCTCGTAGTAGATGTCGTTCGTCGTAAATGCGTGCACATGATGCTTGAGGTGACTTTCCCTTCATGACGATGTTGATCACGAATGTGATGGTGGTAAATCATGTAGATGTGGACGAGGATGATTTGCGCTTGCATCGCTTAGGCGCTCCCAAGACTTGTGGCTTGAACGTCGCCGCCTTGAAGATGACGAAGGGAAGAAGACTTGATCAAGGCCGAATCTCCTCCATCCTTGCATCTTGTTCCTCTTTATGTGCGGCAAGCTTCTTATCAGTAGTCCCTTCTCCTTGCTTCGGAGTGATGAATGTCGATGGAGATGTTCTCGGCGCGCCTCGCAATCTTGATTGTGTGCTTTGCACTTGTCGTTGTAGATCGAAGAGGCGCTTTGGTGATGTAGTTGTTCACGCCGTCGTTGTTGTTGAAGACCGGAGATGAAATGCCTTGCCTATCCATCACAAGACTCGAGCAAATATGAGTGGGAGAAAGAGAAGAACTTATACCAATGTACCTTGACCGATGTTGACAATGAATCAAGTTCACTCAAATGCGGACAATGAAATAGCACTATTGGTACCAATCCTTGTCGGTTCTCACACCTACACAAGTAAAGCTTATGGAGGAGCTCGGTGAGGATAGTGGCACAAAAATTTAATGCAAAATGTTAGCAAGAGTCAATAATGTTGAAAGAGATTCACAAATTCGCAAGTGAAACAAATGGACCAATAGCAAAGAATGGCACACGGAAACACACACACGGATAGATAAATGGGGTCGTGCAACCAAGGAATGAGCACAAAATGTGGAATCCACGGAAAACGCTCGTGTTGCACAACTCAAGAGAGACGCTAGCACGATTGCTCCATAGGCGGATACGACACTTGTGCACAACCTATAAGATGCAAAATGGATAAACTTCTATCCCAAATATGCTATGTATGTATGGTTCCCGGTGTTTCTCTCAAGATGATCCAAGATGATCGGATATGATAATCTTATATGCAATGTGGTATGATGCTATGGCACTTGCTTACAAGCTTCTTTGCTCTCTTTCTTTTGCTTAAAAGCTTTATTTTTTTTTCTTTTTTTTTTCTCTATGGCCACTTTGCACAATGCACAAACCAAGATAGCAATTGTGTGTATGCGGGAACAAACTTGTGACACAAGATATGATACCAATATATGCACCACAATGATATGGTATGTATGCTATGGAGTATGATCACTAATGTGCACAAGTAACGTTGCCGGCAATACTCAAATGGCTAGTCTCGATAGGCAAGTAACGCAAAAGTAAGGCTAGGGGTTAACAATGCAATGGCAAGGGGAATATACAATGGTGGGATACCACGATACCAATATGATATGGAGGTTACCGTCCTTGGCGATGATGAGTGGCGGTGTTCTTGATGTAGATACCAAGATGATGGAGACTCGTCCCTAAGTACCCGAAACACCTTAGGAAACGGAAAAACCGCGAACTCAAAATCCCAAACGTCAAATGTAAAAATGGTGGTAGCGGGAATGCGGTGGTGGTTTGCACTTGGCAATGCGGAAGTGGAATGATGGGCTATACACGTGTCGGAGTTGAAGTTGCCGTCCCTAAGTAGCCGAAACACCTTAGGAGACACAAGCCACAACTCGAAAAAGCTCAATCAACTATTGGGTTAAGTTGGGTTGTCGGAAGTGTATGGTGGGCAAGGTTATGTGGAAGTGGTGGTGGTGGTTGATGAAGAAGCAATCGTCCTAAGTAGCGAAACACCTTAGGAGACTCGAATCACTACTCAAGCAACCACTAATGCTATGGGGAACAAATTGGTTAGGTTGCGGAAGTCGGTGGTGGTTATCACGGAGGATGTGGCGGAAGCCCTAGGCAAAGATGCCAAAGTTCACAAAATTTGATGGAGTCAAATGGTGATGGTAGTATTTTATGGGAAGGGGATGTCAATAGTTTCAAAACGAGCTAAAGAACGTCAAAATCGGACTCGGATGAATTAGTTATGGGCAAAGCGGTGAAACTCGGAAAGCTGAAACTGGGTAGGGCGGTAGTACCGCTCGGGAGGGCGGTAGTACCGCTCGAAGCGGTAGTACCGCTTGGAATGGGCGGTAGTACCGCTCGTGTCGGGTTTTTTCGCAAAATCTGGCTCGGGAGGCGGTAGTGCCGCTTGGAAGGGCGGTAGTACCGCTTGGAGGTGCTAAGCGGTAGTACCGCTTGGAAGGGCGATAGTACCGCTCGTGTCGGGATTTTCGCAAATCCGGATAGAGGCGCGATTTTGGGGCGGAAATGGATGATTTGGGGTCAAAATTGGAGAGATTTCGTGGATGGAAAGTGGGGAAACTTGGGGAATGCTAGATCCACTTGAAACCAAGCAAATCCACGGATCAAAATCAACAAAACATCATCAAAACTAACAAATCACAAAAAATTTGGGGCTATTTTGGTGGGGATTTTCGGATTTAGGGCGAAATCAACAAAATCAAGCTAGAAAAAGAGGGTAGGGGCTACAAAAACGTGATCAACCTAAGCTCGATCCATAGATGATGTAGGCGGAACCCTCGTGGACGATCTTTCACGCTTGGAGAGAATCCCTACGAGGAACACGAAGAACGAGCGGAAGAACACGAGGGAAAACACGGGAGAAGCGAGAGAGATCACTCAACCGACAAGAAAGCGATCACACAAGTGCTAGATTATCAAACACGAGAGTGGCACAAGATTCAAGGACAACAAAGGGTAGGATACAAGGGTAGCCGTTCTTCTCCGAGAGGAGGTCTTGATGGGGTCCACCCTAGGAGGGGGTCTTGAATCCGCTTGGGGAATCTTCTCCGTAGAGGTCCTGATCTCGAGGGAGAAGTAGCCAAGTGGATGAGCAAAGGCTCTCACACCGAGATATGAGCAAATCCAAAGCTAACCCTAGCTAGGAGGAGGTGGGGAGTTTATATAGCATATGTCCACGAAGGGGTAAGTGAGGAGGGATACATGGGCCTCTGGCCCGACTCTGCGATGCAAGCAGGCGGTAATCTACCGGCAAAAGGCGGTAGTACCGCTCAAGCTGTAGTGCCGCTTGGGCTGGCGGTAATCGGGCCCGGATCGTCGAACACTAGTACTTGTCGGGTTGAGCGGTAGTGACGACGGCGATGGAAGTGTAGTACCGCTGGTTAGCAGTAGTACCGCTTACGAAGCGGTAGTACCGCTCGTCACGGTCTTCTTCGTCTTCACTTCGAGCTTCCCTCGCGGATGGTGTAGTTGTTCCTTGGCGCTTGCACTCCTCCTCGTCGTCCTTAGTGTTCCGACAATACCTATGCAGGCACACGAGTGGAGTGTCAAGTAGTATACCATCCTCGAAGGGGTCAAGTGAGCACGTGTAAAGGAGATGATTCACCTTTGTGTATGTGAAGTAGATGTCGCACATGTCACTCGCCGAACGGACTCTTGACATGGTGATGTCCATAGGATGTCACTCGCCGAGCGGAGCATCCCTCGATCATCCCCATGGACCTTCCGTCGCCTCACCAAGCTCCAAAAGGACCCATGACGAGAGCACGAGCTCGAGCTCTCGAGACCGAGGTGACTTCTCTCCTTAGTGAAATATCATATGACCCTCTCGAGACATGGCTACTACCTCAATCCGGAATGTTGTGCATGCTTAGGTACCAAGGGGTGGGATTTTAAATACTTGGCGAGTACTTGGACTGCAGCTAAGCCCCAGTGGGAGGCGGCTCGCCACTCGGTGGGATTTTGAATACTTAGGCGAAGCGGATTCGGCTAAGCCCCAGTGAGAGGCTGGCTCGTCACTGGAAATGATTTTACAAACTTAGGCGAACCGGATTCGCAGCTAAGCCACCAGGGAAATTTCAACAAAAGTAATAACAATCCTTGGGAAAATTATAACATTCTTGTCTTAGATAAACAAACTACAAAAGTACTTTTATTACATCTCAACGAGTGAGTATTAAGTGTAAAAGGGGCGGAGCAGCTCCGCGTTCCAAGCTCGAGGCTCGTTGATCTGGCGATCAACATTGTAGAAATGATATGCTCCGTTGTGGAGAACTCTCGTGATGATGAAGGGACCTTCCCAAGTGGGAGCGAGCTTGTGTGGTTTCTGTTGATCCACTCGGAGGACCAAATCTCCCTCTTGGAAGGCTCGACTCTTCACATTTACGGCATGGAATCGGCGCAAGTCTTCAGCGATAGATAGTCGGCGGATCGGGGCCATCTCCCTCTCCTCTCCAGAGGTCATTGCATCTTGTGATAGAGGCAAAGGTGTCCGATGTTTCGATGAGATGGTGGCTTATCGTTTACGTAGAAGTCGACCTTGGCGATCCGACTCTGAGCGTGCGAGGCGTCGGCGCCTTAGCAATCGCTAAACCAACTTCCGAGGAGCTATTGACCACGCCCGAACACGATCAACTGACCACGAGGGCCTGTTTCCTGCGAGCAAGCGAAGAACAAGCAAGAAACTGAGATTGCAATCTGGATATTGCGAATATAAGATGAAAGCTTTATTGATCAAGGTGGGGTTACTGTGGCGCCTTTATGCAGTGCGTTGAACACAAGCGAAATGCAGTGAAGTTGCAGCTATGGCGAACTTTTAATCTAAACAAAACCCAAGGTCTAAGCGGTGCCCTAAGGGCTGTATATATGGAGGAAGAGAATTTCGTGGCCCTTGGTGGAGGGATCGAAATCAACCCTAACTCTTGTTTCCCCACACATCGGACTCTAAAACAGCCTATACTTAAGTATTTCGAAATTACATGGGCCTGGCCCAATAATAAGGTATTGCAGCACCTAGAATAGCCTATGGGCGAATATTATGAAGTGGCATCTTGTATATTTCGTCCAAGGCCTCATGCACTCATTAGGGTGGCTTCAAAGTCTGGAATCATCACTTGTAACTCCGTTCTTGTTCTCCTTGCATGCCAACATCTCCATGCTTGAACTTGCTCCAAAGTTCATCTTTCTTGTCCATAGTAGGCCCTTCATTTGTAAGCAAAACAAATGTATCCAATTTAAGCAGCATCATATTCTCATGAACATTGGAATCGTTACCAAGCGAAAGTACTGATAATTCAATTGGCGTCTTGAGACTCTAGTAATTGGTCCATTATGTATAGCAGCGGGGGCTGTGGGTGTAACAATGGTATTGATGTCCTCATCATCCTCCCTTCTTGAAATGAAGTCTTCCTCGACGGAGCTCATCTTCCTCACCCAAATAAGGCTTCAAATCTGCAATGTTAAAAGTGGGACTAACCCCAAAATCTGCGGGCAGCTCAAGTTTATATGCATTATCATTTATTTTCTCTAACACCTTAAATGGACCATCAACACGTGGCATTAGCTTTGATTTGCGCAAATTAGAAACCTATCCTTACATAAATGTAACCAAACAAGATCTCCGGTGCAAAGACAACATGTTTTCTACCCTTATCTCCGACAAGTTTATATTTAGCATTCATCGCTCAATGTTTTCCTTAGTTAACTCATGCATTTTAAAATCAATTCAACACGTTCTTTAGCATCAAAATTAACCTTCTCCGAAGATGGAAGAGGCAACAAATCAATAGGTGCACGAGGTAGGAAGCCATACACAATTTCAAAGGGCACATCTTAGTAGTAGAATGCAATGAGCGATTATAAGCAAATTCAATATGAGGCAAGCATTCTTCCACATTTTCTTATTATTCTTCAAAACAGCCCTAAGCATAGTAGACAATGTTCTATTGACTACTTCAGTTTATCCATCGGTTTGGGGTGACAAGTAGTACTAAAAGCAGTTTAGTCCCCAACTTGGCCCATAAACATCTCCAAAAGTGGCTAAGAAATTTAGTATCACGATCTGAAACAATAGTATTTGGCACACCATGCAAGCGAATAATTTCAGGAAAGAACAAATCAGCAACATTAACAGCATCATCGCTTTTATGACATGGTATAAAGTGTGCCATTTTGAGAATCTATCCACGACAACAAATATGCTATCCCTCCTTCTTTGTTAGAGGTAAACCTAAAACAAAGTCCATAGATATATCCTCCCAAGGAACACTAGGCGCGAGCAAAGGCATATATAAACCATGAGGATTGAGTCGTGACTTAGCTTTTTGACATGTAGTGCGGCGAGCAACAAAGCGCTCAACATCCGTCTCATCTTTGGCCAAAAGAAATGTGTAGCAAGTATATCCTCCGTCTTCTTGGCCAAAGTGTCCCATTAATCCTCCTCCATCGCCTCCTGCAACAACAAAAGGCGAACGAGCTAGCGAGGAATGCATAGCTTGTTAGCAGAACACAAAACCATCATTAATAACGAACTTGTTCCATGTTCTTCCTTCTTTACAATTCTGCATTACATCTTTAAAATCAGCATCATGCACATATTGATCTTTGATGGTCTCCAAACCAAATATTTTGAAGTCAAGTTGTGAAAGCATAGTATAGCGACGAGACAAAGCATCGCAATAACATTTTCTTTACCTTTCTTGTGTTTAATGACATAAGGGAAAGTCTCAATGAATTCAACCCATTTAGCATGTCTCGATTCAGTTTAGCTTGACTTTTAATATGTTTCAAAGATTCATGATCAGAATGTATAACAAATTCTTTGGGCCATAAATAATGTTGCCATGTCTCTAAAGTCGAACAAGAGCATATAATTCTTTGTCATAAGTAGAATAGTTCAGACTAGGCCCTCAATTTTTCAGAAAAGTATACAACAGGTTTGCCATCTTGTAATAACACACCTCTAATCCAATTCCACTAGCATCACATTCAAGCTCAAAGTCTTATTAAAGTGAGGAAGTTGGAGTAAAGGAGCATGTGTCAACTTATCTTTCAATCCGTGAAGGCTTCTTCACATGCGGTACCCCAAACAAAAGGCACATCCTTCTTTGTAAGCTCATTGAGAGGTGCAGCAATGGTGCTAAAGTCTCTCACAAAGCGCCTATAGAAACCAGCGAGTCCAAGAAAACTCCTCACTTGTGTGACCGTTTTGGGCTGCGGCCAACTCTCAATAGCTTCAATCTTGGCTTTATCAACTTCAATTCCTGTGGAGTAACAACATAGCCAAGAAAAGATTCTCGATCGGTGCAAAAGGTGCACTTCCCAAGGTTACCAAACAAGCGTGCATCACGTAGAGCATTAAAAACAACACGTAAATGTTCCAAATGTTCTTCCAAAGATTTGCTATAAATCAGTATATCATCAAAGTAAACTACAAATTGTCCAATGAAAGCACGTAAAACTTAGTTCATTAATCTCATGAAAGTACTAGGTGCATTAGTTAACCCAAAGGCATGACTAACCACTCATATAATCAAACTTAGTTTTAAATGCTGTTTTCCATTCATCTCCCAATTTCATACGAATTTGATGGTATCCACTCATAAATCAACTTTGGAGAATATTGTAGAGCCACTCAATTCATCAAGCATATCATCTAGCCTAGGAATAGGATGGCGATAACGAATAGTAATATTATTAATGCCTCTACAATCAACACACATCTGTGACGTACCATCCTTTTTAGGCACTAGTATAATAGGAACAGCACAAGGACTAAGAGATTCGTGTATATAACCTTTGTCGAGCAGCTCACATGCTTGGCGCATAATCTCCTTAGTCTCCTCTGGATTGATGCGGTATGGTGCGCGGTTGGGTAGCGATGCACGGGAATTAAGTCAATTTGATGCTCAATCCCTCGAATAGGTGGTAATCCGGTGTGCGTCTTGTGGGAAGGCGTCGTGAACTCTGCAAAATGTTAGTGACAGTGAGGGGCAAAGAGGAAGGCCGTCCTCGAATGAAAATAATGCCTCTTTGCACACAAAAGCATAGCAAACAGATTTGCTAGAATCTAGCTCATCAATATCAGATTTGGTGGCAAATAAACATGCACTTTTGATTAATTTCAGAAGCAACATTAGATGGTTTATTATTAGGCTTCATTTGTTGCTCAAATTCTTTTGCCACAATCTGATTTTCACTCTTATTTTTCTCTGTTTTGCTTTATTAGCTCTATTAATATCATCTTTCAAAATGGAATCAGGAGTCATAGGAAGCAAAGTAATATTTTTATCCTTGTGAACAAGAGTATCTGATTGTTTCTACCATGGTGTACAAATTTTTATCAAATTGCCATGGTCTACCAAGTAATAAGGAACATGCTTGCATAGGTACCACATCACAATCAACATAATCAGCATATGTAGAGATACTAAAATACACACGAGCGATCGTGTTACCTTAACCTTGCAGCTGTTGTTGAACCATTGGATGTAGTAAGGATGTGGATGTGGTCTTGTGGTGAGAGAAAGCTTCTCCACCATATCCATGCTAGCCAAGTTGTTGCAGCTCCCTCCATCTATGATGGCCTTGAATAGAGCGTTCCTTCACAACTCCTTTGTATGGAACAAGTTATGCCTCTGATTTTGCTCGACTTGTGTAACCTGCACCTCAAAACCGTTGAGCAACTAAACATTCATACTGTCGGCATCTTGACAGCCATGTATTGCGTCTCATGATCAGAATCATCTCCACCGTGTTCTTGATGTGTAATAAGAGCCAAAGTCTCTTCATCATAGTCACTAAGCGGACTCATACCCACCATCCTCGGTAGCAATCATCTGCGCTGAGATTGGCATTCTCTCATAAAATGTCCTCTTCCCTTACAACGACGACAAATAATATCACTTGTGTGCCTGTTGGCGCCATGGAAGAAGAAGAGCTACTGTGTGAGCCCCACGAGGTGTGCTCTTGGCAGATAGTGGTGGTTGTGCACCTTTCTTGTATCACGGTTGGAGGTGGCAGCCGGCGGAGGTCTTGGTGTAGTAGAGCGTGTGGAAATAGATGATGCGTGGTGTCCATGATGAAGGTCGACCTGCGAGAAAAGTTAGTCGCGCCAGCGCTTGTCGATCCTGCACTTCACGTTCAAATTTACAAGCAAGATGGAATAATCGAGTGATATTATTATAATCCTTGTAGTCTAGAATGGTGCGAATCTCTCTATTTAATCCACCCGGAAAGCGTGCAAGCATAGCTTCATTCTCCTCAACAATACCACATCTAATCAAGCCGGTTTGTAATTCGATAATATTCTTCTACGAATTTTTCCTTGTCTTAAGCGCTGCAATTTTGAAGTAATTCACGCTGATAATATGGTGGAACCAACGATGCGCATAGCAGTTTTCAAAGCAGCCCAAGTAGCTGGAGCAGGATATAATCTACAATGTTAGGACCACCAAACACATGCAAAGCTAGTGAAAGCACAAACAGCGGCGAGAACACGTCTCTCCTTAGGATATTGTAAACATGTAAATCGTTGTTCAGTTTCTAACTCCCAAGTAAGATATATATCAGGAACATATCTACCCTCAAATGGTGGAATATTCAATTTCAGTTTAGGAGATGGTCATGATCTCGTACTGAAGGGAGCCGAACATTGCCATTATTTGCATGTGGGCGACACGGTGGTTGTGGTGCTGGTGGTTGCACGTGGATTACGATGTTGATCAACCTCATCCTCGTAATCTCTCACATAATCATCCTCCCCACCATGTTGCGGGGAGCCACAGAAGTATCAGCACAGCACCTGACAGCTTGGCGGTGAAGAGGGACACGGGAAGCTCGGCGGAGGGCTGTTTCGCGATGTGGAGGTAGTCCTTGTTATTGTAGTAGAGGTGCGTTAGGTGCCGCAGGTGGTGGTGGTGGTAGCCGCGGGAGCAATTCATTAAACCTGTTATCGAGCTTTGTTTCGAACGCCTTCTCAATGTGATGTAGGGCGGAACCCTACGTGGGCGATCTTTCACGTTTGGAGTGGGATCCTCGAAGAACCACGATGAACAGGGGAAGAGCGGAGAGAAATCACAAGGAAACACTCAAGAACAAGTCAATCACACATCCACTAGACAATCAAACACACAAGATCACAAGGTACATGAACAACAAAGGGAAAGATACAAGGTAAGGTTCATCTCCAAGAGGAGGTCTTGATGATATCCTAGGCGGATCTTCCCATAGGGAGTCTTGATGATATCCATGAGGATCTTCTCACATGGAGGTCTTGAACTCCATGGGAGTAATCTCTCTCTCTCTCAAGAGTAGAGGTAGGAGCAAAGCTCACCTAAGAATGAGCTATCATATTTGCTAACCCTAGAAAGGAAGTGGAGGTGGTCTATTTATAGTCTAAGCCACGAAGGGGTAAGTGGGAGAGGATACAAGGCCAAAGGCCCAGCTGCTGCTGCAGGCGAGGCGGTAATACCGGGCTCATGGCGGTAGTACGGCAATGATAATACCGCTTGGAGGGATGATAATACCGCTTGGTGGCTATAAGCGGTAGTACCGCTTGGGTGGAAGCGATAGTACCGCTCGTTACAGGCGACCAGTTCTCTTCCTCCTTCTCTTCCATGCTTCCCTCATGGATGGTGTAGTCGTTCCTTGGCGCTTGCACTCCTCCTCGACATCCGTGAAGCTCGACAATACTTATGCATGCACGGGAGAAGTGTCAAGTAGTATACCATCCTCGAAGGGTCAAGTGAACACGTGTAAGGAGAAGATTCACCTTTATGTATGAAGTAGAGGTTGCCGTGTCACTTGCCAAGCGGACTCTTGACATGGTGATGACCGTGGGATGCTCGCATCATCCCTCCCCTTGGGAAAGATCCGACCTCGGATCGAAGACCAAATCACCATGGGAAAGAGATAAGCGTCGCCGTGTTGAAGTGGGCGATCACCAAGTACTTGTCATCTTGAAGCTCGAAATGGGCACTCTCCAATGTCGCGCCATCTTGTGATTCCTTCAAAAGAGTAAATAGAACAAACACTTGGAAAAACAAATGTGGTTAGCGTTAGTGCAAAACCAAGCATTGAAGAGGTGATTCACCAAACAAGTGTTGTCATCAAACATAGCATAGGGTGTGACAAAGATTGTGACATGGCATGTAAGCATATCAATCGAGCACAAGCAAAATATCATGGGAACAAGCATGTAAATGTGAGGTAGAGATGCAAATATGTGTGACAAGAGCACAAGCATCCACCTCAAGGTCATAGCAAGTATGCATAAAGCGCTCGACAAATGGTCGATGGTAGGCATAGGAAGTATTCACAACACCAAATAAAATGAAGTGTCTAAACACATGGGTCAAGTGCAAGACAATCCAAGCATAATGTGCATAGGGTGTAGTGAATATAGTGTGGCACTCAACACAATAGAAAGAGCAATTATTCATCATGTGTGAGGTCATCAAGTCAAGCATGTAGCAATCAATGGGATATGGCATATGTGAAGAAATGATATTGGTGCAACCAACCATATGATAGTAACAAGTAGTCCAAGAATTGGATGCAACACACAAGTATATATATCATGAAGCATGGAAATGTGGCAATCATTGGTGAAAGCAATATCTAGAACATCTTGCAAATGGTGCAAGCAACACATGAAGTATGATCCACAATATCCAAGCTCAAGAAGGATGTCACCTTGAAAGTGTGTCCTTGTGCATTCTTCACAATGCGAAGTGGAAGCAAATCACGATTGTAGAAGCGAGTCGTGGTAGAATGTATGAGGCTCGCTCTCAAGAGCTCGAATGGTCAACTCACGTGAAGTGGAAGTCGACACAAAGTCCAAGTATCCTACACATGCACATAACAAAACAAAGAGCATTATGCACATGGTAGATAAACACATCATCCATCATGATGGTTCTCATCTTTGCACAAAACCATTAGAAGCACAAGTGCATGAATAATATGATGCAACAATGGCTAAATTCATGGCACTAGGTATATGGTGCAAAGAAGTAAGACAAGCATGCTTCACATGTAATATGTCAAAATCTCCAATCATGTGTGAGAATGCTATGGGGGCAAACTCATGAGCAAGACGAATAACATGGTTGCACTCAATACATGGCAAATCATCTAGCATGAGAGAGGCAATATATGGAGATATGTGACAAGAAGCAATGACAATCATGTGCAAAGCATGGAAATGGTTGTCATCAACCGCATGAAATGAGCAAGTATGAATCATGGGTGATGCAAGACAAGCAAGAATATCAATCATGTCGTGCAAACTAGTGGGCGAAGATGCAACACACTAGAGTAAATCATGGCAATCATGTCATGTGAGCAAATAATAGGCATAGGGAATGCACATGACATATCACAAGCACGAACACAAAGCAAGATGAAAGTATCATCATAGGAATGGGTCATGAATAGAACATGGCAATAACAAGTGATATCTCCACCAAGCTTGCAAATACACATACAAGTACTAGAATCAATCATCATGTGTAATGCAAAGCAGGGCTCACAAATGCATGGCAAAGGCATAGGAATGGGCATATCATGCAAAGTGAACATGGCAATATGGGCAAAGGATGTATAATGGAAAACAATCCATAGCCAAGTGAGGGCCGTGTAGAAGAAATGCACGAAGGATTTGCGCAAAGAAGGCGGTGGGAAAGACAATCCATGGGATCCCAAATCATCGTTGCTCTCTAGAGCTCGTTTTGTCAACTCGTGGGATTGCGAGGTTGACAAGTATTCATGGGTACCTACACAAAGAGACACAAACCAAAGAAATTGTGCGGCGTGGTAAATGTACACATCATCCATCATGATGTGTATGTACGCGTGTGAGTTAGCAC
The DNA here is from genome assembly GCA_021605205.1 of Aegilops longissima. Taxonomy (NCBI): domain Eukaryota; kingdom Viridiplantae; phylum Streptophyta; class Magnoliopsida; order Poales; family Poaceae; genus Aegilops; species Aegilops longissima. The sequence goes on along the minus strand of CM038678.1, from coordinate 324,606,674 downwards.
AAGATAAGCATCGCTCAAAGAAATTTGATGCATGGTATAAGAACATGTCATCCATCATGAAAGAATAGTTATTATGTATGACACGATGGGGACACAAATTGAGAATGCAAGTATATGGCACATCAAAAGCATGTTTCTTCATGGGGAGCATATGGTGCACACAAGTATGGGAATCATACAATGAATAGGATGGAACAAATTCTCCTAACATGTATGAGGAAACTATGGGGCCTCCTCATAAGCAATAGCGGACATATCATTTGGGAAAATGGACAACATCAAAACAATGCATATCCGAAGCTAGTTGGGCATGGCATGGCATATGAGATAAATGATGCAAAGGAGCATATCAATATCATCACAAGAAAAACAAATGCCAACAACCATGGGCTTGTCATCTATGCCATATGTGCAAATTGGGTTTATTTTAATGGCATATGCATAGTCACTATGGAGAGATTGCAAATAAGACATATGGTTGATCTCATGCATAGCATATGACAAGTCAAGCGGATTAGCAAACATGATGTGACCTAAAGAATTGTCACAAGAAATCCTATGTAACATAGCATCACAACTAATAGACTCCACATGAGAATCATCATATTCATCATAAATGGGCAAATCATCACATGGGAAATCATACTAGAATGAAGCATGTCAATAGGGTGATCAACATCATGCAAGCAATCAATGTCAAGAATGTCCACTAGTGGGACTAGAGCATCACCGTCACCTATGTTACCTTTGTCATTCCACTCAAGTGGTGTAGGTGAGGTGGGAAAGACCAAATGGTGGTCATCTTCATCTTGATGGAACCATGTGGGGGGTGCATCATAGTCCACCATGGCCATCGTCTTGTCCAAAGGGAGGGCGAAGTAAATCGAGGATCGTGGCGTCATCATAAATGGGACCTAGCACCAAATGAGAAGACACAATAGAGGTAGAGGTCAAGTCGTTAGTGTTGAAAGTGGCCTCACATGACCTATCAACTATCTCACTCTCTCTATGTGGTGGTTCACTCACTCCCTCAAAATAGGTGCACTCAAACTCACGTATGGTGGAGTCACTCATCTCACTCAAGTGGTGGTTGTGGCTCTCCTCACATGAGAATTGGGGCAACTCGTCATATATGGGGCTAGTGGTGAAGTCACTCTCACTCTCAATATGGTGGCACAAGTCGCTCAAGTCATCATCGTCGCTGTGGTCGAAGTGAAATACTCAACCATCTCATCGTAAATGCATACTGGATGAAGGCGAAGATGGCACATCATCACTCTCCTCCATGACCGAAGGAAAATCCCATGCTCGATCATCTCGTCATCGTAAATCGTGGATGAAGGCGAAGATGGCACAACATAACTCTCGCCACCTAAGATGGAAGCATCATCCTTGCTCGCCACCTTGTCGCTTGCCTCCAAAGCTTGGTCCTTGAAGGTCTCCGTAGTCGTGCTTGTCGCCGCACCATCTTGAAAAAGAGTCAAGGTAGACTCGGCATCATCAATGCCACAAGAGGGATGGCGGTGAAGTCGCACTTGGGAGCATCGTCTTGGAGCTTGTCGGGCTTGGACATCATGGTGGTACTAGCCTCATGCTTGTTGTAGAGCTTGGTCGCCGTGAAGTGTGCTTGGGGTGGAAGCCTTGGCCTTCATGAGTTCTTGTTCCGCCTTGAGAGCACCAATGTAGTAGTCGTCGATGGACTTGTAGTTCTCGAGGAAGATAGTCTTGGAGATGTCGTTGTTCAATCCCATCATGAAGTGGAACTTCATCGAAATGGGGTCATCCACCGGCTCGTCGTGAGGCAATCTTCATCTCCTTGAAATCTGCGTCGATGGACTTGGATCCTTGGATGGTGTTCTCAATTGGCGAAGAAGTTGTTCCGTGTAGGTTGGAGGCACAAACTCTGCATAAAGCTCTCTTCATCTTGGGCCAACTCATGTCGTAGTGCTCGAAGGTGTGTGAAGCCACCATGTCGAGGCATAGTCGTGGAAGTTTCTTGTGGCGCACTTCACTTGATCTTGGGAGGAACTTGATGTAGCTTGAGGTAGTCGTCCATCAAGCGCTCCCACTCGAGGTACTCCTCGGGTTCTTGAGTCCCATAGAAAGGAATCTCGTGGTCGATGTCGAGGTCGTAGTAGCTCGTGGAAGTCGCGGACTTGAGCTTGGGAGCTTCTCTTGGCGTAGTCTTGGGATGCTTGTTGGCGAAGATGCGAATATCCGGCGAAGATGCCTTGAGTTCGCTTGGCGAAGATGCCAAGGGAGATGGTGAAGTCGTTGGCGGTTGTTGATGTTGAGCTCTTGACCTTCACGTTCTTGTTGATGATGGTGTCGATGCCGATGTGATGTTGCGGAGATGGTGGCTCGGAAGGATGTGCTCTTGGCGTCTTCTCGAAGATGAGGAAGATCGCTTGTAGGACTTGATGAGGATTTGATCTCCTCCATTTTAGCTTGCATCTTGGCGTCGTAGTTGTTTTCCATGGCATCGAACTTCGTCGTTGTTGTTGTAGACCGAAGATGAAATGCCTTGCCTATCCATCACAAGACTCGAGTAGAGGTGAGTAGGAAATGAGATAAACAATACCAAGTTACCTTTTCCCAAAGTTGAGGATGTATCCCGTTTCACTCAATGTGAGATGAAAGAATAGTGGAATTGGTACGGACTTGTTCACTCACACCTATCAAGTAAAGCTTATGGTAGAGCTCGGTGAGGATAGTGGCACAAAATTTGATGCAAAATGTTAGCAAGAGTCAATAATGTTGAAAGAGATTCACAAATTCATAAGCGAAACAAGTAGACCAATAGCAATATGTGGCACGGAAACACACACGGATAGATAAATGGGGCCGTGCAACCAAGGAATGAGCTCAAAATGTGGAATCCACCAAAGCGCTCGTGTTGCACAACTCAAAGAGGCAGCTATACGATTGCTCAATAGGCGGATCGACACTTGTGCACAACCTATAAGATGCAAAATGGATAAACTTTCTATCCCAAGTATGCTATGTATGTATGGTTCCCGGTGTTTCTCTCAAGATGATCCAAGATGATCGGATATGATAATCTTATATGCAATGTGGTATGATGCTATGGCACTTGCTTACAAGCTTCTTTGCTCTTTCTCTCTTTTGCTTAAAAGCTTTATTTCTCTTTTTTTTTTGTATGTATGGCCACTTTTGCACAATGCACAAACCAAGATAGCAATTGTGTGTATGCGGGAACAAACTTGTGACACAAGATGATATGATGATACCAAGATAATATGGTATGTATGCAATGGATGGTGTAGATCACTAATGTGCACAAATAACGTTGCGGCAATACTCAAATGGCTAGTCTCGATAGGCAAATAGCATAAAATGGGCTAGGGTTATCAATGCAATTTGCAAGGGAATATACAATGGTGTAAATCGAGGTTACCGTCCTGCGATGATGAGTGGCGGTGTTCTTGATGTAGATACCAAGATGATGGAGCTCGTCCTAAGTAGCGAAACACCTTAGGAAGCGGAAAAACCATGAACTCAAAATCTCAAATGACAAATGTCAAATGGTGGTAGCGGGAATGTGGTGGTGGTTTGCACTTGGCAATGCGGAAGTGGAATGATGGGCTATATACGTGTCGGAGTTGAAGTTGCCATCCCTAAGTGGCGAAACACCTTAGGAGACATAAGCCACAACTCAAACAAGCTCAAACAACTATTGGGTTAAGTTGGGTTGTCGGAAGTGTATGGTGGGCAAGCCTATGTGGAAGTGGTGGTGGTGGTTGATGAAGAAGCAATCGTCCTAAGTGGCGAAACACCTTAGGAGACTCGAATCACTACTCAAGCAACCACTAATGCTATGGGGAACAAAATTGGTTAGGTTGCGGAAGTCGGTGGTGGTTATCACGGAGGATGTGGCGGAAGCCCTAGGCAAAGATGCCAAAGTTCACAAAATTTGATGGAGTCAAATGGTGATGGTAGTATTTTTATGGGAAGGGGTGTCAATAGCTTGAAGCTTGAGCTAAAACGTCAAAATCGGACTCGGATGAATTAGTTATGGCGAAGCGGTGAAGCGGAAAAAACTGAAATTGGGTTGGGCGGTAGTACCGCTTGGGGAGGCGGTAGTACCGCTCGTGGCAGTAGTTCCGCTTCGGGCAATGATAGTACCGCTCGTGTCGGGTTTTTCGCAAAATCTAGCTCTGGGAGGCGGTAGTGCCGCTTGGAAGGGCGGTAGTACCGCTTGGAGGTGCTAAGCGGTAGTACCGCTTGGAAGAAGCGATAGTACCGCTCGTGTCGGGATTTTCGCAAATCCGGATAGAGTAGCGATTTTGGGGCGGAAATGGATGATTTGAGGTCAAAATTGGAGAGATTTCGTGGATGGGAAGTGGGGAAACTTGGGGAAATGCTAGATCCACTCGAAACTAAGCAAATCCATGGATAAAATCAACAAAACATCATCAAAACTAACAAATCACAAAAAATTTGGGGCTATTTTTGGTGGGGATTTTGGATTTAGGGCGAAATCAACAAAATCAAGCTAGGAAAAGAGGGTAGGGGCTCCAATAACGTGATCAACGTGGCTCATGATACCATAGATGATGTGAGGCGGAACCCTCGTGGGCGATCTTTCACGTTTGGAGTGGGATCCTCGAAGAACACGATGAACACGGGGAAGAGCGGAGAGAAATCTGAGGAAACACTCAAGAACAAGTCAATCACATCCACTAGACAATCAAACACACAAGATCACAAGGTACATGAACAACAAAGGGAAAGATACAAGGTAAGGTTCATCTCCAAGAGGAGGTCTTGATGATATCCTAGACGGATCTTCCCCAAAAGTCTTGATGATATCCATGAGGATCTTCTCACATGGAGTCTTGAACTCCATGGGAGTAGTGATCTCTCTCTCTCTCAAGAGTAGAGGTAGGAGCAAAGCTCACCTAAGAATGAGCTATCATATTTGCTAACCCTAGAAAGGAAGTGGAGGTGGTCTATTTATAGTCTAAGCCACGAAGGGGTAAGTGGGAGAGGATACAAGGCCAAAGGCCAGCGGCTGCTGCAGGCGGGCGGTAATACCGGAGCTCATGGCGGTAGTACCGCTTAATGATAATACCGCTTGGAGGAAGTAGTACCGCTTGGGTGGCCTTAAGCGGTAGTACCGCTTGGGTGAAGTGGTAGTACCGCTCGTTCTGGAAGCGACGAGGTTCTCTTCCTCCTTCTCTTCCATGCTTCCCTCGCAGACGGTGTAGTCGTTCCTTGGCGCTTGCACTCCTCCTCGACATCCGTGAAGCTCAGACAATACTTATGCATGCACACGGGAGAAGTGTCAAGTAGTATACCATCCTCGAAGGGTCAAGTGAACACGTGTAAAGGAGAAGATTCACCTTTATGTATGAGAAGTAGAGGTTGCACGTGTCACTTGCCAAGCGGACTCTTGACATGGTGATGACCGTGGGATGCTCCGCATCACAATGCCATCTATCTTCTCCATGGCCTCTTCAAATCTATTTAGCACATCTTCCACCTGCCACTCATCATTTGTTGAAACTTATCATGTAGCGCTTTGTTTGTCATGTTCTCCCGATCGATCCGTCGACTTGATCCTGCCATGGTTAGCGACAATAGAAACACACAAGAATATGATTGACGGACTACTAGGAAGTGGTGGTGGTGGTGTGGTGGAGCGGTCACAAATCCGTCAAGCAAATCTCAAATTCTTACGGTTCTTACCAAAGCAGAAAGCGGTGATCGGCAACCGATGTAGTCAAAACTCTCAAAGCTTGGATAGGCGATTACCGGGGAGAGTCAAGCATACGATGTAGATGTATGTGGAGCTGGGAAGGCTTATAATATGGTAGCAAAAGGGTCAGCAATAATCAATTCAGGAGATAAAAAGTTGAATAAGCGCTCAGCGTGATCTTGTCTTTGGTCCTAGGCTGAACCGTGCTAGAGCCTTGAGCCTAGACACTAACAAAATCACAGTAGCTGCTGCGTAAACAAGGGAAAAGCACACTCTGGATATTTTTTTTAGCTCTCTTTTTTTGCGCTGTTTTTTTTTGCTGCTGCTTTTTTTTTGCGAAAAATCACTATAATAGCGAGTGTCTCAAAACTCTTCCGAGTCAATTGGCCCAGACGGGATGGGCACGAAATTTTTCGACCAATTTTTTTTTATTTGCCGGACCCAAAAAAGCGGAAGCGGGTCAAAAAAACTTTCTATAACAATGTTGTCTCAATACACTTAGAAACACTTAAAAGCAGGATAGCGAAATTTTTTCGACAAGTGCGTTTTTCGCAAAATTTTGGGCCTAAGCGGAGGTGGTTTCGAAACATACTCCGGCAAGGAAACCTGAATCGGAAACTAAATGGATCTCAAAACAAACCTAATATGAGAAGAACTTCGGATTGGTGGTGGATATATGGTGGTGGTATATGGCGGCGGTGGTGGTAGCGGTGGTAGTATATGGATATGGATCGGTGGTGGTATATGGACACGGATTGGTGGTGGTATATGGATACGGTTCGGAGGCGGTGATGGTAGGTGGCGAGGCGATGATGATGGTGCGGTGGCGGCGTGACAAGCTGATGACGAACTCAAAATTCTAAAAGACTAAGCGCTAAGACCAGCAACTAGACACGGCGATGCAACATAAATTCAACAAAGCAAACCCTAAAAAGATTATGCAAAGGCTCAGATTGGTTCGGATATGATGAACTAACCCTAATTTTTTTGTGGCTTTTTCGTGGACTTTAGGTATGAAGAACAGACTCGATCTAATCTCTGAAAAGCTGTAAAAATCTCACCGAGCAACCTGAAAATCCGATACCACTTGATAGAGGCAAAGGTGTCCCGATGTTTGATGAGATGGTGGCTATCGTTTACGTAGAGTCGACCAGCGATCCGACTACGAGCGTCTGCGAGATGTCGGCGCCTTAGCAATCGCTAAACCAACTTCCGAGGGTTATTGACCACGCGAACACGATCAACGACCACGAGGGCTGTTTCCTGCGAGCAAGCGAAGAACAAGCAAGAAAGCTGAGATTGCAATCTGGATATTACGAATATAAGATGAAAGCTTTATTGATCAAGGTGGGGTTACTGTGGCGCCTTTATGCAGTCGTTGAACACAAGCGAAATGCCTTGAAGTTGCAGCTATGGCGAACTTTTAATCTAAACAAAACCCAAGGTCTAAGCGGTGTCCTAAGGGCTGTATATATGGAGGAAGAGAATTTCGTGGCCCTTGGTGGAGGATCCGAAATCAACCCTAACTCTTGTTTCCCCACACACGGACTCTAAAACAGCCTATACTTAAGTACTTCGAAATTACATGGGCTGGCCCAATAATAATGATAGAGGCAAAGGTGTCCGATGTTTCGATGAGATGGTGGCTATCGTTTACGTAGGAGTCGACCTTGGCGATCCGACTACTGACGTCGCGAGGCGTCGCGCCTTGCAATCGCTAAACCAACTTCCGAGGGTTATTGACCACGCGGAACACGATCAACGACCACGAGGGCCTGTTTCCTGCGAGCAAGCGAAGAACAAGCAAGCTGAGATTGCAATCTGGATATTGCGAATATAAGATGAAAGCTTTATTGATCAAGGTGGGGTTACTGTGGCCTTTATGCAGTCGTTGAACACAAGCGAAATCTGCGAAGTTGCAGCTATGGCGAACTTTTAATCTAAACAAAACCCAAGGTCTAAGCGGTGCCCTAAGGGCTGTATATATGGAGGAAGAGAATTTCGTGGCCCTTGGTGGAGGGTCGAAATCAACCCTAACTCTTGTTTCCCACACATACGGACTCTAAAATAGCCTATACTTAAGTATTTCGAAATTACATGGGCCTGGCCCACTAATAAGGTGACGAGCACCTAGAATAGCCTCGGGACGACATTTATGAAGTAGCATCTTGTATATTTCGTCCAAGGCTTCATGCACCCATTATGGTGGCTTCAAAGTCCTGAAATCATCACTTGTAACTCCGTTCTTGTTCCCCTTAGCATGGCATTATCTCCATGCTTGTTCTTGCTCAATGTCCATCCTTCTCCAAGCTAGGGCCTTCATTTGTAAGCAAAACAAATGTATCCAATTTAGGCAGCATCATATTCTCATGAACATTAGAATCATTACCAAGCGAAAGTACGATAATTTAATTGGCGTCTTGTGAGCTCTAGTAATTGGTCCAGTATATGTAGCAGTAGGGGTTGTGGGTGTAACAATGGTATTGATGTCCTCATCATCCTCCCTTCTTGAAATGAAGTGAAGTCCTCGTGAGCTCATATTCCTCACCCAAATAAGGCTTCAAATCTGCAATGTTAAAAGTGGGACTAACCCCAAAATCTGCAGGCAGCTCAAGTTTATATGCATTATCATTTATTTTCTCTAACACCTTAAATGGACCATCGACCGCGTGGCATTAGCTTTGATTTGCAAATTAGAAACCTATCCTTACATAAATGTAACCAAACAAGATCTCCGGTGCAAAGACAACATGTTTTCTACCCTTATCTCCGACAAGTTTATATTTAGCATTCATCGCTCAATGTTTTCCTTAGTTATCTCATGCATTTTAAAATCAATTCAACACGTTCTTTAGCATCAAAATTAACCTTCTCCGAAGATGGAAGAGGCAACAAATCAATAGGTGCACGGTAGGAAGCCATACACAATTTCAAAGGGCACATCTTAGTAGTAGAATGCAATGAATGATTATAAGCAAATTCAATATGAGGCAAGCATTCTTCCCACATTTTCTTATTATTCTTCAAAACAGCCCTAAGCATAGTAGACAATGTTCTATTGACTACTTCAGTTTATCCATCGGTTTGGGGGTGACAAGTAGTACTAAAAAGCAGTTTAGTCCCCAACAGCCCATAAACATCTCCAAAAGTGGCTAAGAAATTTAGTATCACGATCTGAAACAATAGTATTTGGCACACCATGCAAGCGAATAATTTCACGAAAGAACAAATCAGCAACATTAACAGCATCATCGCTTTTATGACATGGTATAAAGTGTGCCATTTTGAGAATCTATCCACGACAACAAATATGCTATCCCTCCCTTCTTTGTTAGAGGTAAACCTAAAACAAAGTCCATAGATATATCCTCCCAAGGAACACAAAGGCACGAGCAAAGGCATATATAAACCATGAGGATTGAGTCGTGACTTAGCTTTTTGACATGTAGTGCAGCGAGCAACAAAACGCTCAACATCCGTCTCATCTTTGGCCAAAAGAAATGTGTAGCAAGTATATCCTCCGTCTTCTTGGCGTCAAAGTGTCCCATTAATCCTCCTCCATCGCCTCCTGCAACAACAAAAGGCGAACAGAGCTAGCAGGAATGCATAGCTTGTTAGCACGAACACAAAACCATCATTAATAACGAACTTGTTCCATGTTCTTCCTTCTTTACAATTCTGCATTACATCTTTAAAATCAGCATCATGCACATATTGATCTTTGATGGTCTCCAAACCAAATATTTTGAAGTCAAGTTGTGAAAGCATAGTATAGCGACGAGACAAAGCATCAGCAATAACATTTTCTTTACCCTTCTTGTGTTTAATGACATAAGGAAAGTCTCAATGAATTCAACCCATTTAGCATGTCTACGATTCAGTTTAGCTTGACTTTTAATATGTTTCAAAGATTCATGATCAGAATGTATAACAAATTCTTTGGGCCATAAATAATGTTGCCATGTCTCTAAAGTCGAACAAGAGCATATAATTCTTTGTCATAAGTAGAATAGTTCAGACTAGGCCCTCAATTTTTCAGAAAAGTATGCAACAGGTTTGCCATCTTGTAATAACACACCTCTAATCCAATTCCACTAGCATCACATTCAAGCTCAAAAGTCTTATTAAAGTCGGGAAGTTGGAGTAAAGGGCATGTGTCAACTTATCTTTCAATACCGTGAAGGCTTCTTCTGTGCGGTACCCCAAACAAAAGGCACATCCTTCTTTGTAAGCTCATTGAGAGGTGCAGCAATGGTGCTAAAGTCTCTCACAAAGCGCCTATAGAAACCAGCGAGTCCAAGAAAACTCCTCACTTGTGTGACCGTTTTGGGCTGCGGCCAACTCTCAATAGCTTCAATCTTGGCTTTATCAACTTCAATTCCTGTGGAGTAACAACATAGCCAAGAAAAGATACTCGGTCGGTGCAAAGGTGCACTTCCCAAGGTTACCAAACAAGCGTGCATCACGTAGAGCATTAAAAACAACACGTAAATGTTCCAAATGTTCTTCCAAAGATTTGCTATAAATCAGTATATCATCAAAGTAAACTACCACAAATCGTCCAATGAAAGCACGTAAAACTTAGTTCATTAATCTCATGAAAGTACTAGGTGCATTAGTTAACCCAAAAGGCATGACTAACCACTCATATAATCCAAACTTAGTTTTAAATGCTGTTTTCCATTCATCTCCCAATTTCATACGAATTTGATGGTATCCACTCATAAATCAACTTTGGAGAATATTGTGAGCCACTCAATTCATCAAGCATATCATCTAGCCTAGGAATAGGATGGCGATAACGAATAGTAATATTATTAATGCCTCTACAATCAACACACATCTGTGACGTACCATCCTTTTTAGGCACTAGTATAATAGGAACAGCACAAGGACTAAGAGATTCACGTATATAACCTTTGTCGAGCAGCTCACTGTACTTGGCGCATAATCTCCTTTGTCTCCTCTGGATTGATGCGGTATGGTGCGGTTGGGTAGCGATGCAGGGAATTAAGTCAATTTGATGCTCAATCCCTCGAATAGGTGGTAATCCGGTGCTTGCGTCTTGTGGGAAGGCGTCGGTGAACTCTGCAAAATGTTAGTGACAGCGAGGGGCAAAAAGGAAAACACGTCCTCGAATGAAAATAATGCCTCTTTGCACACAAAAGCATAGCAAACAGATTTGCTAGAATCTAGCTCATCAATATCAGATTTGGTGGCAAATAAACATGCACTTTTCAGTTTAATTTCAGAAGCAACATTAGATGGTTTATTATTAGGCTTCATTTGTTGCTCAAATTCTTTTGCCACAATCTGATTTTCACTCTTATTTTCTCTGTTTTGCTTTATTAGCTCTATTAATATCATCTTTCAAAATGGAATCAGGAGTCATAGGAAGCAAAGTAATATTTTATCCTTGTGAACAAGAGTATCTGATTGTTTCTACCATGGTGTACAGAATTTTTATCAAATTGCCATGGTCTACCAAGTAATAAGGAACATGCTTGCATAGGTACCACATCACAATCAACATAATCAGCATATGTAGAGATACTAAAATGCACACGAGCGATCGTGTTACCTTAACCTTGCGCTGTTGTTGAACCATTGGATGTAGTAAGGATGTGGATGTGGTCTTGTGGTGAGAAAGCTTCTCCACCATATCCATGCTAGCCAAGTTGTTGCAGCTCCCTCCATCTATGATGGCCTTGAATAGAGCGTTCCTTCACAACTCCTTTGTATGGAACAAGTTATGCCTCTGATTTTGCTCAGCTTGTGTAACCTGCACACTCAAAACACGTTGAGCAACTAAACATTCATACTGTCGGCATCTTGACAGCCATGTATTGCGTCTCAAGATCAGAATCATCTCCACCGTGTTCTTCATGTGTAATAAGAGCCAAAGTCTCTTCATCATAGTCACTAAGCGGACTCATACCCACCATCCTCGGTAGCAATCATCACTGCGCTGAGATTGGCATTCTCTATAAAATGTCCTCTTCCCTTACAATGACGACAAATAATATCACTTGTGTGCCTGTTGGCGCCATGGAAGAAGAAGAGCTCTGTGTAGGCCCAGCAAGTGTACTCTTGGCAGATAGTGGTGGTTGTGCTGCTTTCTTGTATCACGGTTGGAGGTGGCAGCGGTGGAGGTGCGGTGTAGTAGAGCGTGTGGAAGTAGATGATGCGTGGTGTCCATGATGAAGGTCGACCTGCGAGAAAAGTTAGTCGCGCCAAGGCACATCGATCATGCACTTCACGTTCAGCTTTACAAGCAAGATGGAATAATCGGTGATATTATTATAATCCTTATAGTCTAGAATGGTCTGAATCTCTCTATTTAATCCACCCGAAAGCGTGCAAGCATAGCTTCATTCTCCTCAACAATACCACATCTAATCAAGCCGGTTTGTAATTCACGATAATATTCTTCTACGAATTTTTCCTTGTCTTAAGCGCTGCAATTTTGAAGTAATTCACGTTGATAATATGGTGGAACCAGCGATCGCATAGCAGTTTTCAAAGCAGCCCAAGTAGCTGGAACAGGATATAATCTACAATGTTCAGACCACCAAACACATGCAAAGCTAGTGAAAGCACAAACAGCAGCGGGAACACGTCTCTCCTCAGGATATTGTAAACATGTAAATCGTTGTTCAGTTTCTAACTCCCAAGTAAGATATATATCAGGAACATATCTACCCTCAAATGGTGGAATATTCAATTTCAGTTTAGGGAGATGGTCATGATCTCGTACTGAAGGGAGCGAACATTGCCATTATTTGCATGTGGGCGACACGGTGGTTGTGGTGCTGGTGGTTGCGTGGTTCGATGTTGATCAACCTCATCCTCGTAGCTCTTACATAATCATCCTCCCCACCGCAGCGGCGGGAGCCACGAAGTATCAGCAGAGCACCGGCAGCTTGGCGGTGAAGAGGACACGGGAAGCTCGGCGGAGGGCTGTTTCGCGATGTGGAGGTAGTCCATGTTGTTGTAGTAGAGTGCGTTAGGTGCAGCCGGTGGTGGTGGTGGTAGGCAGCGAGCAATTCATTAAACTTGTTATCGAGCTTTGTTTGACGCCTTCTCAATGCCATCTATCTTCTCCATGGCCTCTTCAAATCTATTTAGCACATCGTCCACCTGCACTCATCATTTGTTGAAACTTATCATGTAGCGCTTTGTTTGTCATGTTCTCCCGGTCGGTCTAAATCGACTTGTGATCCTGCCATGGTTAGCGACAATAGAAACACACAAGAATATGATTGACGGACTACTAGGAAGTGGTGGTGATGGTGTGGTGGGCGATCACAAATCCGTCGAGCAAATCTCAAATTCTTACGGTTCTTACCCGGCGGCGGTGATCGGCAACCGATGTAGTCAAAACTCTCAAAGCTTGGATAAGCGATTACCGGGGAGAGTCAAGCATACGATGTAGATGTGTGTGGAGCTGGGAAGGCTTATAATATGGTAGCAAAAAAAAGTTAGCAATAATCAATTCGAGAGATGCAAAGTTGAATAAGCGTTCAGCAGCAGTCTTGTCTTTGGTCCTAGGCTGAACCGTGCTAGAGGCGAGCCTAGAACACTAACAAAATCACGGCGCTGCGTAAACAAGGGAAAAGCACACTCTGGATTTTTTTTCGCTCTTTTTTTTTTGCTCTTTTTTTGAGCTGCTCTTTTTTTTTTTGCGAAAAATCACTATAATGGCGAGTGTCTCAAAACTCTTCGAGTCAAGCCGGCAGGATGGGCACGAAATTTTTGACCAAATTTTTTTTTTTATTGCGGACTCAAAAGCTGAAGCAGGTCAAAAAACTTTCTATAACTTGTTGTCTCAATACACTTAGAAACACTTAAAAACAGGATAGCGGAAAATTTTTTCGACAAGTCGTTTTGAAAAATTTTGGGCCTAAACGGAGGTGGTTGCGGACTCTTTTTTTTTTTCGAAACCTACTCGGCAAGGAAACACGAATCGGAAACTAGATGGATCTCGAAAACAACCCTAATATGCAAGGAACTTCGGATTGGATATATGGTGGTGGTATATGGCAGTGGTGGTGGTAGCGGTGGTAGTATATGGATATGGATCGGTGGTGGTATATGGACACGGATTGGTGGTGGTCTATGGATACGGTTGGAGGCGGTGGTGGTAGGTGGCGAGGCGATGATGATGGTGCGGTGGCGGCGTGACAACTTATGACGAACTCGAAACTCTAAAAGACTAGGCGCTAAGACCAACAACTAGACACGGCGATGCAACCATAAATTCAACAAAGCAAAACCCTAAAAAGATTATGCAAAGGCTCAGATTGGTTCGGATATGATGAACTAACCCTAATTTTTTTGTGGCTTTTTCGTGGACTTTAGGTATGAAGAACAGACTCGATCTAAACTACGAAAAACGTAAAATCTCACCGAGCAACACGGAAATCTGATACCACTTGATAGAGGCAAAGGTGTCCGATGTTTCGATGAGATGGTGGCTATCGTTTACGTAGAAGTCGACCTTGGCGATCCGACTACTGAGCGTGCGAGGCGTCGCGCCTTAGCAATCGCTAAACCAACTTCCGAGGGTTATTGACCACGCGAACACGATCAACGACCACGAGGGCTGTTTCCTGCGAGCAAGCGAAGAACAAGCAAGAAACTAAGATTGCAATCTGGATATTGCGAATATAAGATGAAAGCTTTATTGATCAAGGTGGGGTTACGTGGCGCCTTTATGCAGTCGTTGAACACAAGCGAAATCTGTGAAGTTGCAGCTATGGCGAACTTTTAATCTAAACAAAACCCAAGGTCTAAGCGGTGCCCTAAGGGCTGTATATATGGAGGAAGAGGGGAATTTCGTGGCCCTTGGTGGAGGGTCGAAATCAACCCTAACTCTTGTTTCCCACACATCGGACTCTAAAAATAGCCTATACTTAAGTATTTCGAAATTACATGGGCCTGGCCCACTAATAAGTGTGACGAGCACCTAGAATAGCCTCGGACGACATTTATGAAGTAGCATCTTGTATATTTCGTCCAAGGCTTCATGCACCCATTATGGTGGCTTCAAAGTCCTGAAATCATCACTTGTAACTCCGTTCTTGTTCCCCTTGCATGGCATTATCTCCATGCTTGTTCTTGCTCAATGTCCATCCTTCTCCAAGCTAGGGCCTTCATTTGTAAGCAAAACAAATGTATCCAATTTAAGCAGCATCATATTCTCATGAACATTAGAATCATTACCAAGAAAGCGAAAGTACGATAATTTAATTGGCGTCTGTGAGCTCTAGTAATTGGTCCGATATATGTAGCAGTAGGGGCTGTGGGTGTAACAATGGTATTGATGTCCTCATCAAATAAGGTGGCCGCAGCACCTAGAATAGCCTATGGACGAATATTATGAAGTGGCATCTTGTATATTTCGTCCAAGGCCTCATGCACTCATTA
Organism: Aegilops longissima; assembly: GCA_021605205.1. Taxonomy (NCBI): domain Eukaryota; kingdom Viridiplantae; phylum Streptophyta; class Magnoliopsida; order Poales; family Poaceae; genus Aegilops; species Aegilops longissima. The sequence goes on along the minus strand of CM038678.1, from coordinate 324,591,523 downwards.
GGGTGGCTCCAAAGTCTGGAATCATCACTTGTAACTCCGTTCTTGTTCTCCTTGCATGCCAACATCTCCATGCTTGAACTTGCTCCAAGGTTCATCTTTCTTGTCCATGGTAGGCCCTTCATTTGTAAGCAAAACAAATGTATCCAATTTAAGCAGCATCATATTCTCATGAACATTGGAATCGTTACCAAGAAAGCGAAAGTACACGATAATTCAATTGGCGTCTGTGAGCTCTAGTAATTGGTCCAGTATGTATAGCAGCGGGGGCTGTGGGTGTAACAATAGTATTGATGTCCTCATCATCTTGCGGGCTTGTTCGCTTCTTCTTGAGTATAGTTCGACTAAGGCGCATTGTGAAGCAGGTCACTCGGCGAGAACTGCTTCAGCTCCATAGACTAAGAAGAATGGAGTTCTCGATCGACCGATTAGGAGTGGTCCTCAATCCCCAAAGAAGCTGATGGAAGTTAAATCGACCCAAGCTCTGCTGCGTGCTTGAGATCACGCATCGGCCGTGGTTTCACCCTTTGAGAATGAGGCCGTTTACGCTCTGCTTGTCCATTCGGTGAGGATGAGCAAGCTGAAGCATAGTCGACCAGCGTGCCACGAGGCGCGTGAGAAGGCTTTGAACTTGTCATTATCGAAGTTTGACCCATTATCGGTTGTGATGCTATCACGGAACTCCATATCGAATATCAACTCTCTAATGAAGCGATAGCGAGTGCATGCGTCGAGGTTCTTGATGGGCTTTGCTTGATCCACTTGGTGAACTTGTCATTGCTACTAGCAAATGAGTGAAGCCGCTTACGCGATTCTCAACGGTCCAATCATGTCCAATCCCCAAACAGCGAAGGCGAGGCAGTGGAATGGTCTTCAAAAGGCTGAGGCGGGCTTGTGCGACATGTTGGAATAGAAACTGACATCCTTCGCACTTGTCAACTATTTCTTTTGCCATTTCATTTGCTTTGGTCGGTAAAATCCCGCTCGGTATGCTTTAGCCACAATGGTCAGGAAGGGCGCATGATAACCCACGAGGTCCCAGTGGATATCCTCAAAATTATCGACCTTCTTACGGCGTTATACACTTACGGCCGACTCGATCCGCTTTCTACGAACAACTGTCCCTTGATCCTTTGTAAAGGCCTTGGATCATCGGATGATCTGTCGAGCCTCTTCTTCATTCTCTGGGAACTCTTTCCTTAGGATATATGCGATGTGCGGCACCGTCCGGTTGGGAGTGATGACCACAACTTCCATAATTAGGTCGACCACGGTGGGACCTCAACTTGTCGGATCATCGGCACTCTTTTGCTGCGGGGCTTCTTACGTGAAAGGATCCTCCCTGCGATGGTGCATGAATGTGCTCCAAAAATACATTACTAGGAATGGCTTCCCTCTTGGATCCTACCTTCGCCAAATCATCTGCAGCTTGATTTTTTCGATCGGGGTATATGATGAAGCTCTAACCCTTGAATTTCTTCTCCGACTTTCTCTTTGCATTACAATAACTTTGTCATAGCTGGGCTTCGACATCCCACTCCTTCATCACTTGATTAACAACCAGATCCAGTCGCCGTAGACCATAAGGCGACGGACCTTGAAAGTGAAATGGCCATCATAACCCATACATGAGTGCTTCATATTCTGCTTCGTTGTTGGAAGAATCAAAGTGAATTTGGAGAACATATTTGAGCCTATCTCCTCGGGGGGAAACCAATACAACCCCTGCACCAGAACCGTTGAGCATCTCGGAACCGTCGAAAAACATAGTCCAGTGCTCTGAGTGAACTTGAGTCGGAAGCTGCTGCTCAGTCCACTCGGTGATGCGGAGCATCCCACGATCATCCCCATGCATCCACAACCGTCTCATCAAGCGCCAAGAGGACCCATGACTAGAGCACGAGCTCGAGCTCTCGAGACCGAGGTGACTTCTCTCCTTAGCGAAATATCATATGACCCTCTCGAGACATGGCTACTACCTCAATCTGGAATGTTGTGCATGCTTAGGTACCAAGGAACCAACCTAGGAGAAGCTGCAGCCCAAGATGGACACCAAGAGCAAGAGAAGGAGCTGCGAGTCGAGAGGGGCGGTACTACCGCTCAAGCCAAGCGGTACTACCGCTGAGCCGAACCAAGCGGTACTACCGCTCTCCTTCAACCTACTTCCATAAAACCGACACACTCCGAGGAATCGAGCAGCGTCGGGCGGTACTACCGCTCAAGATAAGCGGTACTACCGCCCACAAAGCAGTACTACATTGCTGAAGCGTACTACCGCCATGAAGCAACAGTACTACCGCCTGCACTGTGCAGCGTGTCGGCCGAGGCCCGTGTACTCGTTCGCCCCAACTTACCCTTGGAGGTCCTAGACTATAAATAGACCTTCCCTCATCCTTTCTAGGGTTAGCTTTGGATTTGCTCATATTTGGTGTGAGAGCCTTTGCTCATCCACTTGGCTACTTCTCCTTGAGATCGGGACCTCTCTGGAGAAAGATCCCCAAGCCAGTTCAAGACCCCCTCCTAGGGTGGACCCCAATAAGACCTCCTCATGGGAGAAGACGGCTACCCTTGTATCCTACCCTTTGTTGTCCTTGAATCGTGTGCCACTCTATGTGTTTGATAATCTAGCACTTGTGTGATCGTTTTCTTGTCGGTTGAGTGATCTCTCTCTCGTTCTCCTCGTGTTTTCCCTCGTGTTCTTCCGCTCGTTCTTCGTGTTCGTCGTAGGGATTCTCTCCAAGCGTGAAAGATCGTCCACATAGGGTTCTGCCCTACATCACTCGGCGAGGAAGTCTGCCACTGCTTGTTACTTGATGGCTTTCTTTGCCTCGAATTTGATATCAAGGGGGAGTTCAATCGCCCATTTTGCTACTCAACCAGTTGCATCTCTGTTATGAATGAATTTCCGACAATGGGGCGTCGCTGACGACTGTAATGGAATGATCGGAGAAATAATGAGCAACCTTCTTTGTGGTCATATAGATCCCATAAACAAGCTTCTGATAGTGAGGGTATCTTTGCTTTGATGGGGTCGGTACTTGAAAGATAATAAAGCTGGGCGTTGAACTTTGAAGGCTTTTCCTTCTTCTTCCCTTTCGTAGTAAATGCAGTCTTGGCGACTTGTCCGATGGCTGCAATGTAAAGAAGCAAAGGCTCTTTGCTGATTGGGGCAACAAGCACCGGTGGGTGGAAGCGAGCTTTAAGCTCTGCAAGCGCTGCATCGACTTCTAGACTCCACTCGAACTTGTCGACTTCTTCATCGATCGGTAAGAGCCAATGCCTTTTCACCGGCGAGAGATGAATCGACTTAAGCGGCCAAGCATCCGGTAAGTTTACGGACATCGTGCACTGCTTGCAGGCGCTTCATTGAGATATGGTGCCAACCTTTTTGAGGTTAGCATCGATTCCTTGCTCGAGAAAGCGAAAGCGGAGTAACTTTCCACGGGAACTCCAAATGTACACTTTGATGGGTTAAGCGATATCATACCTCACGAGATTGGCAAATGTTTTGACAAGGTCGGTCAACGGGTGGAACCCTTTCGTGACTTGACCACTATATCATCCATATGCGCTTCTACATTCCGTGATTTGGTGAGCAAACACTTACGAATCATCCTCGTGAATGTGGCTCCGGCATTCTTGAGACCGAATGGCATGGTGACATAACGAAGCACCGAATGGAGTGATGAGCGCTGTTTTAATCTCATCGGGTCCATCTGAGGCGGATCTGATGGTACCCGGAATAAGCGTCTAAAAGACAACCTCTCACATCCCGCGGTTGAGTCGACTATTTGGTCGATGCGAGGAAGAGGAAATGATCATTCGGGCAAGCCCGATTGATATGCTTGAAATCGATGCACATGCTCAGCGACTTGTCCTTCTTGGGGACCATGGCGACATTGGCGAGCCACTTTCGGTGGTAGATCTCTCGGATGAACTCTTCCGCTAAGAGCGAGCCACCTCCTCGCCAATGGCCTTTCTCTTACGGACGGCGGACGCCGAAGATATTCTTTAACGGTTTGAATTTTGGGTCGACTTCGTGGCGATGCTCGGCCAGCTCCACAGGAACACCGGCATGTCGTGAGCTTCCATGCAAAGATGTCCAGTTCTCACGGAGGAGGCGGATGATTGCTTCTTCCTATTTTGTGTCGAGTGTTGTTGAGATGTTGGTCGAACAGCATTGGGATCGGTCGGGTGAATGTGAACTGTTTCGTCTCACGGTCGGTGAAATGCTGACTCCGTGTGAGCTTCTTAACTTCGCAACAAATCACTTTCGGATCTGCAGTTTTACGATACTCTTGTAGCTCTACCACTTGCCAAGCGAGCATCGGCGATCTTAGAGCCTTCTGGAAGCACTCTTCCTCCTTCTTCCGATTGCCGTTACGGTGATCACGCCCTTGGGACCAGGCATCTTGATTTAAGATACCGTAACATGGTGGGCCATGAAGCGTGCATAAGCTGACCTTCCCGAATAGCGTGATAAGCGCTCTGAAATCCACGACCTCAAAGGTCAACTTTTCTTTCGGAAATGCTTGAATCACCAAAAACTACATTAAGAGCAATTTGGCGAGTGACTCAGCCTTCTTTCGGGAATGACTCCGTGGAAACTCATGTTCTTTGATCTTGAGTGCGGACATCGGAATGCCCATTCCTTTCAACGTCTCAGCGTACAATATGTTCAGAGCCACTACCACCATCCATCGGGACTTTGGTCGGTCAGTGCCCTCAACAATGGGTCGACCACCAATACTTGCCTCCGGGGGTGGCAATGTCGTCGAGTGATCAGGTGGTCGAATGTGATGGCGTTACGGGACCATTTGAGATAATTGGGAGTCGCGGAACAACCAAGTTCACTTCCGATTGATAACCTTCAATCGACTTTTGCTTTCGATGTCGGCAAAAATCATCAGGTGGAATTGACACAGGGATATCCATCATTCTTTGTCATCTTTGTCCTCAACTTTATCTGTTTCCTTATCCTTATCCTTGAGCTGTTTCCCTTGGGCTAGCTTGAATCAAAACCGACAACTTTGTCGAGTGGTATGTTTAAGATAAATGAATTTACCCTCTTCATATTTCTTTGTATGAATATGACATGGCAAATCCAACACGTCGTTTCCATCCTGGTCTTTCACCTTCTTAGGGTTCCAAGGACCCTTGGGTTTCCCCTTGAACTTTCACAGGGTCCTGACCAAGGCCTCTCCGGGAAGCGGCTGGCCCGACTTTCTTGCTCTGCTTCCGACTAAATTTCCTCCATGGCCTCATTGGCGGCGATTTATATTACCACTCCGGAACTGAAAGAGGCAAAGGTGTCCCGTCTTCGATGAGATGTTGGTTTTCGCTTTGGAGGAAGTCGACTTTGGCGATCCGACTACGAACATCGAGGGCGTCGCGCCTTAGCAATCGCTAAACCAACTCAGAGAGGTTATTGACCACGCGGGGCCGATCAACGACCACGAGTGCATTTCCTGCGAGCAAGCGAAGAACAAGCAAGCTGAGATTGCAATCTGGATATTGCGAATATAAGATGAAAGCTTTATTGATCAAGGTGGGGTTACGTGGCGCCTTTATGCAGTCGTTGAACACAAGCGAAATGCGTGAAGTTGCAGCTATGGCGAACTTTTAATCTAAACAAAACCCAAGGTCTAAGCGGTGCCCTAAGGGCTGTATATATGGAGGAAGAGGGAATTTCGTGGCCCTTGGTGGAGGTCGAAATCAACCCTAACTCTTGTTTCCCCACACATCGGACTCTAAAACAGCCTATACTTAAGTATTTCGAAATTACATGGGCTGGCCCACTAATAAGGTAATGCAGCACCTAGAATAGCCTCGGGGCGACATTTATGAAGTAGCGTCTTGTATATTTCGTCCAAGGCTTCATGCACCCATTATGGTGGCTTCAAAGTCCTGAAATCATCACTTGTAACTCCGTTCTTGTTCCCCTTGCATGGCATTATCTCCATGCTTGTTCTTGCTCAATGTCCATCCTTCTCCAAGCTAGGGCCTTCATTTGTAAGCAAAACAAATGTATCCAATTTTAGCAGCATCATATTCTCATGAACATTAGAATCATTACCAAGCGAAAGTACGATAATTTAATTGGCGTGCTGTGAGCTCTAGTAATTGGTCCGATATATGTAGCGAGTAGGGGCTGTGGGTGTAACAATGGTATTGATGTCCTCATCATCCTCCCTTCTTGAAATGAAGTAAGTCCTCGCGGAGCTCATATTCCTCACCCAAATAAGGCTTCAAATCTGCAATGTTAAAAGTGGGACTAACCCCAAAATCTGCAGGCAGCTCAAGTTTATATGCATTATCATTTATTTTCTCTAACACCTTAAATGGACCATCGGCCACGTGGCATTAGCTTTGATTTAGCAAATTAGAAACCTATCCTTACGCAAATGTAACCAAACAAGATCTCCGGTGCAAAGACAACATGTTTTCTACCCTTATCTCCAGCAAGTTTATATTTAGCATTCATCGTTCAATGTTTTCCTTAGTTATCTCATGCATTTTAAAATCAATTCATACGTTCTTTAGCATCAAAATTAACCTTCTCCGAAGATGGAAGAGGCAACAAATCAATAGGTGCACGGTAGGAAGCCATACACAATTTCAAAGGGCACATCTTAGTAGTAGAATGCAATGAGCGATTATAAGCAAATTCAATATGAGGCAAGCATTCTTCCCACATTTTCTTATTATTCTTCAAAACAGCCCTAAGCATAGTAGACAATGTTCTATTGACTACTTCAGTTTATCCATCGGTTTGGGGGTGACAAGTAGTACTAAAAGCAGTTTAGTCCCCAACAGCCCATAAACATCTCCAAAAGTGGCTAAGAAATTTAGTATCACGATCTGAAACAATAGTATTTGGCACACCATGCAAGCGAATAATTTCACGAAAGAACAAATCAGCAACATTAACAGCATCATCGCTTTTATGACATGGTATAAAGTGTGCCATTTTAGAGAATCTATCCACGACAACAAATATGCTATCCCTCCCTTCTTTGTTAGAGGTAAACCTAAAACAAAGTCCATAGATATATCCTCCCAAGGAACACTAAGCACGAGGCAAGGCATATATAAACCATGAGGATTGAGTCGTGACTTAGCTTTTTGACATGTAGTGCAGCGAGCAACAAAGCGCTCAACATCCGTCTCATCTTTGGCCAAAAGAAATGTGTAGCAAGTATATCCTCCGTCTTCTTGGCGTAAAGTGTCCCATTAATCCTCCTCCATCGCCTCCTGCAACAACAAAAGGCGAACGAGCTAGCAGGAATGCATAGCTTGTTAGCCGGAACACAAAACCATCATTAATAACGAACTTGTTCCATGTTCTTCCTTCTTTACAATTCTGCATTACATCTTTAAAATCAGCATCATGCACATATTGATCTTTGATGGTCTCCAAACCAAATATTTTGAAGTCAAGTTGTGAAAGCATAGTATAGCGATGAGACAAAGCATCGGCAATAACATTTTCTTTACCCTTCTTGTGTTTAATGACATAAGGAAAGTCTCAATGAATTCAACCCATTTAGCATGTCTACGATTCAGTTTAGCTTGACTTTTAATATGTTTCAAAGATTCATGATCAGAATGTATAACAAATTCTTTGGGCCATAAATAATGTTGCCATGTCTCTAAAGTCGAACAAGAGCATATAATTCTTTATCATAAGTAGAATAGTTCAGACTAGGCCCACTCAATTTTTCAGGAAAAGTATGCAACAGGTTTGCCATCTTGTAATAGCACACCTCTAATCCAATTCCACTAGCATCACATTCAAGCTCAAAAGTCTTATTAAAAGTCGGGAAGTTGGAGTAAAGGGCATGTGTTAACTTATCTTTCAATACCGTGAAGGCTTCTTCACATGCGGTACCCCAAACAAAGGCACATCCTTCTTTGTAAGCTCATTGAGAGGTGCAGCAATGGTGCTAAAGTCTCTCACAAAACGCCTATAGAAACCAGCGAGTCCAAGAAAACTCCTCACTTGTGTGACCGTTTTGGGCTGCGGCCAACTCTCAATAGCTTCAATCTTGGCTCTATCAACTTCAATTCCCTGTGGAGTAACAACATAGCCAAGAAAAGATACTAAATTCGATTGCAAAGGTGCACTTCCCAAGGTTACCAAACAAGCGTGCATCACGTAGAGCATTAAAAACAACACGTAAATGTTCCAAATGTTCTTCCAAAGATTTGCTATAAATCAGTATATCATCAAAGTAAACTACTACAAATCGTCAATGAAAGCACGTAAAACTTCGTTCATTAATCTCATGAAAGTACTAGGTGCATTAGTTAACCCAAAGGCATGACTAACCAAACTAAGTTTGGATTATATGAGTGGTTAGTCATGCCTTTTGGGTTAACATTTCAGACTGTGAAAGTATGAGAAAGTTTTGAATCAGTTTATTGAACCAAAATTGTGAAATGAAACAAAGTGCTGATTGAAAAGCAGGAGGATGGACTAAACTGCTGCCATGCCTGCTTTTCTTGGACCATGAGAAGATGAACCTACCATGGAAGATGATTACAAAAGAAATGTTCAAGCATGAATGCTGCAAGCGGACAAGATGATGCCACTAATGAGTGCATGAGGCCTTGGACAGAAATATGAAGCACTTCATGTGTGAATCCAGACAGGTGTTCATCACTGGACAGGCCATGCCATAAGACCTGCGAAATGTTGGAGAGCTGTTGCCAGATCATGTGAAACAGAGGCCTCCGTTCAGGCTACCCCTGGGCAGCTTTAAGTAAAGTTGCGCCAGGCTTGTTTTGGGCTAAATTGTGAAATGTTCGACTTTCGGCGTTGGTCTCTCGGAAGTTGACAGTTTAGCGATTGCTAAGATGACGTCTGCGATTCAAGTCGGATCGTCAAATCAAACTCCTACGAAATGATAGCCACCATCTCATCAAAACATCGGGACACCTTTGCCTCTATCAATATCTAATAGAGTGCGATTACGACATTCGGACACACCGTTACGCTGAGGTGTTCCAGGCGGCGTTAGTTGTAAAACGATTCCACATTTTCTTAAGTGTGTACCAAATTCGTGACTTAAATATTCTCCTCCACAATCCGATCGTAAGAATTTTATCTTTCGGTCACGTTGATTCTCTACTTCATTCTGAAATTCCTTGAACTTTTCAAAGATCTCAGACTTGTGTCTCATCAAGTAGACATACCCATATCTACTCAAGTCATCCGTGAGAGTGAGAACATAACGATATCCTCCGCGAGCCTCAACGCTCATTGGACCGCACACATCGGTATGTATGATTTCCAACAAGTTGGTTGCTCGCTCCATTGTTCGGAGAGCGGAGTCTTGGTCATCTTGCCCATGAGGCATGGTTAGCATGTGTCAAATGATTCATAATCTAAAGACTCCAAAAGTCCATCAGCATGGAGCTTCTTCATGCGCTTGACACCAATGTGACCAAAGGCGGCGATTGCCACAAGTATGTGGGACTATCGTTATCAACTTTACATCTTTTGGTATTCACGCTATGAACATGTGTAATACTATGCTCGAGATTCATTAAGAATAAACCATTGACCATCGGACATGACCATAAAACATATCTCTCATATAAATAGAACAACCATTATTCTCAGATTTAAATGAGTAGCCATCCCGTGATTAAAGCGAGATCCGGATACAATATTCATGCTCAAACTTGGCACCAAATAACAATTATTAAGGTTCATAACTAATCCGTAGGTAAATGAAGAGGTAGCGTGCCGACGGCGATCACATCGACTCTAGAACCATTCCCGACGCGCATCGTCACCTCGTCGCCGCCGATCTCCGCTTATTCCGCAGCTCTGCTGTGAGTTACAAATGTGAACAACGGCTTTGGTATCAAATACCGGGAGTTACTACGAGTAATGGTAAGGTACACATCAATTACATGTATATCAAATATACCTTTGGTGTTGCGGCCTTCTTATCCGCTAAGTATTTGGGGCAGTTCCGCTTCGGTGACTCTTCCCTTGCAATAAAAGCACTCGGTCTCGGGCTTGGGTCCATTCTTTGACTTCTTCCGGCAACTTGCTTGCAGGCGCGGCAACCTCCTTGCCGTCCTTCTTGAAGTTCTTCTTGCCCTTGCCCTTCTTGAACTTAGTGGTCTTATTGACCATCAACACTTGATGTTCTTTCTTGATTTCAACCTCGGTGACTTCAGCATAGAGAATACTTCAGGAATGGTCTTTACCATCCCCTGCATATTGTAGTTCATCACAAAGCTCTTGTAGCTTGGTGGCAGCGCCTGGAGGATTCATCAATGACCGCCTCATCGGGGAGGTTAATATTCAGTGGGTCATACGGTTGTACAACGGACATCTTGAGAATGTGCTCCTTGCAGAACTATTTTCCTCCATCTTACAACTATAGAACTTGTCGGAGATGTCATATCTCTCGACCGGACGTGAGCTTGGAAAACCAGTTTCAGCTCCTCGAACATCTCATATGCTCCGTGATGCTCAAAACGCTTTTGGAGCCCGGTTCTAAGCTGTAAAGCATGCCGCCTTGAACGAGGGAGTAATCATCAGACGAGACTGCCAAGCATTCATAATGTCTTGGTTCTCTCGGGACGGGGCGTCACCTAGCGGTCCTTCTAGGACATATTGTTTCTGGCAGCTATGAGGATGATCCTCAAGTTCGGACCCGATCCGTATAGTTGCTGCCGTCATCTTTCAGCTTGGTTTTCTCTAGGAACGCGTTGAAGTTCAAGTTGACATGAGCGTTGGCCATTTGATCTACAAGACATATTATGCAAAAGTTTTAGACTAAGTTCATGATAATTAAGTTCATCTAATCAAATTATTTAAATGAACTCCCACTCAGATTAGACATCCCTCTAGTCATCTAAGTGTTACACGATCCGAGTCGACTAGGCCGTGTCCGATCATCACGTGAGACGGACTAGTCATCGTCGGTGAACATTCTCATGTTGATCGTATCTTCCATACGACTCGTGTTCGACCTTTCGGTCTCCGTGTTCCGAGGCCATGTCTGTACATGCTAGGCTCTAAGTGTTTTGCGTGTGTAAATCTGTCTTACACCCGTTGTATGTGAACGTAAGAATCCATCACACCCAATCATCACATGGTGCTTAGAAGCGACGAACTTTAGCAACGGTGCACAGTTAGGGGAGAACACTTCTTGAAATTTGTTGTAAGGGATCATCTTATTTACTACCTTCATTCTAAGTAAACAAGATGTATAAACATAATAAACATCACATGCAATTATATAGTAGTGACATGATATGGCCAATATCATAAAACTCCATTGATCTCCATCTTCGGGGCTCCATGATCATCTTGTCACCAGCATGACACCATGATCTCCATCATCGTGTCTTCATGAAGTTGTCACGCCAACGACTACTTCTGCTTCTATGGCTAAACGCGTTTTAGCAATAAAGTAAAGTAAGTTACATGGCGTTCTTCAATGACACGCAGAGTCATACAAAAATAAAGACAACTCCTATGGCTCCTGCGGTTGTCATACTCATCGACATGCAAGTCGTGATTCCTATTACAAGAACATGATCTCATACATCACAATATGTCATTCATCATTCATCACAACTTGGCCATATCACATCACATGTCAATTGCTGCAAAAACAAGTTAGGCGTCCTCTAATTGTTGTTGCATCTTTTACGTGGCTGCAATTGGGTTCTAGCAAGAACGTTTTCTTACCTACGAATAACCTGGCGTGATCTTGTCAACTTCTATTTACCCTTCATAAGGACCCTTTTCATCGAATCCGCTCCAACTAAAGTAGGAGAGGCGGACACCCGCCACCACCTTATGCAACTAGTGCATGTTAGTCGGTGGAACCGGTCTCACATAAGCGTCACGTGTAAGGTTGGTCCGGGCGCTTCATCCCACAATACCGCGGAAGCAAGATAAGATTAGTAGCGGCAAGTAAGTTGACAAGATCCACGCCCACAACTAAATTGTGTTCTACTCGTGCAAAGAGAACTACGCATAGACCTAGCTCATGATGCCCTTTGTTGGGGAGCGTTGCAGAAAATTAAAATTTTCCTATGGTTTCACCAAGATCCATCTATGAGTTCATCTAAGCAACGAGTCAAGGGAGTGAGTTTGCATCTACATACCACTTGTAGATCGAGATGAAGCGCGTCGAGGGAGTGGTGATGATGGAGTCGTTCTCAACGTGATTCCGATCACCGATGACCAAGTGCTGAGCGGACAGCACCTCCGCGTTCAACACACGTGCAGTGCAGGCGGCGTCCCTCCATCTTGATCCAGCAAGGAGGAAGGAGAGGTTGAGGAAGATGGCTCCAACAGCAGCACGACAGGCGTGATGATGGTGGAGTCCTGATTCTCCGGCGGGGGCGCATAGCGCGCTTGAGGAGGAGAGGTGTTGGGGAGGGAGGGGCTGCGCCTTCAATTGTGTATGCAGCCTCCCTCACCCCTCTATTTATAGGGGAAGGAGGAGGGGCGGCCCCTCTAGATGCATCTAGAGGGGGCGGCCAAGGGAGGGCTTGCCCCCAAGCAAGGCGCCCCTTTGGGTTCCCCCCTCAACCCTAGGCGCATGGGCCAAGGGGAGGGGGTGCGCCCAGCCCACTAGGGGCTGGCTGCCTCCCAAGCAGCCCATGTGGCCCCCCGAAAGGGGTGGCCCCTCCCGGTGGTCCTCCGGAACCTTTCCGGTGACCCCTCCATAATACCGATATGACCCGAAACTTTTCGGTGTCCGTTTGACGACTTCCCATATATAAATCTTTACCTCCGGACCATTTGGAACTCCTCGTGACGTCAGGGATCTCATCCGGACTCGAACAACATTCAGTAATCACATACAAGTCTTCCTAGTAACCCTAAGCGTCACCGAACCTTAAGTGTGTAGACCCTACGGGTTCGGGAGACATCTGAACATGACCGAGACGCTCTCCGGTCAATAACCAATAGCGGGATCTGGATACCCATGTTGGCTCCCACATGCTCCTCGATGATGTCATCGGATGAACCGCGATGTCGAGGGTTCAAGCAACCCGTATGCTATTCCCTTTGTCGACGGTATGTTACTTGCGAGACTTCGATCGTCGGTATCCCAATACCTCGTTCAGTCTCGTTACCGTCAAGTCACTTTACTCGTACCGTAATGCATGATCCCGTGACCAGACACTTGATCACTTTGAGCTCATTATGATGATGCACTACCGAGTGGGCCCGGTGATACCTCTCCGTCATCACGGAGTGACAAATCCCTGTCTCGATCCGTGTCAACCAGCAGACACTTTCGGAGATACGTAGTGCACCTTTATAGTCACCCGATTCGTTGTGACGTTTGGTACACCCAAAGCACTCCTACGGTATCCGGGAGTTACACGATCTCACGGTCTAAGGAAGAGATACTTGACATTGGAAAAGCTCTAGCAAAGCGAACTACGATCTTTGTGCTATGCTTAGGATTTGGTCTTGTCCATCACGTCATTCTCCTAATGGCGTGATCCGTTATCAATGACATCGATGTCCATAGTCGAAACCATGACTATCTGTCGACCAACGAGCTAGTCAACTAGAGGCTCACTAGGGACGTATTGTGGTCTATGTATTCACACGTGTATCATGATTTCCGGACGATACAGTTATAGCATGAATAAAAGACAATTATCATGAACAAGGAAATATAATAATAATGCTTTTATTATTGCCTCTAGGGCATATTTCCAACAGTCTTGACGCGCAGCACGACGAAGAGTGTTTGATGCCGGTGTACTTGAACCGGAGATGGTGTGATGCGGAGCATCCTATGGACATCACCATGTCAAGAGTCCGTTCGGCGAGTGGCGCGTGCGACCTCTACTTCACATACACAAAGGTGAATCATCTCCTTTACACGTGCTCACTTGACCCCTTCGAGGATGTGATGCGGATCATCCCACGTTCATCCCCATGTACACTCGGACTACTCTCCAAACCCCAAGAGGACATATGACGAGACCTCGAACATACGCCATTGGACACAAGGTGAACTCGCTCCTCTCCGAATCGTCACTTTCCATATGTGAGACAAGGCTACTACCTCAAACGTGTGTGCTATGCATGTCCAGGAACCAAGAGGAAGGCCATGGAATAGCTACGAGCATTGGACAAGATGGCGAGGACACCAAGCGCGAGGAACAAGAGGAAGAGCTCTTTCGAAGCTTCTAGCGCTCGGACGTCGGCCCACGGACGATCGACGATCTTCGGACGTCCGATGCCTGGAGACTCCACCAACCAGATGGACCAGCCGGTAAAAGATACAGCGGCCGGACGACCAACTAAGGCCGGACGTCCGACGACCATCAGCCACCGGACGACCGACAACGTCCGGAAATTCGACGAGGGCTATCCCGGGCCAAAACGCCGGACGTCCGACAAGTACCGCACGACCGGACCCTCGCGAGACACCGGACGTCCGGTACCCGTCGGACGACCGGCACCTGTCTGTGCGCAGAGTAGCGGGCTGAGGCCCATGTACCCCTTCACTTCGCCCCCATTTGCACTAAGACTATAAATAAGTCTCCTCCTCCTCCTAGTGAAGGTTAGCAATGGTTTAGCTCATATTTTGTGTGAGAGCCTTGCTCATCCACTTGGTTACTTCTCCTCGGAGCTCAGGACCTCTTTGGAGAAGATCCCCCAAGCGGATTCAAGACCACTTCAAGGGAAGACAATCAAGACCTCCTCACGGAGAAGAACCCGGTTACCTCTTGTATCGTCCTTTGTTGATCGTGGATCGTGTATCTCTCTTTGTGTTCATCAATCTAGCGCATGTGTAATCGAATCTTGTTGGTTTGAGTGATTCTCTTGTGTTTTTCCCCGTGATTTCCCTCGTGCTCTTCCGCTCATTCTTCGTGTTCCTCATAGGGATCCTCTCCAAACGTGAAAGATCGTCCACATAGGGTTCTGCCCTACATCATCTTGGTATCATGAGCCACGTTGATCATGTTTTTGGAGCCCCTACCCCTCTTTTTCTAGCTTGATTTTGTTGTTTTCTTCCTAAATCCGAAAATTCCCCACCAAAAATAGACCCAAATTTTTTTTGTGATTTGTTGGTGAGATGAAGTTTTGTTGAATTTGATCCATGGATTTGCTTGGTTTCGAGTGGATCTAGCATTTTTCCCAAGATTCTCCACTTTCCATCCACGAAATCTCCTCAATTTTGACCCCAAAATCACAAAATTCCGCCCAAAATCGCGTCCCGGAGTTCAAATCCCGCGTTGACCCCCGACCCCCGGACGTCCGACTTTTTCCGGACGACCGGAACCCCTAACCCGAGCTGAAATTACGGATTTCCGAGCCCGCCCGGACGTCCGGCCCCCGGACATCCGACCTTCCCGGACGTCCAGTAACCTGTAGTTTCAGATTTCGGCTGATTTTTGTTTTGTCCCTAACTAATTCATCTGGACTCCGATTTTCGCGTTATTTAGCTCGTTGAAAAGCTCTTGACATCCCCCTTCCAACAAAAATACCACCAAAATCCATTTGACTCCATAAAAGTTTTGGAACTTTGGCATCTTCGCCTAGGGCTTCCACCACATCCTCCGCTACTCCACCACCGACTTCCGCAACCTAACCAATTTTGTTCCTCGTGGTTGTTTGAGTTGTGATTCGAGTCTCCTAAGGTGTTTCGGCTACTTAGGGATGGTTGCTTCTTCATCAACCACCACCGCCACTTCCGCATAGGCTTGACCAACATACACTTCCACCTCAACTTAACCCAATTTTGTTTGTGTTGTGAGTTGTGTCTCCTAAGGTGTTTCGGTTACTTAGGGACCGTGCTCCCAACTCCGACACCGTGTATAGTTCACCACCTTACATCCCACTTCCGCATTGCGGACTCCAAAACCACCATTGCATTTCCACAATCCCTTTGAGCTTCCGCAACCACCACCGCTTTCCGCTATCACCATTTGACATTTGTCATTTGAGATTTTGAGTTCGCGGTTTTTCCGTTTCTTAAGGTGTTTAAGCTACATAGGGACGAGTCTCCATCCTCTTGGTATCTACATCAAGAACACCGCCACTCATCATTTCAAAGGACGGTAACCTCGACAACACCATTGTATATTCCCTTGTCATTGCATTGATAACCTCTAGCCCATTTTGCGTTACTTGCCTATCGAGACTAGGCATTTGAGTATTGCCGACAATGTTACTTGTGCACATTAGTTGATCTATACCTTCCAGTACATACATACCATATCATCGTGGTGCATATATTGGTATCATATCTTGTGTCACAAGTTTGTTCCCGCATATACACAATTGCTATCTTGGTTTGTGCATTGTGCAAAAGTGGCCATATAAAAAAATGAATAAGCTTTTAAGCAGAAGAAAGAGAGCAAAGAGCTCGTAAGCAAGTGCCATGGCATCATACCACATTGCATATAAGATTGTCATATCCGATCATCTGGATCAAACACCGGGAACCATACATACATAGCATACTTGGGATAGAAAGTTTATCCATTTTGCATCTTATAGGTTGTGCACAAGTGTCGTATCCGCCTATTGAGCAATCGTGCTAGCGTCTCTCTTGAGTTGTGCAACAGGAGCGTTGTGGTGGATTCCACATTTTGAGCTCATTCCTTGGTTGCAGGCCCCATTTATCTATCTGTGTGTGTGTGTTTCGGTGTACCATTCATTGCTAATGGTCCACTTGTTTCCATTGCGAATTTGTGAATCTGTTTCAACATTATTGACTCTTGCTAACATTTTGCATCAAATTTTTGTGCCACTATCCTCACCGAGCTCCACCATAAGCCTTATTTGTGTAGGTGTGAGAAACCGACAAGAATTGGTACCAATTGCGCTATTTCCTTGTTACACATTGAGTGATCATTGATCCGTTTTCAACATCTGTCAAGGTACATTTGGTATAAGTTCTTCTCTTTCTCCCACTCATATTTGCTCGAGTCTTGTGATGGATAGGCAAGGCATTTCATCTCCGGTCTTCGACAACAACGACGGCTTGAACAACTACATCACCAAAGCGTCCATCTTCGATCTACAACAACAAAGGCAAGGCGCACAATCAAGATTGCAAGAGCGCATCGAGAACATCTCCATCGACATTCATCTCTCCGAAGCAAGGAAAAGGGACTACATCGACAAGAAGCTGATGAGGACATCAATACCATTGTTACAACCACAACCCCTGCCGCTATACATACTGGACCAATTACTAGAGCTCGCGCACGCCAATTAAATTACCAGGTACTTTCGTTCCTTGGTAATGATTCTAATGTTCATGAGAATATGATGCTGCCTAAATTGGATACATTTGTTTTGCTTACAAATGAAGGGCCTAGCTTGGAGAAGGATGAACGTTGGAGCAAGAACAAGCATGGAGATGATGGCATGCGCAAGGGGAACAAGAACAGAGTTACAAGTGATGATTTCAGGACTTTGAAGCCACCATAATGAGTGCATGAAGCCTTGGACGATATATACAAGATGCCACTTCATAAATTTCGTCCAGAGGCTATTCTAGGTGCTGCTTCACCTTATTATTGGGTCAGGCCCATGTAACTTCGAAATACATAGGCTATTTTTAGAGTCCGTATGTGTGGGGAAACAAGAGATAGGGGTTGTTTCGGACCCCTCCACCAAGGGCTACGAAATACACCCCCTCTTCCTCCATATATATACAGCCCTTAGGGCACCGTTTATACTTTGGGTTTTGTTTAGATAAAAAGTTCGCCATAGCTGCAACTTCGCGTACTTCGTTTGTGTTCAATGACCAGAAAAAGGCGTCACAGAACCCCACCTTGATCAATAAAGCTTTCCTCTTATATTCGCGATTTCCAGATTGCAATCTTAGTTTCTTGCTTGTTCTTCGTTTGCCTGCAGGAAACAGACCTTCGTGGTCAGGTTGATCATGCTCCGGCGTGGTCAATAACCTCTCGGAGTTGGTTTAGCGATTGCTAAGGCGCGACGTCCTCGCACGTTCATAGTCGGATCGTCAAAGTCGACTTCATCCTAAACGATAGCCACCATCTCATCAAAAGACGGGACACCTTTGCCTCTATCAAGTGGTATCAGATTTCCAAGTTGCTCGGTGAGATTTTACAGTTTTTCGTAGTTTAGATCGAGTCGGTTCTTCATACCTACAGTCCACAAAAAAGCCACAAAAAAATTAGGGTTAGTTCATCATATCCGAGCCAATTTGAGCCTTTGCATAATCTTTTTAGGGTTTTGCTTTGTTGAATTTGCTGTTGCATCGTCGGGTCTAGTTGCTGGTCTTAGCGTCTAGTCCTTTAGATTTTCGAGTTCTGTCACAGTTTGTCACGCCGCCGCCGCACCATCTTCATCGTTGTTGCCATATACCACCACCGCTGCCATATCCCACCAACGCTGCCATATACCACCACCGCTGTCATATCCCACCAACGCTGCCATATATCACCGATCCATATTGATAGAGGCAAAGGTGTCCCGTCTTTCGATGAGATGTGGTTTTCGCTTTGGAGGTTCTATAATGGCGACTGTCTCAATACGCTTAGAAACACCTAAAAATAGGATAGCCAAAAAAACGCACTTGTCAAAAAATTTTCTGGCTATCCTATTTTTAGGTGTTTATAAGCGTATTGAGACAGTCGCCGTTATAGAAAGTTTTTTTGACCCGTTTCCAGTTTTTGGGTCCGGGCAGTCGAAAAAAAAAATTTGGTCAAAAAAATTTCGTGCCCATCCTATCAGTTTGACCTGGGAAGAGTTTTGAGACACTCGCCATTATAGTGATTTTTCGCAAAAAAAAAAAAGAGCAGCGCAAAAAAAAAGCAGCGCAAAAAAAAAAGGAGCGAAAAAAAAAATTTCCAGAGTGTGCTTTTCCGTTGTTTCCGTGCAGCTGATGAGGACATCAATACCATTGCTACACCCACAACCCCTGCTGCTATACATACTGGACCAATTACTAGAGCTCGCGCACGCCAATTGCATTATCAGGTACTTTCGTTTCTTGGTAACGATTCCAATGTTCATGAGAATATGATGCTGCCTAAATTGGATACATTTGTTTTGCTTACAAATGAAGGGCCTACCATGGACAAGAAAGATGAACCTTGGAGCAAGTTCAAGCATGGAGATGTTGGCATGCATAAGGGGAACAAACGGAGTTACAAGTGATGATTCAGGACTTTGAAGCCACCCTAATGAGTGCATGAGGCCTTGGACGAAATATACAAGATGCCACTTCATAATATTCGTCCATAGGCTATTCTAGGTGCTGCGTCACCTTATTATTGGGCCAGGCCCATGTAATTTCGAAATACTTAAGTATAGGCTGTTTTTAGAGTCCGTATGTGTGGGGAAACAAGAGTTAGGGTTGATTTCGGACCCCTCCACCAAGGGCCACGAAATTCCCCCCTCTTCCTCCATATATACACCCTTAGGGCACCGTTTAGACCTTGGGTTTTGTTTAGATTAAAAGTTCGCCATAGCTGCAACCGCGTGCCGTTTGTGTTCAACGACCGGACAAAGCGTCACAGAACCCCACCTTGATCAATAAAGCTTTCATCTTATATTCGCAATATCCAGATTGCAATCTCAGTTTCTTGCTTGTTCTTCGTTTGCTCGCAGGAAAGCGGACCCTCGTGGTCAGGTTGATCGTGCTCGGCGTGGTCAATAACCTCTCGGAGTTGGTTTAGCGATTGCTAAAGCGCGGCGTCCTCGCACGTTCGTAGTCGGATCGTCAAAGTCGACTTCCTCCCAGCGAAAACCACATCTCATCGAAAGGCGGGACACCTTTGCCTCTATCAAGTGGTATCAGATTTCCAGGTTGCTCGGTGAGATTTTACAGTTTTTCGTAGTTTAGATCGAGTCTGTTCTTCATACCTACAGTCCATGAAAAAGCCACAAAAAAATTAGGGTTAGTTCATCATATCCGAACCAATCTGAGCATTTGCATAATCTTTTTAGGGTTTTGCTTTGTTGAATTTGCGGTTGCATCATCGTGTCTAGTTGCTGGTCTTAGCGTCTAGTCTTTTAGAGTTTCGAGTTCTGGTCATAAGTTGTCACGCCGCCACCGCACCATCATCATCGCCCCGCCACCTACCACCACCGCTCGAATCCGTATCCATAGACCACCACCAATCCGTGTCCATATACCACCACCGATCCATATCCATATACTACCACCGCTACCACCACCGCTGCCATATACCACCACCATATATCCAATCCGAGTTCCTTGCATATTAGGGTTGTTTTGAGATCCATCTAGTTTCCGATTCGTGTTTCCTTGCGGAGTAGGTTTCGGAAACCACCCTCCGTTTAGGCCCAAAATTTTTCAAAACGCACTTGTCGAAAAAATTTTCGCTATCCTATTTTTAAGTGTTTCTAAGTGTATTGAGGCGATCGCCGTTATAGAAAGTTTTTTGACCCGTTTCAGTTTTTGGGTCAGGCGAAAAAAAAAAAAATTGGTCGAAAAAATTTCATGCCCATCTGTCGGTTTGACCTCGGAAGAGTTTTGAGACACTCGCCATTATAGTGATTTTTCGCAAAAAAAAAAAAAAAAGCGCAAAAAAAAAAGCAAAAAAAAAAAAAGCGAAAAAAAAATCCAGTGTGCTTTTCCCTTGTTTACGTGCAGCGCCGTGATTTTGTTAGTGTTCTAGGCTCGCGTCTCTAGCACGGTCTAGCCTAGGACCAGCACAGTACCGTCGTTGAGCGTTTATTCAACTTTGCATCTCTGAATTGATTATTGCTAACCTTTTTTGCTACCATATTATAAGCCTTCCCAGCTCCACATACATCTACATCGTGCGTTTGACTCTCCCTGGTAATCGCTCTATCCAAGCTTTGAGAGTTTTGACTACATCGGTTGCCGATCACCTTTCTTCTTTGGGTAAGAACTGGTAAGAATTTGAGATTTGCTGACGGTTGTGATCATCCACCACACCACCACCACCACTTCCTAGTAGTCCGTGAATCATATTCTTGTGTGTTTCTATTGCTGCTAACCATGGCAGGATCACAAGCCGCGAGACCGACCGGGAGAACATGACAAACAAAGCGCTACATGATAAGTTTCAACAAATGATGAGTGGGCAGGTGGACGATGTGCTAAATAGATTTGAAGAGGCCATGGAGAAGATAGATGGCATTGAGAAGGCGTTGAAACAAAGCTCGATAACAAGTTTAATGAATTGCTCGCGTCTACCACCACCACCACCGGCTGCACCTAACGCACCTCTACTACAACAACACGGACTACCTCCACATCACGAAACAGCCCTCCGCATGAGCTTCCGTGTCCCTCTTCACTGGCCAAGCTGCTGGTGCTTCTTTGTTGATACTTGTGGCTCCTGCTGCTGCGGTGGGGAGGATGATTATGTGAGAGCTTACGAGGATGAGGTTGATCAACATCGAACTACGTGCAACCACCAGCACCACAACCACCAGGTCGTCCACATGCAAATAATGGCAATGTTGGGCTCCCCTTCAGTGCGAGATCATGACCATCTCCCTAAACTGAAATTGAATATTCCACCATTTGAGGGTAGATATGTTCTGATATATATCTTACTTGGGAATTAGAAACTGAACAACGATTTACATGTTTACAATATCACGAGGAGAGGCGTGTTCTGCTGCTGTTTGTGCTTTCACTAGCTTTGCATGTGTTTGGTGGTGCGAACATTGTAGATTATATCCTGTTCCAGCTACTTGGGCTGCTTTGAAAACTGCTATGCGTACTCGTTGGGTTCCACCATATTATCAACGTGAATTACTTCAAAAATTGCAGCGCTTAAGACAAGGAAAAAATTCGGTGAAGAATATTATCGGGAATTACAAACTGGCTTGATTAGATGTGGTATTGTTGAGGAGAATGAAGCTATGCTTGCACGTTTTCGGGTGGATTAAATAGAGATTCAGACCATTCTAGACTACAAGGATTATAATAATATCACTCGATTATTCCATCTTGCTTGTAAAGCTGAGCGTGAAGTGCAGGATCGTGAGGCCTTGGCGCGGACTAACTTTTCTGCAGGTCGACCTTCATCATGGACACCACGTGCATCATCTACTTCCACACGTTCTACTACACCGGCACCTCCGTCGGCTGCCACCTCCAACCGTGATACAAGAAAGCAGGCACAACCACCACTATCGCCAAGAGTACACTGCTTGGGCCTACAGAGCTCTTCTTCTTCCATGGCGTCAACAGGGCACACAAGTGATATTATTTGTCGTCGTTGTAAGGGAAGAGGACATTTTGCGAGAGAATGCCAATCTCAGCGTGTGATGATTGCTACTGAGGATGGTGGGTATGAGTCTGCTAGTGACTATGATGAAGAGACTTTGGCTCTTATTACACATGAAGAACACGGTGGAGATGATTACGATCTGAGGCGCAATACATGGCTCTTTGAAGATCTTGACAGGTATGAATGTTTAGTTGCTCAACGTGTTTTGAGTGTGCAGGTTACACAAGCTGAGCAAAATCAGAGGCATAACTTGTTCCATACAAAGGAGTTGTGAAGGAGCGTTCTATTAGCGTCATCATAGATGGAGGGAGCTGCAACAACTTGGCTAGCATGGATATGGTGGAGAAGCTTTCTCTCACCACAAGACCACATCCACATCCTTACTACATCCAATGGTTCAACAACAGCGGCAAGGTTAAGGTAACACGTCTTTGTTCGTGTGCATTTTAGTATCTCTACATATGCTGATTATGTTGATTGTGATGTGGTACCTATGCAAGCATGTTCCTTATTACTTGGTAGACCATGGCAATTTGATAAAATTCTGTACACCATGGTAGAAACAATCAGTATACTCTTGTTCACAAGGATAAAAATATTACTTTGCTTCCTATGACTCTGATTCCATTTTGAAAGATGATATTAATAGAGCTAATAAAGCAAAACAGGAGAAAAATAAGAGTGAAAATCAGATTGTGGCAAAAGAATTTGAGCAACAAATGAAGCCTAATAATAAACCATCTAATGTTGCTTCGAAATTAAACTGAAAAGTGCATGTTTATTTGCCACCAAATCTGATATTGATGAGCTAGATTCTAGCAAATCTGTTTGCTATGCTTTTGTGTGCAAAGAGGCATTATTTTCATTCGAGGGCGTGCCTTCCTCTTTGCCCCTGCTGTCACTAACATTTTGCGGGGAGTTCGCCGGCGTCTTCCCACAAGGCGTGCCACCGGATTACCACCTATTCGAGGATTGAGCATCAAATTGACTTAATTCCGGTGCATCGCTACCCAACCGCGCACCATACCGTACCAATCCGGAGGAGGCGAAGGAGATTATCGTCAAGTACAGGAGCTGCTCGACAAAGGTTATATCTGCGAATCTCTTAGTCCTTGTGCTGTTCCTATTATACTAGTGCCTAAAAAGGATGGTGCGTCGGCGTATGTGTGTTGATTGTAGAGGCATTAATAATATTACTATTCGTTATCGTCATCCTATTCCTAGGCTAGATGATATGCTTGATGAATTGAGTGGCTCTACAATATTCTCCAAAGTTGATTTGCGTAGTGGATACCATCAAATTCGTATGAAATTGGGAGATGAATGGAAAACAGCATTTAAAACTAAGTTTGGATTATATGAGTGGTTAGTCATGCCTTTTGGGTTAACTAATGCACCTAGTACTTTCATGAGATTAATGAGCGAAGTTTTACGTGCTTTCATTGGACGATTTGTGGTAGTTTACTTTGATGATATACTGATTTATAGCAAATCTTTGGAAGAACATTTGGAACATTTACGTGCTGTTTTAATGCTCTCGTGATGCACGTTTGTTTGGTAACCTTGGGAAGTGCACCTTTTGCACCGACCGAGTATCTTTTCTTGGCTATGTTGTTACTCCACGAGGAATTGAAGTTGATAAAGCCAAGATTGAAGCTATTGAGAGTTGGCGCAGCCCAAAACGGTCACACAAGTGAGGAGTTTTCTTGGACTCGCTGGTTTCTATAGGCGTTTTGTGAGAGACTTTAGCACCATTGCTGCACCTCTCAATGAGCTTACAAAGAAGGATGTGCCTTTTGTTTGGGGTACCGCATGGGAAGAAGCCTTCACGGTATTGAAAGATAAGTTGACACATGCTCCTTTACTCCAACTTCCGACTTTAATAAGACTTTTGAGCTTGAATGTGATGCTAGTGGAATTGGATTAGGAGGTGTGTTATTACAAGATGGCAAACCTGTTGCATACTTTTTCGAAAAATTGAGTGGGCCTAGTCTGAACTATTCTACTTATGACAAAGAATTATATGCTCTTGTTAGGACTTTAGAGACATGGCAACATTATTTATGGCCCAAAGAATTTGTTATACATTCTCGATCATGAATCTTTGAAACATATTAAAAGTCAAGCTAAACTGAATCGTAGACATGCTAAATGGGTTGAATTCATTGAGACTTTCCCTTATGTCATTAAACACAAGAAGGGTAAAGAAAATGTTATTCTTGATGCTTTGTCTCGTCGCTATACTATGCTTTCACAACTTGACTTCAAAATATTTGGTTTGGAGACCATCAAAGATCAATATGTGCATGATGCTGATTTTAAAGATGTAATGCAGAATTGTAAAGAGGGAAGAACATGGAACAAGTTCGTTATTAATGATGGTTTTGTGTTCCGTGCTAACAAGCTATGCATTCCTGCTAGCTCTGTTAGTCTTTTGTTGTTGCAGGAGGCGCATGGAGGAGGATTAATGGGACACTTTGGCGTGAAGAAGGCGGAGGATATACTTGCTACACATTTCTTTTGGCCAAAGATGAGGCGGGATGTTGAGCGTTTTGTTGCTCGCTGCACTACATGTCAAAAAGCTAAGTCACGACTCAATCCTCATGGTTTATATATGCCTTTACTGTGCCTAGTGTTCCTTGGGAGGATATATCTATGGACTTTGTTTTAGGTTTACCTCGAACAAAGAAGGGAGGATAGCATATTTGTTGTCGTGGATAGATTCTCGAAAATGGCACACTTTATACCATGTCATAAAAGCGATGATCTTTGTTAATGTTGCTGATTTGTTCTTTCGTGAAATTATTCGCTTGCATGGTGTGCCAAATACTATTGTTTCAGATCGTGATACTAAATTTCTTAGCCACTTTTGGAGATGTTTATGGGCTAAGTTGGGGACTAAACTGCTTTTTAGTACTACTTGTCACCCCAAACTGATGGACAAACTGAAGTAGTCAATAGAACATTGTCTACTATGCTTAGGGCTGTTTTGAAGAATAATAAGAAAATGTGGGAAGAATGCTTGCCTCATATTGAATTTGCTTATAATCGTTCATTGCATTCTACTACTAAGATGTGCCCTTTTGAAATTGTGTATGGCTTCCTACCTCGTGCACCTATTGATTTGTTGCCTCTTCCATCTTGGAGAAGGTTAATTTTGATGCTAAAGAGCGTGCTGAATTGATTTTAAAAATGCATGAGTTAACTAAGGAAAACATTGAGCGTATGAATGCTAAATATAAACTTGTTGGAGATAAGGGTAGAAAACATGTTGTCTTTGCACTGGAGATCTTGTTTGGTTACATTTGCGTGAGGATAGGTTTCCTAATTTGCGCAAATCAAAGCTAATGCCACGTCTTGATGGTCCATTTAAGGTGTTAGAAAATAAATGATAATGCATATAAACTTGAGCTGCCTGCAGATTTTGGGGTTAGTCCACTTTTAACATTGCAGATTTGAAGCCTTATTTGGGTGAGGAAGATGAGCTTCCGTCGAGGGCGACTTCATTTCAAGAAGGGAGGATGATGAGGACATCAATACCATTGTTACACCCACAGCCCCTGCTGCTATACATCTTGGACCAATTACTAGAGCTCGCGACGCCAATTGAATTATCGGTACTTTCGTTTCTTGGTAATGATTCTAATGTTCATGAGAATATGATGCTGCCTAAATTGGATACATTTGTTTTGCTTACAAATGAAGGGCCTACCATGGACAAGAAAGATGAACCTTGGAGCAAGTTCAAGCATGGAGATGTTGGCATGCGCAAAGGGAACAAACGGAGTTACAAGTGATGATTCAGGACTTTGAAGCCACCCTAATGAGTGCATGAGGCCTTGGACGAAATATACAAGATGCCACTTCATAATATTCGTCCATAGGCTATTCTAGGTGCTGCGTCACCTTATTATTGGGCCAGGCCCATGTAATTTCGAAATACTTAAGTATAGGCTGTTTTAGAGTCCGTATGTGTGGGGAAACAAGAGTTAGGGTTGATTTGGACCCCTCCACCAAGGGCCACGAAATTCCCCCTCTTCCTCCATATATACAGCCCTTAGGGCACCGTTTAGACCTTGGGTTTTGTTTAGATTAAAAGTTCGCCATAGCTGCAACCCGCGTGCCGTTTGTGTTCAACGACCGGACAAAGCGTCCACAGAACCCCACCTTGATCAATAAAGCTTTCATCTTATATTCGCAATATCCAGATTGCAATCTCAGTTTCTTGCTTGTTCTTCGTTTGCTCGCAGGAAACAGGCCCTCGTGGTCAGGTTGATCGTGCTCCGGCGTGGTCAATAACCCTCGGAAGTTGGTTTAGCGATTGCTAAGGCGCGACGTCTCGCACGTTCGTAGTCGGATCGTCAAGGTCGACTCCCACAGAAACGATAGCCACCATCTCATCGAAACATCGGGACACCTTTGCCTCTATCACATGTTGTCTTTGCACCTGGAGATCTTGTTTGGTTACATTTGCGTAAGGATAGGTTTCTTCATTTGCGCAAATCAAAGCTAATGCCACGTGCTGATGGTCCATTTAAGGTGTTAGAGAAAATAAATGATAATGCATATAAACTTGAGCTGCCTGCAGATTTTGGGGTTAGTCCCACTTTTAACATTGCAGATTTGAAGCCTTATTTGGGTGAGGAAGATGAGCTTCGTCGAGGGCGACTTCATTTCAAGAAGGAGGATGATGAGGACATCAATACCATTGTTACACCTCAACCCCTGCTGCTATACATCTTGGACCAATTACTAGAGCTCTCGCGACGCCAATTGAATTATCGGTACTTTCGTTTCTTGGTAACGATTCCAATGTTCATGAGAATATGATGCTGCCTAAATTGGATACATTTGTTTTGCTTACAAATGAAGGGCCTACCATGGACAAGAAAGATGAACCTTGGAGCAAGTTCAAGCATGGAGATGTTGGCATGCTTAAGGGGAACAAAACGGAGTTACAAGTGATGATTCCGGGACTTTGAAGCCACCCTAATGAGTGCATGAGGCCTTGGACGAAATATACAAGATGCCACTTCATAATATTCGTCCATAGGCTATTCTAGGTGCTGTCGTCACCTTATTATTGGGCCAGGCCCATGTAATTTCGAAATACTTAAGTATAGGCTGTTTTAGAGTCCGTATGTGTGGGAAACAAGAGTTAGGGTTGATTTGGACCCCTCCACCAAGGGCCACGAAATTCCCCCTCTTCCTCCATATATACAGCCCTTAGGGCACCGTTTAGACCTTGGGTTTTGTTTAGATTAAAAGTTCGCCATAGCTACAACTTGGCGTGATTTGCTTGTGTTCAACGACCAGACAAAGCGTCCACGAACCCCACCTTGATCAATAAAGCTTTCATCTTATATTCGCAATATCCGGAATGCAATCTCAGTGTCTTGCTTGTTCTTCGTTTGCTCGCAGGAAACAGACCCTCGTGGTCAGGTTGATCGTTCTCCGGCGTGGTCAATAACCTCTCGGAGTTGGTTTAGCGATTGCTAAGGCGCGACGTCCTCGCACGTTCGTAGTCGGATCGTCAAAGTCGACTTCCTCCCAAGCGAAAACCACATCTCATCGAAAGACGGGACACCTTTGCCTCTATCAGCAGCGCCGTGATTTTGTTAGTGTTCTAGGCTCGCGTCTCTAGCACGGTCTAGCCTAGGACCAGCACAGTACCGTCGTTGAGCGTTTATTCAACTTTGCATCTCTGAATTGATTATTGCTGACCCTTTTTGCTACCATATTATAAGCCTTCCCAGCTCCACATACATCTACATCGTGCGTTTGACTCTCCCCGTAATCGCTCTATCCAAGCTTTGAGAGTTTTGACTACATCGGTTGCCGATCACCGCTTCTTTGGGTAAGAACTGGTAAGAATTTGAGATTTGCTTGACGGATTTGTGACTGTCCACCACACCACCACCACCACTTCCTAGTAGTCTGTGAATCATATTCTTGTGTGTTTCTATTGCTGCTAACCATGGCAGGATCACAAGCCAAGCGAGACTGATCGGGAGAACATGACAAACAAAGCGCTACATGATAAGTTTCAACAAATGATGAGTGGGCAGGTGGACGATGTGCTAAATAGATTTGAAGAGGCCATGGAGAAGATAGATGGCATTGAGAAGGCGTTGAAACAAAGCTCGATAACAAGTTTAATGAATTGCTCGCGCGTCTACCACCACCACCACCGGCTGCACCTAACGCACTCTACTACAACAACAAGGACTACCTCCACATGTGAAACAGCCCTCCGCCGAGCTTCCGTGTCCCTCTTCAGCTGGCCAAGCTGCTGGTGTCTGCTGTTGATACTTCTGTGGCTCCTGCTGCTGCGGGCGGGGAGGATGATTATGAGAGCTTACGAGGATGAGGTTGATCAACATCGAACTACGTGCAACCACCGGCACCACAACCACCAGGTCGTCCACATGCAAACAATGGCAATGTTGGGCTCCCCTTGAGTGCGAGATCATGACCATCTCCCTAAACTGAAATTGAATATTCCACCATTTGAGGGTAGATATGTTCTGATATATATCTTACTTGGGAGTTAGAAACTGAACAACGATTTACATGTTTACAATATCACGAGGAGAGGCGTGTTCTGCTGCTGTTTGTGCTTTCACTAGCTTTGCATGTGTTTGGTGGTCGAACATTGTAGATTATATCCTGTTCCAGCTACTTGGGCTGCTTTGAAAACTGCTATGCGTACTCGTTGGGTCCCACCATATTATCAGCGTGAATTACTTCAAAAATTGCAGCGCTTAAGACAAGGAAAAAACGGTAGAAGAATATTATCAGGAATTACAAACTGGCTTGATTAGATGTGGTATTGTTGAGGATAATGAAGCTATGCTTGCACGTTTTACGGGTGGATTAAATAGAGATTCAGACCATTCTAGACTACAAGGATTATAATAATATCACTCGATTATTCCATCTTGCTTGTAAAGCTGAGCGTGAAGTGCGTGGATCGGCGAGGCCTTGGCGCGGACTAACTTTTTTCGCAGGTCGACCTTCATCATGGACACCCGTGCATCATCTACTTCCACACGTTCTATTACACGGCACCTCCGTGGCTGCCACCTCCAACCGTGATACAAGAAAGCGGGCACAACCACCACTATCGCCAAGAGTACACTCTTTGGGCCTACAGAGCTCTTCTTCTTCCATGGCGTCAACAGGGCACACAAGTGATATTATTTGTCGTCGTTGTAAGGGAAGAGGACATTTTGCGAGAGAATGCCAATCTCGGTGTGTGATGATTGCTCACGAGGATGGTGGGTATGAGTGCGCTAGTGACTATGATGAAGAGACTTTGGCTCTTATTACACATGAAGAACACGGTGGAGATGATTCTGATTTTGAGACGCAATACATGGCTTTGAAGATCTTGACAGGTATGAATGTTTAGTTGCTCAACGTGTTTTGAGTGTGCAGTTACACAAGCTGAGCAAAATCAGAGGCATAACTTGTTCCATACAAAGGGAGTTGTGAAGGAGCGTTCTATTAGCGTCATCATAGATGGAGGAGCTGCAACAACTTGGCTAGCATGGATATGGTGGAGAAGCTTTCTCTCACCACAAGACCACATCCACATCCTTACTACATCCAATGGTTCAACAACAGCGGCAAGGTTAAGGTAACACGTCTTGTTCGTGTGCATTTTAGTATCTCTACATATGCTGATTATGTTGATTGTGATGTGGTACCTATGCAAGCATGTTCCTTATTACTTGGTAGACCATGGCAATTTGATAAAATTCTGTACACCATGGTAGAAACAATCAGTATACTCTTGTTCACAAGGATAAAAATATTACTTTGCTTCCTATGACTCTGATTCCATTTTGAAAGATGATATTAATAGAGCTAATAAAGCAAAACAGGAGAAAATAAGAGTGAAAATCAGATTGTGGCAAAAGAATTTGAGCAACAAATGAAGCCTAATAATAAACCATCTAATGTTGCTTCTGAAATTAAACTGAAAAGTGCATGTTTATTTGCCACCAAATCTGATATTGATGAGCTAGATTCTAGCAAATCTGTTTGCTATGCTTTTGTGTGCAAAGAGGCATTATTTTCATTCGAGGGCGTGCCTTCCTCTTTGCCCCTGTTGTCACTAACATTTTGCGGGAGTTCGCTGACTTCTTCCCACAAGGCGTGCCACAGGATTACCACCTATTCGAGGGATTGAGCATCAAATTGACTTAATTCGGTGCACCGCTACCCAACCGTGCACCATACCGTACCAATCCGGAGGAGACGAAGGAGATTATCGTCAAGTACGAGGAGCTGCTCGACAAAGGTTATATCGCGAATCTCTTAGTCCTTGTGTTGTTCCTATTATACTAGTGCCTAAAAAGGATGGTGCGTCGGCGTATGTGTGTTGATTGTAGAGGCATTAATAATATTACTATTCGTTATCGTCATCCTATTCCTAGGCTAGATGATATGCTTGATGAATTAAGTGGCTCTACAATATTCTCCAAAGTTGATTTCGTAGTGGATACCATCAAATTCGTATGAAATTGGGAGATGAATGGAAAACAGCATTTAAAACTAAGTTTGGATTATATGAGTGGTTAGTCATGCCTTTTGGGTTAACTAATGCACCTAGTACTTTCATGAGATTAATGAGCGAAGTTTTACGTGCTTTCATTGGACGATTTGTGGTAGTTTACTTTGATGATATACTGATTTATAGCAAATCTTTGGAAGAACATTTGGAACATTTACGTGCTGTTTTTAATGCTCTACGTGATGCACGTTTGTTTGGTAACCTTGGGAAGTGCACCTTTTGCACCGACCGAGTATCTTTTCTTGGCTATGTTGTTACTCCACAGGAATTGGAGTTGATAAAGCCAAGATTGAAGCTATTGAGAGTTGGCCGCAGCCCAAAGCGGTCACACAAGTGAGGTGTTTTCTTGGACTCGCTGGTTTCTATAGGCGTTTTGAGAGACTTTAGCACCATTGCTGCACCTCTCAATGAGCTTACAAAGAAGGATGTGCCTTTTGTTTGGGGTACCGCATGGGAAGAAGCCTTCATGGTATTGAAAGATAAGTTGACACATGCTCCTTTACTCCAACTTCGACTTTAATAAGACTTTTGAGCTTGAATGTGATGCTAGTGGAATTGGATTAGGAGGTGTGTTATTACAAGATGGCAAACCTGTTGCATACTTTTCGAAAAATTGAGTGGGCCTAGTCTGAACTATTCTACTTATGACAAAGAATTATATGCTCTTGTTAGGACTTTAGAGACATGGCAACATTATTTATGGCCCAAAGAATTTGTTATACATTCGATCATGAATCTTTGAAACATATTAAAAGTCAAGCTAAACTGAATCGTAGACATGCTAAATGGGTTGAATTCATTGAGACTTTCCCTTATGTCATTAAACACAAGAAGGGTAAAGAAAATGTTATTCTTGATGCTTTGTCTAAATCGCTATACTATGCTTTCACAACTTGACTTCAAAATATTTGGTTTGGAGACCATCAAAGATCAATATGTGCATGATGCTGATTTTAAAGATGTAATGCAGAATTGTAAAGAAGGAAGAACATGGAACAAGTTCGTTATTAATGATGGTTTTGTGTTCGTGCTAACAAGCTATGCATTCCTGCTAGCTCTGTTAGTCTTTTGTTGTTGCAGGAGGCGCATGGAGGAGGATTAATGGGACACTTTGGCGTCAAGAAGGCGGAGGATATACTTGCTACACATTTCTTTTGGCCAAAGATGAGGCGGGATGTTGAGCGTTTTGTTGCTCGCTGCACTACATGTCAAAAAGCTAAGTCACGACTCAATCCTCATGGTTTATATATGCCTTTGCACTGTGCCTAGTGTTCCTTGGGAGGATATATCTATGGACTTTGTTTTAGGTTTACCTCGAACAAAGAAGGGAGGATAGCATATTTGTTGTCGTGGATAGATTCTCGAAAATGGCACACTTTATACCATGTCATAAAAGCGATGATCTTTGTTAATGTTGCTGATTTGTTCTTTCGTGAAATTATTCGCTTGCATGGTGTGCCAAATACTATTGTTTCAGATCGTGATACTAAATTTCTTAGCCACTTTTGGAGATGTTTATGGGCTAAGTTGGGGACTAAACTGCTTTTAGTACTACTTGTCACCCCCAAACCGATGGACAAACTGAAGTAGTCAATAGAACATTGTCTACTATGCTTAGGGTTGTTTTGAAGAATAATAAGAAAATGTGGGAAGAATGCTTGCCTCATATTGAATTTGCTTATAATCGTTCATTGCATTCTACTACTAAGATGTGCCCTTTTGAAATTGTGTATGGCTTCCTACCTCGTGCACCTATTGATTTGTTGCCTCTTCCATCTTCGGAGAAGGTTAATTTTGATGCTAAAGAACATGCTGAATTGATTTAAAAGTGCATGAGATAACTAAGGAAAACATTGAGCGTATGAATGCTAAATATAAACTTCTTTGGAGATAAGGGTAGAAAACATGTTGTCTTTGCACTGGAGATCTTGTTTGGTTACATTTGCGTGAGGATAGGTTTCCTAATTTGCATAAATCAAAGCTAATGCCACGTCTTGATGGTCCATTTAAGGTGTTAGAAAATAAATGATAATGCATATAAACTTGAGCTGCTGCAGATTTTGGGGTTAGTCCCACTTTTAACATTGAAGATTTGAAGCCTTATTTGGGTGAGGAATATGAGCTTCCGTCGAGGGCGACTTCATTTCAAGAAGGGAGGATGATGAGGACATCAATACCATTGTTACACCCACAGCCCCTCTTGCTACATATCTTGGACCAATTACTAGAGCTCGCGACGCCAATTAAATTATCGGTACTTTCGTTTCTTGGTAATGATTCTAATGTTCATGAGAATATGATGCTGCCTAAATTGGATACATTTGTTTTGCTTACAAATGAAGGCCCTAGCTTGGAGAAGGATGGACATTGGAGCAAGAACAAGCATGGAGATAATGCCATGCAAGGAGAACAAACGGAGTTACAAGTGATGATTTCAGGACTTTGAAGCCACCCTAATGAGTGCATGAGGCCTTGGACGAAATATACAAGATGCCACTTCATAATATTCGTCCATAGGCTATTCTAGGTGCTGCGTCACCTTATTATTGGGCCAGGCCCATGTAATTTCGAAATACTTAAGTATAGGCTGTTTTAGAGTCCGTATGTGTGGGGAAACAAGAGTTAGGGTTGATTTGGACCCCTCCACCAAGGGCCACGAAATTCCCCCTCTTCCTCCATATATACAGCCCTTAGGGCACCGTTTAGACCTTGGGTTTTGTTTAGATTAAAAGTTCGCCATAGCTGCAACCCGGCGTGCCGTTTGTGTTCAACGACGGACAAAGGCGCCACAGAACCCCACCTTGATCAATAAAGCTTTCATCTTATATTCGCAATATCCAGATTGCAATCTCAGTTTCTTGCTTGTTCTTCGTTTGCTCGCAGGAAAGCAGACCCTCGTGGTCAGGTTGATCGTGCTCGGTGTGGTCAATAACCTCTCGGAGTTGGTTTAGCGATTGCTAAGGCGCGACGTCCTCAAGACGTTAAGTAGTCGGATCGTCAAAGTCGACTTCCTCCAAAGCGAAAACCACATCTCATCGAAAGGCGGACACCTTTGCCTCTATCACGCTTATTCCATCTTGCTTGTAAAGCTGAACGTGAAGTGCAGGATCGACAAGCAATGGCGGCGCACTAACTTTTTCTGCAGTCGACCTTCCTCATGGACACCGCGTGCATCTTCTACTTCCACTACACCAGCACCTCCATCAGGTGCCACCTCCACCATGATACAAAGCAGGCACAACCACCACTATCCGCCAAGAGCGCACTGCCCGGACCACACGAGCTCTTCTTCTTCCATGGCATCAACAGGGCACACAAGTGATATTATTTGTTGTCGTTGTAAAGGAAGAGGTCATTATGCGCGAGAATGAAAATCTCAGCGTGTGATGATTGCTACTTAGGATGGTGGGTATGAGTCTGCTAGTGACTATGATGAGGAGACTTTGGCCCTTATTACACGTGAAGAACATGGTGGATATGATTCTGATCATGAGACGCAATACATGGCTCCTGAAGACGCTGACAGGTATGAATGTTTAGTTGCTCAACGTGTTTTGAGTGTGCAGGTCACACAAGCTGAGCAAAATCAGAGGCATAATTTGTTCCATACAAAGGGAGTTGTGAAGGAACGTTCTGTGCGCGTTATCATAGACGGAGGGAGCTGCAACAATTTGGCTAGCATGGAGATGGTGGAGAAGCTATCTCTCACCACAAGACCACATCCACATCCTTACTACATCCAATGGTTCAACAACAGCGGCAAGGTTAAGGTAACACATACTGTTCGCGTGCATTTTAGTATCTCTACATATGATGATTATGTTGATTGTGATGTGGTACCTATGCAAGCATGTTCCTTATTACTTGGTCGACCATGGCAATTTGATAAAAATTCTATCCACCATGGTAGAAACAATCAGTATACTCTTGTTCATAAGGATAAAAATATTACTTTGCTTCCTATGACTCCTGATTCCATTTTGAAAGATGATATTAATAGAGCTAATAAAGCAAAACAGAGAAGAATAAGAGTGAAAATCAGATTGTGGCAAAAGAATTTGAGCAACAAATGAAGCCTAATAATAAACCATCTAGTGTTGCTTCTGAAATTAAATTGAAAAGTGCATGTTTACTTGCCACTAAATCTGATATTGATGAGCTAGATTTTAGCAAATCTGTTTACTATGCTTTTGTGTGCAAAGAGGCATTATTTTCATTCGAGGACGTGCCTTCCTCTTTGGCCCCTGCTGTCACTAACATTTTGCAGGAGTTCGCTGACGTCTTCCCACATGACGTGCCACCGGGATTACCACCTATTCGAGGGATTGAGCATCAGATTGACTTAATTCCCGGTGCTTCACTGCCAAACCGTGGGCCATACCGTACCAATCCAGAGGAGACGAAGGAGATTATGCGTCAAGTACAAAGAGCTTCTCGACAAAGGTTATATACGCGAATCCCTTAGTCCTTGTGCTGTTCCTGTTATTCTAGTGCCGAAAAAGGACGGTACATCGCGTATGTGTGTTGATTGTAGAGGCATTAATAATATTACTATTCGTTATCGTCATCCTATTCCTTGGCTAGATGATATGCTTGATGAATTTAGTGGCTCTACAATATTCTCCAAAGTTGATTTGCGTAGTGGATACCATCAAATTCGTATGAAATTGGGGGATGAATGGAAAACAGCATTTAAAACTAAGTTTGGATTATATGAGTGGTTAGTCATGCCTTTTCGGTTAACTAATGCACAGAGTACTTTCATGAGATTAATGAACTGATAGAGGCAAAGGTGTCCCGTCTTTCGATGAGATGTGGTTTTCGCTTTGGAGGAAGTCGACTTTGACGATCCGACTACGAACGTGCGAGGACGTCGCGCCTTAGCAATCGCTAAACCAACTCTGAGAGGTTATTGACCACGCCGGAGCACGATCAACCTGACCACGAGGGTCTGTTTCCTGCGAGCAAACGAAGAACAAGCAAGAAACTGAGATTGCAATCTGGATATTGCGAATATAAGATGAAAGCTTTATTGATCAAGGTGGGGTTCTGTGGCGCTTTGTGCAGTCGTTGAACACAAACGGTACGCGAAGTTGCAGCTATGGCGAACTTTTAATCTAAACAAAACCCAAGGTCTAAACGGTGCCCTAAGGGCTGTATATATGGAGGAAGAGGGGGGAATTTCGTGGCCCTTGGTGGAGGGGTCCGAAATCAACCCTAACTCTTGTTTCCCCACACATACGGACTCTAAAAACAGCCTATACTTAAGTATTTCGAAATTACATGGGCCTGGCCCACTAATAAGGTGACGTGAGCACCTAGAATAGCCTCGGGACGACATTTATGAAGTAGCATCTTGTATATTTCGTCCAAGGCTTCATGCACCCATTATGGTGGCTTCAAAGTCCTGAAATCATCATTTGTAACTCCGTTCTTGTTCCCCTTGCGCATGGCATTATCTCCATGCTTGTTCTTGCTCCAATGTCCATCCTTCTCCAAGCTAGGGCCTTCATTTGTAAGCAAAACAAATGTATCCAATTTAGGCAGCATCATATTCTCATGAACATTAGAATCATTACCAAGAAACGAAAGTACTAGATAATTTAATTGGCGTGCGCGAGCTCTAGTAATTGGTCCAGTATATGTAGCAGTAGGGGCTGTGGGTGTAACAATGGTATTGATGTCCTCATCATGAACGAAGTTTTACGTGCTTTCATTGGACGATTTGTGGTAGTTTACTTTGATGACATATTGATTTATAGGAGAACTTTGGAGGAACATTTGGAACATTTACGTGTTGTTTTTATTGCTCTACGTGATGCACGTTTGTTTGGTAACTTTGGGAAGTGCACCTTTTGCACCGACCGAGTGTCTTTTCTTGGCTATGTTGTTACTCCACAGGGAATCGAAGTTGATAAAGCCAAGATTGAAGCTGTTGAGAGTTGGCCGCAGCCCAAAACGGTCACACAAGTGAGGAGTTTTCTTGGCCTTCCTGGATTCTATAGGCATTTTGTGAGAGATTTCAGCACCATTGCTGCACCTCTCAATGAGCTTACGAAGAAGGATGTGCCTTTTGTTTAGGATACCGCACAGGAAGAAGCCTTCACGGTATTGAAAGATAAGTTGACACATGCTCCTTTACTCCAACTTCCTGATTTTAATAAGACTTTTGAGCTTGAATGTGATGCTAGTGGAATTGGATTAGGAGGTGTGTTATTACAAGATGGCAAACCTGTTGCATACTTTTCTGAAAAATTGAGTGGGCCTAGTCTGAATTATTCTACTTATGATAAAGAATTATATGCTCTTGTTCGGACTTTAGAGACATGGCAACATTATTTATGGCCCAAAGAATTTGTTATACATTCTGATCATGAATCTTTGAAACATATTAAAAGTCAAGCTAAACGGAATCGTAGATATGCTAAATGGGTTGAATTCATTGAGACTTTCCCTTATGTTATTAAACACAAGAAGGGTAAAGAAAATGTTATTGCTGATGTATTGTCTCGTCGCTATACTATGCTTTCACAACTTGACTTCAAAATATTTGGTTTGGAGACCATCAAAGATCAATATGTGCATGATGCTGATTTTAAAGTTGTATTGCAGAATTGTAAAGAAGGGAGACCATGGAACAAGTTCGTCGTTAATGATGGATTTGTGTTTCGTGCTAACAAGCTATGCATTCCAGCTAGCTCTATTCGTCGTTTGTTGTTGCAGGAGGCGCATGGAGGGGGATTAATGGGACACTTTGGCGTGAAGAAGACGGAGGACGTACTTGCTACACATTTCTTTTGGCCAAAGATGAGATGGGATGTTGAGCGTTTTATTGCTCGCTGCACTACATGTCAAAAAGCTAAATCACAACTCAATCCTCATGGTTTATATATGCCTTTGCCTATACCTAG
Organism: Aegilops longissima; assembly: GCA_021605205.1. Taxonomy (NCBI): domain Eukaryota; kingdom Viridiplantae; phylum Streptophyta; class Magnoliopsida; order Poales; family Poaceae; genus Aegilops; species Aegilops longissima. The sequence goes on along the minus strand of CM038678.1, from coordinate 324,553,795 downwards.
TGTTCCTTGGGAGGATATATCTATAGACTTTGTTTTAGGTTTACCTCGAACAAAGAAGGGGAGGGATAACATATTTGTTGTCGTGGATAGGTTCTCGAAAATGGCACACTTTATACCATGTCATAAAAGCGATGATGCCGTTAATATTGCTGATTTGTTCTTTCGTGAAATTATTCGCTTGCATGGTTGACGCGAAGCATCCTACGGTCATCACCATGTCAAGAGTCCGTTTGGCAAGTGACACGTGCGACCTCTACTTCTCATACACAAAGGTGAATCTTCTCCTTTACACGTGCTCACTTGACCCCTTCGAGGATGGTGTACTACTTGACACTTCTCCCGTGTGCATGCATAGGTATTGTCGGAGCTTCACGGATGTCAAGGAGGAGTGTAAGCGCCAAGGAACGGCTACACCATCCGCGAGGGAAGCATGGAAGAGAAGACGGAAGAAGAAGGAGATGCTAAGTCTCATACGACGGACGACGAAGCCACCGGACGTCCGACCCTCTACATAGCGCCGGACGACCGCGCCCACCGGACGTCTGCTACAGACGATCCCGACATGCGGCCGGCGAAAAGCCATAGCGGCGGACGTCCGTCCGAGACCGGACGACCGCAACCGGACGACGGCAACCGGACGACCGGCGCCTCCGGACGACCGTGCAACTTCATCCGAAAGCAATTTGCGGAAGTCCGAGCCCTTCCGGACGTCCGGACCTCCAGCGACCGGACGACCAGTGAAGAACCGGACATCCGCACTGTCGGAGCACAGCCCGGCCTTTTGGCCTTGTATCTCTCTCCCACTTACCTTCGGGCTTAGACTATAAATAGACCTTCCCCTCATCCTTTCTAAGGGTAGCAAATATGATAGCTCATTCTTAGGTGAGCTTTGCTCCTACCTCTACTCTTGAGAGAGAGAGACTACCACTCCCATGGAGTTCAAGACCTCCATGTGAGAAGATCCTGCGGGATATCATCAAGACCCCCTTGCGGGAAGATCCGTCTAGGATATCATCAAGACCTCCTCTTGGAGATGAACCTTACCTTGTATCTTTCCCTTTGTTGTTCATGTACCTTGTGATCTTGTGTGTTTGATTGTCTAGTGGATGTGTGATTGGGCTTGTTCTTAAGTGTTTCCCCTTGTGATTTCTCTCCGTTCTTCCCCGTGTTCATCGTGTTCTTCGAGGGATCCCACTCCAAACGTGAAAGATCGGCCTACACCGGGTTAGCCCCGTATCATATGGTATCATGAGCCATGTTCATCACGTAATTGGAGTCCCTCCCACCGTTTTCTAGCCTTCTTTTGTTTGATTTCGTCCTAAATTTCGAAAATCCCCACCAAAAATAGCCCCAATTTTTTTTGTGATTTGTTGGTTAGATGAAGTTTTGTTGATTTTGATCCATGGATTTGCTTGGTTTCGAGTGGATCTAGCATTTCCCCAAGTTTCCCCATCTTTCATCCATGAAATCTCTTCAATTTTGACCCCAAAATCCCAAAATTCCGCTCAAAATCGCGCCCCGGATCTCGCATCTCGCGTTGACCCCGACCCACCGGACGACCATCACTTTACCGGACGTCCGGAGCCCCTGGAATGACCGGACGTCCGTCATCTACCGGACGACCGGAAACCCTAACCCGATCTGATATAGCAGATTTCCGACCCGACCGGACGTCCGGCCACCGGACATCTGTCCATTAGCGGACGTCCGCTACCTGTAGATATCAACTTCGGCTGATTTTTGTTTTGCCCATAACTAATTCATCCGAACTCCGATTTTGACGTTCTTTAGCTCGTTTTGAAGCTATTGACATCCCCCATCCCATAAAAATAATACCACCACCATTTGACTCCATCAAATTTTTGAAAATTTGGCAAGTTTGCCTAGGCCCTCCACCATATCATCCGCATAGCCACCACCGACTTCCGCAACCTAACCAATTTTGTTCCCCATTGTATATGTGGTTGCTTGAGTAGTGATTCGAGTCTCCTAAGGTGTTTCGGCTACTTAGGGACGATTGCTTCTTCAACCACCACCACCACTTCCGCATAGGCTTACCCAACATACTCTTACATCCCAACTTAACCCAATTTTGTTTGTGTTGTGAGTTGTGTCTCCTAAGGTGTTTAGGCTACTTAGGGACCGTGCTTCCAACTCCCGACACGTGTATAGTTCACCACCTTACCTCCACTTCCGTGATCGCGCACTCCAAAACCACCATTGCATTTCAAGAATCACATTGAGCTTCCGCAACCACCATCGCATTCCCGCTACCACCATTTGACATTTGTCATTTGAGATTTTGAGTTGTGGTTTTTCCGTTTCCTAAGGTGTTTCGGCTACTTAGGGACGAGTCTACATCATCTTGGTATCTACATCAAGAACACCGCCACTCATCATTGCAAAGGACGGTAACCTCGACGACACCATTGTATATTCCCTTGCTATTGCATTGATAACCCCTAGCCCATTTTGCGTCACTTACCTATCGAGACTAGCCATTTGAGTATTGCCGGCAACGTTACTTGTGCACATTAGTGATCATACTTCCCATTGCATACATACCATATCATATTGGTATCATATCATCCTTTGTGTCACAATATCGTTCCCGCATATACACAATAGCTATCTTGGTTTGTGCATTGTGCAAAGTGGCCATCCAAAAAGAGAGAGAGAGAGAGAATAAGCTTTTAAGCAAAAGAGAAATAGCAAAGAGCTTGTAAGCAATAGCCATAGCATCCAAATATATCATATGGTATCATACTTGATCATTTTGGATCATTATGTGAGAAGCACCGGGAAACATACATACATAGCATACTTGGGATAGAGAGTTTATCCATTTTGCATCTTATAGGTTGTGCACAAGTGTCGTATCCGCCTATTGAGCAATCGTGCTAGCGTCTCTCTTGAGTTGTGCAACACGAGCATTTTGGTGGATTCCACATTTTGAGCTCATTCCTTGGTTGCACGACCCCATTTATCTATCCGTGTGTGTGTTTCCGTGTGCCACATATTGCTATTGGTCTACTTGTTTCGCTTGCAAATTTGTGAATCTCTTTCAACATTATTGACTCTTGCTAACATTTTGCATCAAATTTTTGTGCCACTATCCTCACCGAGCTCTACCATAAGCTTTACTTGATAGGTGTGAGTGAACAAGTCCGGTACCAATTCCACTATTCTTTCATTCACATTGAGTGAAACGGGATACATCCTCAACTTTGGGAAAAGGTAACTTGGTATTGTTTATCTCATTTCCTACTCACCTCTACTCGAGTCTTGTGATGGATAGGCAAGGCATTTCACCTTCGGTCTACAACAACAACGACGAGTTCGATGCCTCGAACAACTCCAACGACGCCAAGATGCAAGCTCAAATGGAGGAGATCAAAGCCCTCATCAAGTCCTACAAGCGATCTTCCTCATCTTCGAGAAGACGCCAAGAGCACATGCTTCCGAGCTACCATCTCGGCAAGATCACATCGGCATCGACACCATCACCACCAAGAACGTGAAGGTCAAGATCTCTACATCAACAACCGCTTAATGACTTCACCATCTCCCTTGGCATCTTCGCCAAGCGACTTCAAGGCATCTTCGCCACGGACATACGGCATCTTCGTTAACAAGCACCCCAAGACTACGCCAAGAGAATGATAGAGGCAAAGGTGTCCCGATCTTTCGATGAGATGATAACTATCGATTTGGTGGAGACGACTTGACGATCCGACTACAAACGCACGACGTTGTGCCTTAGCAATCGCTAAACCAATCTCCTTAGGTTATCGACGATGGGAAGCACGATCAGCCGACCACGAAGGTCTATTCCTGCAAGCAATCGAAGAACGAGCAAGAATATGATAAAGCAATCTGAATATTGCGAATATATATGAAGTATTGATAATGGTGGGGATCCGTAAGCGGTCTTGGTCTGGTCGTTGGACACAAACGGCACACGAAGTTGCAATGGCTAACTTTTAACTAAACAAATCCCAAGGAAAAAGCTACTAGATGGATCTACTTATATAGGAGCAAGGGTGGCGGCCAAGGAGGTGGGAGGACGTCCCAAGGCAGCCTAAAACTAACCCTAGGTCGTACAAGGCCAATGGGCCCAAGCGGAGGTGACGTAACACCTTTGGACTTGTAGTTTGACTCGGATTCTGCTGCAGCATCAGATTGTTTCGTCTATAACTCAACGCTCCGGACGGATTTTAAGGTGATTCCAATTGGGTTGGAAAATGCACGAAATCTATTTTCCAACAAAAAAAGAATCAACCAATTTGGAGTCCGTATGAAAAAGTTATAGACGTTTTGAGTCAGGTATGTCTGCAGTAGTCCGAATCTGAGTCCGAACGTGAGAGACTTGGACTCTATCTTCTCTTGGGCCAAAAGTGACGTGAGAGAACTTTTTGAACAGCAGGTAAACATCTCTTTCTCCCTTATCTTCATATGTGGATTGTACAAATGTCCCATACACCTGCAATTAGACAAAACACAAAAGTTTGTGAAGTATTTTTGTCCTGGATAACATAAATATATTATTGAATAGTTTGCACTAGAAATCACCTGAGAAATATGCATGTATGCAATATTTTTGGTCTCATCCAAGGTAGTCATGTCCTCATCATCCTCCCTTTTTGAAAACAAAGCCGCCCTCGGCGTTGCTTAATCTGAAATGTGGCTAACAAAAGAGACAAGGTGTACATGTTGTATATGTATATGTCATCCATTTTTACTTCCCTTGATTTTTGCATATATGACACATGAATAGATGAGTAACTTGCATAGTTCATAAAATCTAAAGCCAACAAATTAGCACAAGAACTAGAAGGCTTGAAAATACTGCAACTCAGTTTGCACATATAAGTGGAGCTCTTATTTATTTCAAGAGATTGACAATGTTCATCATTAAACCATCCCAACATTGGTGAATAAACCTTATTTGAATCAAATTTACATGCTACAACATGCTTAGATAAGCAAACATGCAATGAGTCATTCGACACAGAATCATCACCAAGATTAGAGGTCGATCAAAATGATTAAACATTGATTCTTTTGCATCAATAGTTAATTCAATGGGTGCTCTCAAAATTGTTGGTATTTCAGTTGTTTGATCACATGGCAAAGTCAAATTATCAATATAATCCTCTAAAATAGGTGGTGTGATCAAAGTAGTGGGTAGCTCAACACATGATGTATTCAAGTTAACTAGGCATGCATCATTCTCATGTAAAAGTGGAAAATCTGTACCTTTGTCATTACCTCTTATAGTCAACTCAGATGATGTGCACTCTCGATGGTGATGTGTCACATGGTGGAGATGATGTAGTCCTCGCAACAACGGATGTGGTTTTCATAGTACGCCTAGTAGTTGAATAAACATCTGTATCAACAGTTGGAATGTGCACCAGGCGCTTGTTCTCCTTGTGGGCAACACGTCGTTTTATTTCTGTTCAGCTTTGCAAGCAAGACGAAACAAATGGTCCATAGGATAACACTCTTCATGAATTAGTATCTCCTGAATATTATGGTTTAATCCTCCCAAAATCTATCCATAAAATCTTCTTCACTATCTTCTAAAAATGAGTGCAACAAGGTAGTTTGTAAATCATCATAATATTTTGTTACGGTGTCACTACCTTGTTTTAAATGTTCCAGTTTTTAATCATGCCACGAGTATAATAAACATCGATTTAATCTATCTCTCATGACATGTTTTAAATCATCCCAAGTATTAGGTACATAATCAGGGTGTAACCGACAATATTCACTCCACCAAACTAGAGCATAACCAGTGAAAGAACCAACCGCAACCATAACTTTTTACGCTCATCAAAATTATGGGAAGCAAATATATTATTTATGTCTAACTCCCATTCAATATATAAAGGAGGTCTAAAACGCCATTAAATGGTGGTATAGAAACATGAACCTGATCATGTGCATTTGGATGTTTGTGCACCTCTCGTGACGGTTGTGGTATTTGCATAGGTGGTGGCATGTCTCCGCAATCGACAAAGCCCATGAATTGACTCGATCCTGTCATGATTAGTAGAACAAGAAACAAAATCCAAAAATAATGTTCCTATAACTACTAGGATGTGGTGGTAAAACGCCACAAGAAAGCAAATATCAATGTCTTACAAGTTCTTACCATGCAAAGAAGCGGTGATCGGCAACCAGCGGTGTCAAGTAACCGAATATTGAGTAAAGCGATTGCCGGGGAGCGACGATACACGGTGTAGAAATATGTGGAGCTGGGTTGGCTATATATGGTAGCAAAAGATTAGCAATAATCAATTCAAAGATGCAATGTTGAATAAACGCCAACGACGGTATCTGTGCTGGTCCTAGGCTAGACCGACTAGAGACGCGAGCCTAGAACACTAATGAGGTCACGGCATAGCACAACTAGCATCAATGAAGGATACTAAGTAGCTCTTGACAGCAAGATATAAGTGAAGATCACAACGGCAAGGAAGATAATGATGAAAACAACCGCCAAGGGACATACAACAACTCTCTCCAACTTTCCTCTTGAAAAGTTTGAGCCAATTTTCTGATAAATTCTTTCAAAGAATGCTACTAACTCAAGCTTTCCAATGCAAAAAGAATCACCAATTCGAGTTGATATGAGGAGTCAAAGAATTCTAAAACTGGCCTGAAAAATTGGAACAAGCTGTGTTCACGAATTTCAGAGGGCAAAACACCTATTTAGAAGCCGATTTTGAGGTGTCAAATATTGAACTAGCTTCTGCAACTATTTAGATGCGCCTCGTCTCTAGCTTTAATTTGAGTACTCACGAGTCAAACGGACTTCAGATGAGGAAGATACACCTGTTTTACTGAACAGTGCGCAAAACAGATTCCAATCCGAATTCAGGTACGAGATTGATTCTAGATAGATCCGGTTTGTTTTTCCTCTCTTTTTTTCTCACGCTTTTTTTTTTTCTTTTCTTCTCTCTTTTTTTTTTTCTTTCCTTTTCTCTCTTTTTTTCTCTATCTTTTTTTCTCCTCTTTCCAAGACAAACTGGATAAGATGCAGATTGGATCAGCGAAGATGTGAATGACCTCAACTATGATTATGACAATGAACAAAGGCGTAGCACGTGATGGAAATTAATGGATGGGATGGTGGACAGCGGAAGGATAATGATGCAGCAAGCGCGTGACTAATGTGAACAGAACTCGAAACTCTAAAGGAACAAGACACTAAGACCAGCAACTCGACTACGACGATGCAACCGATAATTCAATAATGCAAACAATGAAAAGAAAATTGCAAAGGCTTGACTGGCTAGGACAAATGATGAATAGATTACATACATAGCATACTTGGGATAGAGAGTTTATCCATTTTGCATCTTATAGGTTGTGCACAAGTGTCGATCCGCCTATTGAGCAATCGTGCTAGCGTCTCTCTTGAGTTGTGCAACACGAGCATTTTGGTGGATTCCACATTTTGAGCTCATTCCTTGGTTGCACGACCCCATTTATCTATCCGTGTGTGTGTTTCCGTGTGCCACATATTGCTATTGGTCTACTTGTTTCGCTTGCAAATTTGTGAATCTCTTTCAACATTATTGACTCTTGCTAACATTTTGCATCAAATTTTTGTGCCACTATCCTCACCGAGCTCTACCATAAGCTTTACTTGATAGGTGTGAGTGAACAAGTCCGGTACCAATTCCACTATTCTTTCATTCACATTGAGTGAAACGGGATACATCCTCAACTTTGGGAAAAGGTAACTTGGTATTGTTTATCTCATTTCCTACTCACCTCTACTCGAGTCTTGTGATGGATAGGCAAGGCATTTCACCTTCGGTCTACAACAACAACGACGAGTTCGATGCCTCGAACAACTCCAACGACGCCAAGATGCAAGCTCAAATGGAGGAGATCAAAGCCCTCATCAAGTCCTACAAGCGATCTTCCTCATCTTCGAGAAGACGCTCAAGAGCACATGCTTCCGAGCTACCATCTCCGGCAAGATCACATCGGCATCGACACCATCACCACCAAGAACGTGAAGGTCAAGATCTCTACATCAACAACCGCTTAATGACTTCACCATCTCCCTTGGCATCTTCGCCAAGCGACTTCAAGGCATCTTCGCCTACGGACATACGGCATCTTCGTTAACAAGCACCCCAAGACTACGCTCAAGAGAATGATAGAGGCAAAGGTGTCCCGATCTTTCGATGAGATGATAACTATCGATTTGGTGGAGACGACTTCGACGATCCGACTACAAACGTGCACGACGTTGTGCCTTAGCAATCGCTAAACCAATCTCCTTAGGTTCTCGACGATGCGGGAGCACGATCAGCCTGACCACGAAGGTCTATTCCTGCAAGCAATCGAAGAACGAGCAAGAATATGATAAAGCAATCTGAATATTGCGAATATATATGAAGTATTGATAATGGTGGGGATCCGTAAGCGGTCTTGGTCTGGTCGTTGGACACAAACGAAGTACACGAAGTTGCAATGGCTAACTTTTAACTAAACAAATCCCAAGGAAAAAGCTACTAGATGGATCTACTTATATAGGAGCAAGGGTGGCGGCCAAGGAGGTGGGAGGACGTCCCAAGGCAGCCTAAAACTAACCCTAGGTCGTACAAGGCCAATGGGCCCAAGCGGAGGTGACGTAACACCTTTGGACTTGTAGTTTGACTCGGATTCTGCTGCAGCATCAGATTGTTTCGTCTATAACTCAACGCTCCGGACGGATTTTAAGGTGATTCCAATTGGGTTGGAAAATGCACGAAATCTATTTTCCAACAAAAAAAGAATCAACCAATTTGGAGTCCGTATGAAAAAGTTATAGACGTTTTGAGTCAGGTATGTCTGTGCAGTCCGAATCTGAGTCAGAACGTGAGAGACTTGGACTCTATCTTCTCTTGGGCCAAAAGTGACGTGAGAGAACTTTTGAACAGCAGGTAAACATCTCTTTCTCCCTTATCTTCATATGTGGATTGTACAAATGTCCCATACACCTGCAATTAGACAAAACACAAAAGTTTGTGAAGTATTTTGTCTGGATAACATAAATATATTATTGAATAGTTTGCACTAGAAATCACCTGAGAAATATGCATGTATGCAATATTTTGGTCTCATCCAAGGTAGTCATGTCCTCATCATCCTCCCTTTTGAAAACAAAGCCGTCCTCGGCGTTGCTTAATCTGAAATGTGGCTAACAAAAGAGACAAGGTGTACATGTTGTATATGTATATGTCATCCATTTTTACTTCCCTTGATTTTTGCATATATGACACATGAATAGATGAGTAACTTGCATAGTTCATAAAATCTAAAGCCAACAAATTAGCACAAGAACTAGAAGGCTTGAAAATACTGCAACTCAGTTTGCACATATAAGTGGAGCTCTTATTTATTTCAAGAGATTGACAATGTTCATCATTAAACCATCCCAACATTGGTGAATAAACCTTATTTGAATCAAATTTACATGCTACAACATGCTTAGATAAGCAAACATGCAATGAGTCATTCGACACAGAATCATCACCAAGATTAGAGGTCGATCAAAATGATTAAACATTGATTCTTTTGCATCAATAGTTAATTCAATGGGTGCTCTCAAAATTGTTGGTATTTCAGTTGTTTGATCACATGGCAAAGTCAAATTATCAATATAATCCTCTAAAATAGGTGGTGTGATCAAAGTAGTGGGTAGCTCAACACATGATGTATTCAAGTTAACTAGGCATGCATCATTCTCATGTAAAAGTGGAAAATCTGTACCTTTGTCATTACCTCTTATAGTCAACTCAGATGATGCAGCACTCTCGATGGTGATGTGTCACATGGTGGAGATGATGTAGTCCTCGCAACAACGGATGTGGTTTTCATAATACGCCTAGTAGTTGAATAAACATCTGTATCAACAGTTGGAATGTGCACCGTGCGCTTGTTCTCCTTGTGGGCAACACGTCGTTTTATTTCCTGTTCAGCTTTGCAAGCAAGACGAAACAAATGGTCCATAGGATAACACTCTTCATGAATTAGTATCTCCTGAATATTATGGTTTAATCCTCCCAAAATCTATCCATAAAATCTTCTTCACTATCTTCTAAAATGAGTGCAACAAGGTAGTTTGTAAATCATCATAATATTTTGTTACGGTGTCACTACCTTGTTTTAAATGTTCCAGTTTTTTAATCATGCCACAGTATAATAAACATCGACGAATCTATCTCTCATGACATGTTTTAAATCATCCCAAGTATTAGGTACATAATCAGGGTGTAACCGACAATATTCACTCCACCAAACTAGAGCATAACCAGTGAAAGAACCAACCGCAACCATAACTTTTTTACGTTCATCAAAATTATGGGAAGCAAATATATTATTTATGTCTAACTCCCATTCAATATATAAAGGAGGTCTAAAACGGCCATTAAATGGTGGTATAGAAACATGAACCTGATCATGTGCATTTGGATGTTTGTGCACCTCTCGTGACGGTTGTGGTATTTGCATAGGTGGTGGCATGTCTCCCAATCGACAAAGCCCATGAATTGACTCTGGATCCTGTCATGATTAGTAGAACAAGAAACAAAATCCAAAATAATGTTCCTATAACTACTAGGATGTGGTGGTAAACGCTCACGATAAAGCAAATATCAATGTCTTACAAGTTCTTACCATGCAGCAGCGGTGATCGGCAACCAGCGGTGTCAAGTAACTTCAATATTGAGTAAAGCGACTGCCGAGGGGAGCGACGTATACACGGTGTAGAAATATGTGGAGCTGGGTTGGCTATATATGGTAGCAAAAGATTAGCAATAATCAATTCAAAGATGCAATGTTGAATAAGCGCTCAACGACGGTACTGTGCTGGTCCTAGGCTAGACCGGACTAGAGACGCGAGCCTAGAACACTAATGAGGTCACGGCATAGCACAACTAGCATCAATGAAGGATACTAAGTAGCTCTTGACAGCAAGATATAAGTGAAGATCACAAGCGGTGAAGATAATGATGAAAACAAGCGCCAAGCAGGACATACAACAACTCTCTCTCCAACTTTCCTCTTGAAAAGTTTGAGCCAATTTTCTGATAAATTCTTTCAAAGAATGCTACTAACTCAAGCTTTCCAATGCAAAAGAATCACTCAATTCGAGTTGATATGAGGAGTCAAAGAATTCTAAAACTGGCCTGAAAAATTGGAACAAGCTGTGTTCACGAATTTCAGAGGGCAAAAACACCTATTTAGAAGCCGATTTTGAGGTGTCAAATATTGAACTAGCTTCTGCAACTATTTAGATGCGCCTCGTCTCTAGCTTTAATTTGAGTACTCACGGAGTCAAAACGGACTTCGTATGAGGAAGATACACCTGTTTTACTGAACAGTGCGCAAAACAGATTCCAATCCGAATTCAGGTACGAGATTGATTCTAGATAGATCCGGTTTTTTTTTCCTCTCTTTTTTTTTCTCACGCTTTTTTTTCTTTTTCTTCTCTCTCTTTTTCTTTTTTTTCTTTCCTTTTTTCTCTCTTTTTTTTTCTCTATCTTTTTTTCTCCCTCTTTCCAAGACAAACTGGATAAGATGCAGATTGGATCAGGCGAAGATGTGAATGACCTCAACTATGATTATGACAATGAACAGTGCGTAGCACGTGATGGAAATTAATGGATGGGATGGTGGACAGCGGAAGGGATAATGATGCAGCGGCGGCGTGACTAATGTGAACAGAACTCGAAACTCTAAAGGAACAAGACACTAAGACCAGCAACTCGACACGACGATGCAACCGATAATTCAATAATGCAAACAATGAAAAGAAAATTGCAAAGGCTTGGACTGGCTAGGACAAATGATGAATAGATCTAACTTTTTTTTGTGGCTTTTTCTTGGACAATTGGTAAGAAAATAAATCGAATCTAGGGATAACTGGAAAATCTCACCGAGCAACCTGAAAACTGATACCACTTGATAGAGGCAAAGGTGTCCCGATGTTTCGATGAGATGGTGGCTATCGTTTCTGTGGGAGTCGACCTTGACGATCCGACTACGAACGTGCGAGACGTCGCGCCTTAGCAATCGCTAAACCAACTTCCGAGGGTTATTGACCACGCCGGAGCACGATCAACCTGACCACGAGGGCCTGTTTCCTGCGAGCAAACGAAGAACAAGCAAGAAACTGAGATTGCAATCTGGATATTGCGAATATAAGATGAAAGCTTTATTGATCAAGGTGGGGTTCTGTGACGCCTTTGTCTGGTCGTTGAACACAAACGAAGTACGCGAAGTTGCAGCTATGGCGAACTTTTAATCTAAACAAAACCCAAGGTCTAAACGGTGCCCTAAGGGCTGTATATATGGTGAAAGAGGGGGGGAATTTCGTGGCCCTTGGTGGAGGGGTCCGAAATCAACCCTAACTCTTGTTTCCCCACACATACGGACTCTAAAAACAGCCTATACTTAAGTATTTCGAAATTACATGGGCCTGGCCCAATAATAAGGTGACACAGCACCTAGAATAGCCTATGGACGAATATTATGAAGTGGCATCTTGTATATTTCGTCCAAGGCCTTATGCACTCATTAGGGTGGCTTCAAAGTCCTGGAATCATCACTTGTAACTCCGTTCTTGTTCTCCTTGCGCATGCCAACATCTCCATGCTTGAATTTGCTCCAAGGTTCATCTTTCTTGTCCATGGTAGGCCCTTCATTTGTAAGCAAAACAAATGTATCCAATTTAGGCAGCATCATATTCTCATGAACATTGGAATCATTACCAAGAAACGAAAGTACCTGATAATTCAATTGGCGTGCATGAGCTCTAGTAATTGGTCCAAGATGTATAGCAGCAGGGGCTGTGGGTGTAACAATGGTATTGATGTCCTCATCAGAGAAGCTCCCCAAGCTCAAGTCCGCGAATTCCACGAGCTACTACGACCTCGACATCGACCACACGATTCCTTTCTATGGGACTCACGAACCCGAGGAGTATCTCGAGTGGGAGCGTTTAATGGACGACTACCTCAAGCTACATCAAGTTCCTCCCAAAGATCAAGTGAAGTGCGCCACAAGAAACTTCCACGACTACGCATCAACTTGGTGGCTTCACACACCTTCGGAGTACTACGACATGAGTTGGCCCAAGACGAAGAGAGCTTTGCGGCAAGAGTTCGTGCCTCCAACCTACACGGAACAACTTCGACGCCAATTGGAGAACACCATCCAAGGATCCAAGTCCATCGACGCGTACTTCAAGGAGATGAAGATTGCCTTCATGACGAGCAGGCGGCGTGGACGACCCCATTTCGATGAAGTTCCACTTCATGATGGGATTGAACAACGACATCTCCAAGACTATCTTCCTCGAGAACTACAAGTCCATCGACGATTACTACATTGGTGCTCTCAAGGCGGAACAAGAACTCATGAAGGCCAAGGCTTCTCCACCCCAAGCAAACTTCGCGGCGACCAAGCTCTACGACAAGCATGAGGCTAGTACCACCACGATGTCCAAGCCTGACAAGCTCCAAGACGATGCTCCCAAGTCCGACTTCACCGCCATCCCTCTTTGTGGCATTGATGATGCAGAGTCTACCTTGACTCTTTTTCAAGATGGTGCGGCGACAAGTACGACTACGGAGACCTTCAAGGACCAAGCCTTGGAGGCAAGCGACAAGGTGGCGAGCAAGGATGATGCTTCCATCTTAGGAGGCGAGAGTGATGATGTGCCATCTTCGGCCTTCATCCATGGTGACCACGACGAGATGGTTGAGCATGGGATTTTCCCTTCAACCACGGCGATGTATGATGAATTGAGTGACTTGTGCCACCATATTGAGAGTGAGAGTGACTTCACCACTAGCCCCATATATGATGTGTTGCCCCAATTCCCATGTGAGGAGAGCCACAACCCCCACCACTTGAGTGAGATGAGTGACTCCACCATACGTGAGTTTGAGTGCACCTATTTTGAGGGAGTGAGTGAACCACCACATAGAGAGAGTGAGATAGTTGATAGGTCATGTGAGGCCACTTTCAACACTAACAACTTGACCTCTACCTCTATTGTGTCTTCTCATTTGGTGCTAGGTCCCATTTATGATGACGCGCCGATCCTCGACGACTTCGTCCTCCCTTTGGACAAGACGATGGCCATGGTGGACTATGATGCACCCCCCACATGGTTCCATCAAGATGAAGATGACCACCATTTGGTCTTTCCCACCTCACCTACACCACTTGAGTGGAATGACAAAGGTAACAAAGGTGACGGTGATGCTCTAGTCCCACTAGTGGACATTCTTGAGATTGATTGCTTGCATGATGTTGATCCACCTAGTACCATGATTCATGCTAGTATGATTTCCCCATGTGATGATTTGCCCATTTATGATGAATATGATGACTCTCATGTGGAGTCTATTAGTTGTGATGCTATGTTACATAGGATTTCTTGTGACAATTGATAGAGGCAAAGGTGTCCCGATGTTTCGATGAGATGGTGGCTATCGTTTCTGTGGGAGTCGACCTTGACGATCCGACTACGAACGTGCGAGACGTCGCGCCTTAGCAATCGCTAAACCAACTTCCGAGGGTTATTGACCACGCCGAACACGATCAACGACCACGAGGGCCTGTTTCCTGCGAGCAAGCGAAGAACAAGCAAGAAACTGAGATTGCAATCTGGATATTGCGAATATAAGATGAAAGCTTTATTGATCAAGGTGGGGTTCTGTGGCGCCTTTGTGCGGTTGTTGAACACAAGCGAAATGCGTGAAGTTGCAGCTATGGCGAACTTTTAATCTAAACAAAACCCAAGGTCTAAGCGGTGCCCTAAGGGCTGTATATATGGAGGAAGAGGGGGAATTTCGTGGCCCTTGGTGGAGGGGTCGAAATCAACCCTAACTCTTGTTTCCCCACACATACGGACTCTAAAACAGCCTATACTTAAGTATTTCGAAATTACATGGGCCTGGCCCAATAATAAGGTGACGCAGCACCTAGAATAGCCTATGGACGAATATTATGAAGTGGCATCTTGTATATTTCGTCCAAGGCCTCATGCACTCATTAGGGTGGCTTCAAAGTCCTGGAATCATCACTTGTAACTCCGTTCTTGTTCCCCTTAGCATGCCAACATCTCCATGCTTGAACTTGCTCCAAGGTTCATCTTTCTTGTCCATGGTAGGCCCTTCATTTGTAAGCAAAACAAATGTATCCAATTTAGGCAGCATCATATTCTCATGAACATTGGAATCGTTACCAAGAAGCGAAAGTACCGATAATTCAATTGGCGTCTTGAGCTCTAGTAATTGGTCCAAGTATGTATAGCAGCAGGGGCTGTGGGTGTAACAATGGTATTGATGTCCTCATCATCCTCCCTTCTTGAAATGAAGTCGTCCTCGACGGAAGCTCATCTTCCTCACCCAAATAAGGCTTCAAATCTGCAATGTTAAAAGTGGGACTAACCCCAAAATCTGCAGGCAGCTCAAGTTTATATGCATTATCATTTATTTTCTCTAACACCTTAAATGGACCATCAGCACGTGGCATTAGCTTTGATTTGCGCAAATTAGAAACCTATCCTTACATAAATGTAACCAAACAAGATCTCCGGTGCAAAGACAACATGTTTTCTACCCTTATCTCCAACAAGTTTATATTTAGCATTCATACGCTCAATGTTTTCCTTAGTTAACTCATGCATTTTAAAATCAATTCAGCACGTTCTTTAGCATCAAAATTAACCTTCTCCGAAGATGGAAGAGGCAACAAATCAATAGGTGCACGAGGTAGGAAGCCATACACAATTTCAAAAGGGCACATCTTAGTAGTAGAATGCAATGAGCGATTATAAGCAAATTCAATATGAGGCAAGCATTCTTCCCACATTTTCTTATTATTCTTCAAAACAGCCCTAAGCATAGTAGACAATGTTCTATTGACTACTTCAGTTTATCCATCGGTTTGGGGTGACAAGTAGTACTAAAAGCAGTTTAGTCCCCAACTTAGCCCATAAACATCTCCAAAAGTGGCTAAGAAATTTAGTATCACGATCTGAAACAATAGTATTTGGCACACCATGCAAGCGAATAATTTCACGAAAGAACAAATCAGCAACATTAATGACATCATCGCTTTTATGACATGGTATAAAGTGTGCCATTTTAGGAATCTATCCACGACAACAAATATGCTATCCTCCCTTCTTTGTTTGAGGTAAACCTAAAACAAAGTCCATAGATATATCCTCCCAAGGAACACTAGGCACGAGCAAAGGCATATATAAACCATGAGGATTGAGTCGTGACTTAGCTTTTTGACATGTAGTGCAGCGAGCTACAAAGCGCTCAACATCCGTCTCATCTTTGGCCAAAAGAAATGTGTAGCAAGTATATCCTCCGTCTTCTTCACGCCAAAGTGTCCCATTAATCCTCCTCCATGCGCCTCCTGCAACAACAAAAGACTAACAGAGCTAGCAGGAATGCATAGCTTGTTAGCACGGAACACAAAACCATCATTAATAACGAACTTGTTCCATGTTCTTCCTTCTTTACAATTCTGCATTACATCTTTAAAATCAGCATCATGCACATATTGATCTTTGATGGTCTCCAAACCAAATATTTTGAAGTCAAGTTGTGAAAGCATAGTATAGCGACGAGACAAAACATCAGCAATAACATTTTCTTTACCCTTCTTGTGTTTAATGACATAAGGAAAGTCTCAATGAATTCAACCCATTTAGCATGTCTACGATTCAGTTTAGCTTGACTTTTAATATGTTTCAAAGATTCATGATCAGAATGTATAACAAATTCTTTGGGCCATAAATAATGTTGCCATGTCTCTAAAGTCCGAACAAGAGCATATAATTCTTTGTCATAAGTAGAATAGTTCAGACTAGGCCCACTCAATTTTTCGAGAAAAGTATGCAACAGGTTTGCCATCTTGTAATAACACACCTCCTAATCCAATTCCACTAGCATCACATTCAAGCTCAAAAGTCTTATTAAAGTCAGGAAGTTGGAGTAAAGGAGCATGTGTCAACTTATCTTTCAATACCGTGAAATCTTCTTCCTGTGCGGTACCCCAAACAAAAGGCACATCCTTCTTTGTAAGCTCATTGAGAGGTGCAGCAATGGTGCTAAAGTCTCTCACAAAACGCCTATAGAAACCAGCGAGTCCAAGAAAACTCCTCACTTGTGTGACCGTTTTGGGCTGCGGCCAACTCTCAATAGCTTCAATCTTGGCTTTATCAACTTCAATTCCTGTGGAGTAACAACATAGCCAAGAAAAGATACTCGGTCGGTGCAAAAGGTGCACTTCCCAAGGTTACCAAACAAGCGTGCATCACGTAGAGCATTAAAAACAACACGTAAATGTTCCAAATGTTCTTCCAAAGATTTGCTATAAATCAGTATATCATCAAAGTAAACTACCACAAATCGTCCAATGAAAGCACGTAAAACTTCGTTCATTAATCTCATGAAAGTACTAGGTGCATTAGTTAACCCAAAAGGCATGACTAACCACTCATATAATCCAAACTTAGTTTTAAATGCTGTTTTCCATTCATCTCCCAATTTCATACGAATTTGATGGTATCCACTACGCAAATCAACTTTGGAGAATATTGTAGAGCCACTCAATTCATCAAGCATATCATCTAGCCTAGGAATAGGATGGCGATAACGAATAGTAATATTATTAATGCCTCTACAATCAACACACATACGCCGACGTACCATCCTTTTTAGGCACTAGTATAATAGGAACAACACAAGGACTAAGAGATTCGCGTATATAACCTTTGTCGAGCAGCTCTCTGACTTGACGCATAATCTCCTTCGTCTCCTCTGGATTGGTGCGGTATGGTGCGCGGTTGGGTAGCGATGCACCGGGAATTAAGTCAATTTGATGCTCAATCCCTCGAATAGGTGGTAATCCGGTGGCACGTCTTGTGGGAAGGCGTCGGCGAACTCTGCAAAATGTTAGTGACAGCGAGGGGCAAAGAGGAAGGCACGTCCTCGAATGAAAATAATGCCTCTTTGCACACAAAAGCATAGCAAACAGATTTGCTAGAATCTAGCTCATCAATATCAGATTTGGTGGCAAATAAACATGCACTTTTCAGTTTAATTTCAGAAGCAACATTAGATGGTTTATTATTAGGCTTCATTTGTTGCTCAAATTCTTTTGGCACAATCTGATTTTCACTCTTATTTTCTCCTGTTTTGCTTTATTAGCTCTATTAATATCATCTTTCAAAATGGAATCAGGAGTCATAGGAAGCAAAGTAATATTTTTATCCTTGTGAACAAGAGTATCTGATTGTTTCTACCATGGTGTACAGAATTTTATCAAATTGCCATGGTCTACCAAGTAATAAGGAACATGCTTGCATAGGTACCACATCACAATCAACATAATCAGCATTTGTAGAGATACTAAAATACACACGAACAGACGTGTTACCTTAACCTTGCCGCTGTTGTTGAACCATTGGATGTAGTAAGGATGTGGATGTGGTCTTGTGGTGAGAGAAAGCTTCTCCACCATATCCATGCTAGCCAAGTTGTTGCAGCTCCCTCCATCTATGATGGCGCTGAATAGAACGTTCCTTCACCACTCCCTTTGTATGGAACAAGTTATGCCTCTGATTTTGCTCAGCTTGTGTAACCTGCACACTCAAAACACGTTGAGCAACTAAACATTCATACTGTCGGCATCTTGACAGCCATGTATTGGGTCTCATGATCGAATCATCTCCACCGTGTTCTTCATGTGTAATAAGAGCCAAAGTCTCTTCATCATAGTCACTAGCGGACTCATACCCACCATCCTCAGTAGCAATCATCACACGCTGAGATTGGCATTCTCTTGCAAAATGTCCTCTTCCCTTACAACGACGACAAATAATATCACTTGTGTGCCTGTTGACGCCATGGAAGAAGAAGAGCTCTGTAGGCCCAACAGGTGTGCTCTTGGCGAGATAGTGGTGGTTGTGCCTGCTTTCTTGTATCACGGTTGGAGGTGGCAGCCGGCGGAGGTGCGGTGTAGTAGAGCGTGTGGAAGTAGATGATGCACGTGGTGTCCATGATGAAGGTCGACCTGCAGAAAAGTTAGTTCGCGCCAGCGCTCATCGATCCTGCACTTCACGTTCAGCTTTACAAGCAAGATGGAATAATCGAGTGATATTATTATAATCCTTGTAGTCTAGAATGGTCTGAATCTCTCTATTTAATCCACCCGAAAACGTGCAAGCATAGCTTCATTCTCCTCAACAATACCACATCTAATCAAGCCAGTTTGTAATTCGATAATATTCTTCACCGAATTTTTCCTTGTCTTAAGCGCTGCAATTTTGAAGTAATTCACGCTGATAATATTGTGGAACCCAACGAGTACGCATAGCAGTTTTCAAAGCAGCCCAAGTAGCTGGAACAGGATATAATCTACAATGTTCAGACCACCAAACACATGCAAAGCTAGTGAAAGCACAAATGGCAGCAGAACACGTCTCTCCTCGGGATATTGTAAACATGTAAATCGTTGTTCAGTTTCTAACTCCCAAGTAAGATATATATCAGGAACATATCTACCCTCAAATGGTGGAATATTCAATTTCAGTTTAGGGAGATGGTCATGATCTCGTACTGAAGGGGAGCCGAACATTGCCATTATTTGCATGTGGACGACCTGGTGGTTGTGGTGCTGGTGGTTGCACGTAGTTCGATGTTGATCAACCTCATCCTCGTAAGCTCTCACATAATCATCCTCCCCCCGCAGAGAGCAGGAGCCACTGAAGTATCAACAGCAGCACCAGCAGCTTGGCCGGTGAAGAGGGACACGGAAGCTCGGCGGAGGGCTGTTTCGCGATGTGGAGGTAGTCCTTGTTGTTGTAGTAGAGGTGCGTTAGGTGCGCCGGTGGTGGTGGTGGTAGGCAGCGAGCAATTCATTAAACTTGTTTATCGATCTTTGTTTGACGCCTTCTCAATGCCATCTATCTTCTCCATGGCCTCTTCAAATCTATTTAGCACATCGTCCACCTGCCCACTCATCATTTGTTGAAACTTATCATGTAGCGCTTTGTTTGTCATGTTCTCCCGGTCGGTCTAAATCGGCTTGTGATCCTGCCATGGTTAGCGACAATAGAAACACACAAGGATATGATTGACGGACTACTAGGAAGTGGTGGTGGTGGTGTGGTGGACGATCACAAATCCGTCAAGCAAATCTCAAATTCTTACCAGTTCTTACCCAGAAGAGCGGTGATCGGCAACCGATGTAGTCAAAACTCTCAAAGCTTGGATAGAGCGATTACGGGGAGAGTCAAGCATACGATGTAGATGTATGTGGAGCTGGGAAGGCTTATAATATGGTAGCAAAAGGGTCAGCAATAATCAATTCAGAGATGCAAAGTTGAATAAGCGCTCAACGACAGATCTTGGTTGGTCCTAGGCTAGACCGTGCTAGAGACGCGAGCCTAGAACACTAACAAAATCACGCCACCGCACGGAAACAACGGAAAAGCACACTGGAATAATTTTTTTTTTCGCTTTTTTTTTTTGCGAAAAATCACTATAATGGCGAGTGTCTCAAAACTCTTCCAGGTCAAACCGACGGGATGGGCACGAAATTTTTCGACCAATTTTTTTTTCGATTGCCGGACCCAAAAGCTGAAGCAGGTCAAAAAACTTTCTATAATGGCGATTGTCTCAATACGCTTAGAAACACCTAAAATAGGATAGCGAAACTTTTTTCGACAAGTGCGTTTTGGAAAATTTTGGGCCTAAGCGGAGGTGGTTTCAGACTTTTTTTTCCGAAACCTACTCGGCAAGGGAAACACGAATCGGAAACTAGATGGATCTCGAAAACAAACCTAATATGCAAGGAAATTCGGATTGGTGGTGGATATATGGTGGTGGTATATGACAGCGGTGGTGGTATATGGTAGCGGTGGTGGTATATGGATACGGATTGGTGGTGGTATATGGATACGGATTCAGAGCGGTGGCGGATAAGCAATGGTGGTAGATGGCAAGGCGATGATGATGGTGCGGCGGCGTGACAACTTATGACTAGAACTCAAACTCTAAAAGACTAGACTCTAAGACCAGCAACTTGACACGACGATGCAACCGCAAATTCAACAAAGCAAAACCTAAAAAGATTATGCAAAGGCTCAGATTGGTTCGGATATGATGAACTAACCCTAATTTTTTTGTGGCTTTTTCGTGGACTTTAGGTATGAAGAACAGACTCGATCTAATCTCGAAAACTGTAAAATCTCACCGAGCAACCTGGAAAATCTGATACCACTTGATAGAGGCAAAGGTGTCCCGATCTTTCGATGAGATGGTGGCTATCGTTTCTGTGGGAGTCGACCTTGATGATCCGACTACGAACGTGCGAGACGTCGCGCCTTAGCAATCGCTAAACCAACTTCCGAGGGTTATTGACCACGCCGAGCACGATCAACGACCACGAGGGCCTGTTTCCTGCGAGCAAACGAAGAACAAGCAAGAAACTGAGATTGCAATCTGGATATTGCGAATATAAGATGAAAGCTTTATTGATCAAGGTGGGGTTCTGTGGCGCCTTTGTGCGGTTGTTGAACACAAGCGAAACGCGAAGTTGCAGCTATGGCGAACTTTTAATCTAAACAAAACCCAAGGTCTAAGCGGTGCCCTAAGGGCTGTATATATGGAGGAAGAGGGGGAATTTCGTGGCCCTTGGTGGAGGGTCCAAATCAACCCTAACTCTTGTTTCCCCACACATACGGACTCTAAAAACAGCCTATACTTAAGTATTTCGAAATTACATGGGCCTGGCCCAATAATAAGGTGACGCAGCACCTAGAATAGCCTATGGACGAATATTATGAAGTGGCATCTTGTATATTTCGTCCAAGGCCTCATGCACTCATTAGGGTGGCTTCAAAGTCCTGGACTCATCACTTGTAACTCCGTTCTTGTTCCCCTTGCGCATGCCAACATCTCCATGCTTGAACTTGCTCCAAGGTTCATCTTTCTTGTCCATGGTAGGCCCTTCATTTGTAAGCAAAACAAATGTATCCAATTTAGGCAGCATCATATTCTCATGAACATTGGAATCGTTACCAAGAAACGAAAGTACCTGATAATTCAATTGGCATGCGCGAGCTCTAGTAATTGGTCCAGTATGTATAGCAGCAGGGGCTGTGGGTGTAACAATGGTATTGATGTCCTCATCAACAATTCTTTAGGTCACATCATGTTTGCTAATCCGCTTGACTTGTCATATGCTATGCATGAGATCAACCATATGTCTTATTTGCAATCTCTCCATAGTGACTATGCATATGCAATTAAAATAAACCTAATTTGCACATATGGCATAGATGGCAAGCCCATGGTTATTGGCATTTGTTTTTCTTGTGATGATATTGATATGCTCCCTTTGCATCATTCATCTCATATGCCATGCCATGCCCACCTAGCTTCGGATATGCATTGTTTTGGATGTTGTCCATTTTCTCCAAATGATGTTTCCAATATTGCTCCTGAGGAGACCCCCATAGTTTCCTCATACATGTTAGGAGAATTTGATCCATCCTATTCATTGCATGATCCCAATGCTTGTGTGCACCATATGCTCCCCATGAAGAAACATGCTATTGATGTGCCATACACTTGCATTCTCAATTTGTGTCCCCACCGTGTCATACACAATAACTATTCTTTCATGATGGATGACATGTTCTTATACCATGCATCAAATTTCTTTGAGCGATGCTTATTTTGTGCTAACTCACACGTGCACATACACATCATGATGGATGATGTGTACATTTACCACACGCACAATTTCTTTGGTTTGTGTCTCTTTTGTGTAGGTACCCATGAATACTTGTCAAACTCGCAATCCCACGAGTTGACAAAACGAGCTCTAGAGAGCAACGATGATTTGGGATCCCATGGATTGCCTTTCCCACCGCTCTCTTCACGCGAAGTCTTCGCGCATTTCTTCTACATGGCCCTCACTTGGCTATGGGTTGTTGTCCATTACATATTATATGCCCATCGTGCCATGTTCACTTTGCATGATATGCCCATTCCTATGCCTTTGCCATGCATTTGTGACCCATGCTTTGCTTTACACATGATGATTGACTCTCATACTTTTATGTGTATTTGCAAACTTGGTGGAGATATTGCTTGTTGTTGCCATGTTCCATTTGTGACCCACCCCTATGATGATACTATGATCTTGCTTTGTGTTCGTGCTTGCGATATGTCATGTGCACTCCCTATGCCTATTATTTGCTCACATGACATGATTGCCATGATTTATTCTAGTGTGTTGCATCTTCACTCCACTAGTTTGCATGACTTGATTACTATGATTGCTTATGTTGCATCACCATTTCATGCGGTTGATGACAACCATCTATATGCTTCACATGATTCATATTGCTTCTTGTCATATATCTCTATGTGTTGCCTCTCTCATGCTAGATTTGCCATGTATTGAGTGCAATCATGCTATTCGTCTTGCTCATGAGTTTTCCCCCATAGCATTCTCACATATGTTTGGAGATTTTGACATATTACATGTTAAGCATGCTTGTCTTACTTCTTTGCACCATATACCTAGTGCCATGAATATTGCCATTGTTGTATCATATTATTCATGCACTTATGCTTCTAATGGTTATGTGCAAAAGATGAGAACCATCATGATGGATGATGTGTTCATCTACCATCTTGACACGTTCTTTGTTTTGTTTTGTGCATGTGTAGGATACTTGGACTTTGTGTCGACTTCCACTTCACATGAGTTGACCATTCGAGCTCTTGAGAGCGAGCCTCATACATTCTACCACGAATTGCTTCTACACCGCATTTGCTTCCACTTTGGCATTGTGAAGAATGCACAAGGACACGCCTTCAAGGTGACATCCTTCTTGAGCTTGGATATTGTGGATCATACTTCATGTGTTGCTTGCACCATTTGCACGCATGTTCGAGATATTGCTTTCACCCATGATTGCCACATTTACATGCTTCATGATATATATACCTTGTGTGTTGCCTCCAATTCTTGGTCTACTTGCTACTATCATATGATTGGTTGCACCAATATCATTTCTTCACATATGCCATGTCCCTTCACTTGTCACATGATTCCCTTGATTGCCTCACACATGATGAACAATTGCTCTTTCTATTGTGTTGAGTGCCACACTATATTCACTACACCCTATGGACATTATGCTTGGATTGTCTTGCACTTGACCCATGTGTTTAGACATCTCATCTTAATTGGTGTTGTGAATGATTCCTATGCCTACTATCGACCATTTGTCGAGCACTTTATGCATGTTTGCTATGATCTTGAGGTAGATGCTTATTCTCTTGTCACACATATTTGCATCACTACCTCACATTCACATGCTTGTTTCCATGATGACCTTGATTTTGCTCAATTCATATGCTTACATGCCATGTCACAATCCTTTGTCACACCCTATGCTATGCTTGATGACAACACTTGTTTGGTGAATCACCTCTTGAATGCTTGGTTTTGCACTAATGCTAACCACATTTATTTTTCCAAGTGTTTGTTCTATTTGCTCCTTTTGAAGGCATCACAAGACGGTGCGACATTGGAGAGTGCCTATTTCGAGCTTCAAGATGATGAGTGCTTGGTGATCGACCGCTTCGACACGACAACGCCATCTCTTTCCCATGGTGATTTGGTTTTCGATCCGAGGTCGGATCTTTTCCAAGGGGGAGGGGATGATGCGGAGCATCCTACGGTCATCACCATGTCAAGAGTCCGTTTGGCAAGTGACACGTGCGACCTCTACTTCTCATACACAAAGGTGAATCTTCTCCTTTACACGTGCTCACTTGACCCCTTCGAAGATGGTGTACTACTTGACACTTCTCCCGTGTGCATGCATAGGTATTGTCGGAGCTTCACGGATGTCAAGGAGGAGTGCAAGCGCCAAGGAACGACTACACCATCCGCGAGGAAGCATGGAAGAGAAGACGGAAGAAGAAGGAGATGCGAAGTCTCATGGCCGATCAGACGACGGAAGCCACCGGACGTCCGACCCTCTGGCGCCGGACGACCGGCGCCCCGGACGTCCGCTACAGACGCATCCCAGACGGCCAGTCGACGAAAGCCTACAGCGGCCGGACGTCCGTCCGAGACCGGACGACCGGCGTCTCCGGACGACCGGTGCAACTTCATCCGAGCCGAATTTGCGGAAGTTCGAGCCCTTCCGGACATCCAGACCTCCGCGAGCGACCGGACGACCGGTAAGGACCGGACATCCGCTGCCTGTGTGCACAGCCGGGCCTTTTGGCCTTGTATCTCTCTCCCACTTACCCCTTCGGGGCTTAGACTATAAATAGACCTTCCCCTCATCCTTTCTAAGGGTAGCAAATATGATAGCTCATTCTTAGGTGAGCTTTGCTCCTACCTCTACTCTTGAGAGAGAGAGACTACCACTCCCATGGACTTCAAGACCTCCATGTGAGAAGATCCTGCGGGATATCATCAAGACCCCCTTGCGGGAAGATCCGTCTAGGATATCATCAAGACCTCTTGGAGATGAACCTTACCTTGTATCTTTCCCTTTGTTGTTCATGTACCTTGTGATCTTGTGTGTTTGATTGTCTAGTGGATGTGTGATTGGACTTGTTCTTGAGTGTTTCCCCTTGTGATTTCTCTCCGTTCTTCCCCGTGTTCATCGTGTTCTTCGAGGGATCCCACTCCAAACGTGAAAGATCGGCCTACACCGGGTTAGCCCCGTATCAATGGTGTGCCCAATACTATTGTTTCAGATCGTGATACTAAATTCCTTAGCCACTTTTGGAGATGTTTATGGGCTAAGTTGGGGACTAAACTGCTTTTTAGTACTACTTGTCACCCCCAAACTGATGGACAAACTGAAGTAGTCAATAGAACATTGTCTATTATGCTTAGGACTATTTTGAAGAATAATAAAAAATGTGGGAAGAATGCTTGCCTCATATTGAATTTGCTTATAATCATTCATTGCATTCTACTACTAAGATGTGCCCTTTTGAAATTGTGTATGGTTTCCTCCCTCATGCACCTATTGATTTGTTGCCTCTTCCATCTTCGGAGAAGGTTAATTTTGATGCTAAAGAACATGCTGAATTGATTTTAAAAATGCATGAGTTAACTAAGGAAAACATTGAGCGTATGAATGCTAAATATAAACTTGCTGGAGATAAGGGTAGAAAACATGTTGTCTTTGCACCTGGAGATCTTGTTTGGTTACATTTGCGTAAGGATAGATTTCCTGATTTGCGCAAATCAAAGTTAATGCCACGTACTGATGGTCCTTTCAAGGTGTTGGAGAAAATAAATGATAATGCATATAAACTTGAGCTGCCTGCAGATTTTGGGGTTAGTCCCACTTTTAACATTGCAGATTTGAAGCCTTATTTGGGTGAGGAAGATGAGCTTCCATCGAGGATGACTTCATTTCAAGAAGGGGAGGATGATGAGGACATCAATACCATTGTTACAGCCACAACCCCTGCTGCTATACATACTGGACCAATTAGTAGAGCTCGCGCACGCCAATTAAATTACCAAGTACTTTCGTTTCTTGGTAATGATTCTAATGTTCATGAGAATATGATGCTGCCTAAATTGAATACATTTGTTTTGCTTACAAATGAAGGGCCTAGCTTGGAGAAGGATGAACATTGGAGCAAGAACAAGCATGGAGATGATGGCATGCGCAAGGGGAACAAGAGCAGAGTTACAAGTGATGATTTCAGAACTTTGAAGCCACCATAATGAGTGCATGAAGCCTTGGACGATATATACAAGATGCCACTTCATAAATTTCGTCCAGAGGCTATTCTAGGTGCTGCGTCACCTTATTATTGGGCCAGGCCCATGTAACTTCGAAATACATAAGTATAGGCTATTTTTAGAGTCCGTATGTGTGGGGAAACAAGTGATAGGGGTAGTTTCGGACCCCTCCACCAAGGGCCACGAAATACACCCCCTCTTCCTCCATATATACAACCATTCGGGCATCGCTTAGACTTTGGGTTTTGTTTAGATTAAAAGTTCGCCATAGCTGCAACTTCGCGTACTTCGTTTGTGTTCAACGACCAGACAAAGGCGTCACAGAACCCCACCTTGATCAATAAAGCTTTCCTCTTATATTCGCGATATCCAGATTGCAATCTTAGTTTCTTGCTTGTTCTTCGTTTGCTGCAGGAAGCAGACCTTCGTGGTCGGAGTTGATCGTGCTCGGCGTGGTCAATAACCTCTCGGAGTTGGTTTAGCGATTGCTAATGCGTCGTTGATGAGGACATCAATACCATTGTTACACCCACAGCCCCTCTGCTACATATCTTTGGACCAATTACTAGAGCTCGCAAGACGCCAATTAAATTATCAGGTACTTTCGT
Organism: Aegilops longissima; assembly: GCA_021605205.1. Taxonomy (NCBI): domain Eukaryota; kingdom Viridiplantae; phylum Streptophyta; class Magnoliopsida; order Poales; family Poaceae; genus Aegilops; species Aegilops longissima. The sequence continues at coordinate 324,526,328 of CM038678.1, read as the reverse complement.
TTCTTGGTAATGATTCTAATGTTCATGAGAATATGATGCTGCCTAAATTGGATACATTTGTTTTGCTTACAAATGAAGGCCCTAGCTTGGAGAAGGATGGACATTGGAGCAAGAACAAGCATGGAGATAATGCCATGCTAAAGGGAACAAGAACGGAGTTACAAGTGATGATTTCAGGACTTTGAAGCCACCATAATGGGTGCATGAAGCCTTGGACGAAATATACAAGACGCTACTTCATAAATGTCGTCCCGAGGCTATTCTAGGTGCTGCGTCACCTTATTAGTGGGCCAGGCCCATGTAATTTCGAAATACTTAAGTATAGTCTGTTTTTAGAGTCCGTATGTGTGGGGAAACAAGAGTTAGGGTTGATTTCGGACCCCTCCACCAAGGGCCACGAAATTCCCCCCCTCTTCCTCCATATATACAGCCCTTAGGGCACCGTTTAGACCTTGGGTTTTGTTTAGATTAAAAGTTCGCCATAGCTGCAACCCAGCGTGCCGTTTGTGTTCAACGACGGACAAAGCGCCACAGAACCCCACCTTGATCAATAAAGCTTTCATCTTATATTCGCAATATCCAGATTGCAATCTCAGTTTCTTGCTTGTTCTTCGTTTGCTCGCAGGAAACAGGCCCTCGTGGTCGAGTTGATCGTGCTCGGCGTGGTCAATAACCCTCGGAAGTTGGTTTAGCGATTGCTAAGGCGCGACGTCTCAAGACGTTCGTAGTCGGATCGTCAAGGTCGACTCCCACGTAAACGATAGCCACCATCTCATCGAAACATCGGGACACCTTTGCCTCTATCAGTCGTCCTCGCACGTTCGTAGTCGGATCATCAAAGTCGACTTCATCCTAAACGATAGCCACCATCTCATCGAAAGACGGGACACCTTTGCCTCTATCAAAAGCTTCCCGCACATAAAGAGGAGCAAGATGCAAGGATGGAGGAGATTAGAGCCTTGATCAAGTCTTCTTCCCCTTCGTCATCCTCAAGGCGGCGACATTCAAGACACAAGTCTTCGGAGCGCGGAAACGATGCAAGTGCAAATCGTCCTCATCCACATCTACATGGCGACGACCATCACTTTCGTGATCAACATCGTCATGAAGGGCAAGTCACCTCCAAGCATCATGTGCACGACGACGACGAACGACATCTTCTACGAGCTCAAGCACGACAACGACATCATCATCATGAAGATGCTCCACAAGCGCAAGTGCACAAGTCCCAGCAAGCCCTACTGCACGCCAAGTCGACGCATCAAGAGAAAAAGAGAAGACCACGAGACAAGCACCACCACGAGAACGCTACAGCTTCTACACCAACCACTTCGGCATCTTCGCCAAGTGTTCTCAAGGCATCTTCGCCTTTGGACGTACGACATCTTTGCCTACTACCCGTGGGTTCGCCTACATCGACATCTTCAACAACAAGGCGACCACCTACAAGCGAGGGCGACACTTCCATCTTCGGAAGCCCCTCAAGAAAGATGGCCGAGCATGGGAAACTCCCTTCGGTCATGGAGACGAGCTACGAGGTGCCACATCATATGGGCCTCCCACACCAAGACGGTGACAAGAAGGTCGAGCAAGGGCCATCCCCTTCGACCACGGCGATAGGAGTTGAGCATGGAGACATTTGCACCAACATCTCTCTGACACCCACATATGTTGAGATGCCCCAAGTGCCATGTGAGGAGAGCCACCACCACATGAGTGACATGAGTTACTCCACCATACGTGACATTGAAAGCATTTCCTATGAGAGGATGAGTTTGACCACCAATAGCCCCACACATGAGAGCATGCCACACATCCTATGTGAGGTTGAGCGCCATTTGAGTGACTCCACCAACCATATGAGTGAGAATATCCTTGAGGGAGTGAGTGAGCCACGACACTTAGTGAGTGAGGTAGTTGACACGGCATGTGAGGCCACTATGATTCCTAACGACTTAACCTCTACTCCTAGTGTGTTTTCTTCTTTGGTGCTAGGTCTCCTACATGATGACATGCCTACCATCGGCGAGTCCATCCCTCCAATGGAGACAACGATGGCTATGGTGGACAATGATGCACCCCCCACATGGTTCCATCAAGATGAAGATGACAACGAGACGATCTTCAACACGTCACCTACAACACATGAGCGACGCTCCAACGGTAACATAGGTGATGGTGCTTCTCTTGTCCCACTAGTGGACTATCTTGACATCGATTGCTCCCATGATGTTGACCCAACTATTCCCATGCTTCATGCTAGTGAGACTTCTTCATGCCTTGACTTACCTATTTATGATGAATATGATGATGAGCATGTTGAGTTGCCTAGTTGTGATGCTATGCTCCATAGGATATCATGTGAAAATTCTATTGGGCACTTCATGTTTGACAAACCATTAAACTTGTCATATGCTATGAGTGAGATCTCCCATATTGCATCATTACAATCTCAACATAGTAACTATGCATGCCCCATTAAAATCAATCCCATTTGCACTTATGGCATAGATGACGAGATGATGGTCATTGGCTTTTGTTTTTCATGTGATGATATTGCCATGCTTCATTTACATGATTTGCGCAATTCATCAACTATGTCATGCCATGATCACATTGAACCAAATATGCTTTGTTTTGGATGTTGTCAATATTCTCCATGTGATTTTGCTACTCATGCTCATGAGGAGACCCCCATAGTTTCCTCATACATATTAGGAGCTTTTGATGCATCTCATACTTTGCATGATTCCCATAATTGCGTGCACCATATGCATTCCATGAATAACAACGCTCTAGATATTTCTTATGATGCATTACATCCTTTGAGTCTCCATTATGACATACATCATAACAAACATCTCATGATGGATGACATGTTTCTATATCGCGCATCTCATTTATTTGAGCATTGGCTATTTTGTGCTAACAAACACACGCACGTGCGCATCATGATGGATGATGTGTACATATACCATGCACAAACACTTTTTCCTTTGTCTTTGTTTTGTGTAGGTACTCATGTATACTCGTCAACCTCTCAATCCGAAGAGTTGACGAAATGAGCTCTTGAGAGCAATGATGACTTGGGATCCCGTGGACTATCCTTACCACCATTCCCTTCGCGCAAGGACTACGCGCATCTCTTTTACTTGTCTCTCACACGGCTATGGGCTATATATCACTTGTCGCTTCATGCTCATTTTACCGTGTCACTTTGCATGCTATGCTTGCTTCTATACCTTTGCCATGCAATTGTGATCCTTGTTTGCATCTACCCATGATTCACCATTATGATACTCCTATGTGTATTTGCATGCTTGGCGGAGATCCTTGTTGCTATTGCCATGTTTATCATGTGCCTCATGCTATTGATGCTATTTTGCTCATACCTTGCCTTCATGCTTGGGATATGTCACGTGCAATTTCCATGCCCACTATTTGCACAAATGACATGCTTGCCATGATTCCTTCTAGTATGTTGCATCTTCGCACTACTAGCTTGCTTGACTTGATCTCTATGATTGCTTGCTTTGTCGCATCACCCATGTTCCATTCTTACTCGCTTTCTTGGGTTGACGACATATATGTTCATGCCTCTCACATGATATATCTTGTTTCTTGTCGCTTGCCTCCAATAGTTGCCTCTATGCTTCATGATCTTGGAGACTTGGACACTTCACTTGTGATGCATGCTTGTTTACTTGAGCCTATTGTATTTGGTTGTTCTCGCATCATATGCCTCCATACTATGAAATGCTCCCTTGTACTTTCTTATGATGAGCATGATGCATACACTTGTTATCTTACTACACGAATGATAGGTTTTGCACTTCCGCTAACCTCATTTGTTTTTCCAAGTGTTTGTCATGTTCTTTCATTTTGAAGGATTCACAAGGCGCTAACATCACGAGACAACTTGGTTATGTGAAGGCATACAAGATGCGCAACTCCATCATCCTTGAGAACCTCCTAAAGGTGACCTCCTTCCCTTTGAGCCATCCTCAAATATGCATATTGGATGGGCCATACTTTCATTGTTGTTTCCTTCTTCTTGTCTACATGATACATATATTGGATGGAGGACCGACATTGGAGATGGACCCTATGGACCTTCAAGCTGAGGAGTGCCACGACATCGAGCTATGGTACAACACCACCCATGACAAATTTGCACCCTATGCATGGATTGACACACATTATGATTGTCTTGTTGCACCTATTCCCATGTCATCCATGATATATGAGCTTGTGCATTTTCTTAGCAAATTTGTTGTGATCTTTCTTGATGGCATATTCATACTCATGATCATATTGCCTACCATCAATTGCATGATAACATAATCATATTGAGCATCCATTGCCATATTCATGCTATTGATAAACCGTATCACTATGACATCATTTTGCACCGTGGTTGCATTGATCATATTTACAACACATTTGTGTGCACAATGATTGCATTTCCTCCCATGAATGCTTTGCATCTCATTCTAGATAATCTTGATAAGCTTCATGCGTTTTGTCACGACCAATCTTGCCGCACGGACTCATTCTTACATGATGGACACTTTGTGTGCGCTAACCATTGCATTTCCGAGTGTTGCTTGTGTTTGCTCTTTTTGCATGTCTATCACTCCGGCGATACCTTGGACTACTTGGATTGCGCCATGTCTTCAACTTCGTCCAACTACAAGACCGTCTACGACAACCGTTTCCATGGTGATGAGGATCACGATCCAAGGTCGGATCTTTCCCAAGGGGGTGGGGGGAGATGATGCGGAGCATCCCACGTTCATCCCCATGTACACTCGGACTACTCTCCAAACCCCAAGAGGACATATGACGAGACCTCGAACATATGCCATTGGACACAAGGTGAACTCGCTCCTCTCTGAATTGTCACTTTCCATATGTGAGACATGGCAACTACCTCAAACGTGTGTGCTATGCATGTCCAGGAACCAAGAGGAAGGCCATGGAACAGCTACGAGCATTGGACAAGACGGCGAGGACACCAAGCGCAAGGAACAAGAGGAAGAGCTGCCGGGAAGCTACAGCGCTCGGACGTCCGACAGCGGCCGGACGACCGACGATCTTCGGACGTCCGATGCCTGGAGACTCCACCAGCCAGATGGACCAGCCGAAGCTACAACGGCCGGACGACCGACCAAGGCCGGACGTCCGACGACCATCAGCCACCGGACGACCGACAACATCCGAAAATCCGACGAGGGCTATCCCGAGCCAAAACGCCGGACGTCCGACAAGTACCGGACGACCGGACCCTCGCGAGCCACCGGACGTCCGGTACCCGTCGGACGACCGACACCTGTCTGTGCGCAGAGTAGCGGGCTGAGGCCCATGTACCCCTTCACTTCGCCCCCATTTGCACTAAGACTATAAATAGACCTCCTCCTCCGCCTAGTGAAGGTTAGCAACGGTTTAGCTCATATTTTGTGTGAGAGCCTTGCTCATCCACTTGGTTACTTCTCCTCGGAGCTCAGGACCTCTTCGGAGAAGATCCCCCAAGCGGATTCAAGACCCCTTCAAGGGAAGACAATCAAGACCTCCTCATAGAGAAGAACCCGGTTACCTCTTGTATCGTCCTTTGTTGATCGTGGATCGTGTGTCTCTTTGTGTTCATCGATCTAGCGCATGTCTAATCGAATCTTGTTGGTTTGAGTGATTCTCTTGTGTTTTTCCCCATGATTTCCCTCGTGCTCTTCCGCTCGTTCTTCGTGTTCCTCGTAGGGATCCTTTCCAAACGTGAAAGATCATCCACATAGGGTTCCGCCCTTGATGCGGAGCATGCCACGTTCATCCCCATGTACACTCCGACTACTCTCCAAACCCCAAGTGGACATATGACGAGACCTCGAACAAACGCCGTTGGACACAAGGTGAACTCACTCCTCTCCGAACCTTCACTTTCTACATGTGAGACATGGCTTGATAGAGGCAAAGGTGTCCCGTCTTTCGATGAGATGTGGTTTTCGCTTTGGAGGTGATAGAGGCAAAGGTGTCCCAATGTTTCGATGAGATGGTGGCTATCGTTTCTGTGGGAGTCGACCTTGACGATCCGACTACGAACGTGCGAGACGTCGCGCCTTAGCAATCGCTAAACCAACTTCCGAGGGTTATTGACCACGCCGAGCACGATCAACGACCACGAGGGCCTGTTTCCTGCGAGCAAGCGAAGAACAAGCAAGAAACTGAGATTGCAATCTGGATATTGCGAATATAAGATGAAAGCTTTATTGATCAAGGTGGGGTTCTGTGGCGCCTTTGTGCGGTCGTTGAACACAAACGAAACGCGAAGTTGCAGCTATGGCGAACTTTTAATCTAAACAAAACCCAAGGTCTAAACGGGGCCCTAAGGGCTGTATATATGGAGGAAGAGGGGGAATTTCGTGGCCCTTGGTGGAGGGGTCCAAATCAACCCTAACTCTTGTTTCCCACACATACGGACTCTAAAACAGCCTAGACTTAAGTATTTCGAAATTACATGGGCTGGCCCAATAATAAGGTGACGCAGCACCTAGAATAGCCTATGGACGAATATTATGAAGTGGCATCTTGTATATTTCATCCAAGGCCTCATGCATTCATTAGGGTGGCTTCAAAGTCCTGGAATCATCACTTGTAACTCCGTTCTTGTTCCCCTATGCATGCCAACATCTCCATGCTTGAACTTGCTCCAAGGTTCATCTTTCTTGTCCATGGTAGGCCCTTCATTTGTAAGCAAAACAAATGTATCCAATTTAGGCAACATCATATTCTCATGAACATTAGAATCATTACCAAGAAACGAAAGTACGATAATTCAATTGGCGTCTTGTGAGCTCGAGTAATTGGTCCAAGATGTATAGCAGCAGGGCTGTGGGTGTAACAATGGTATTGATGTCCTCATCATCCTCCCCTTCTTGAAATGAAGTCGTCCTCGACGGAAGCTCATCTTCCTCACCCAAATATGCAATATTAAAAGTGGGACTAACCCCAAAATCTGCGGGCAACTCAAGTTTATATGCATTATCATTTATTTTCTCTAACACCTTAAATGGACCATCAGCACGTGGCATTAGCTTTGATTTGCGCAAATTAGGAAACCTATCCTTACGCAAATGTAACCAAACAAGATCTCCAGGTGCAAAGACAACATGTTTTCTACCCTTATCTCCAGCAAGTTTATATTTAGCATTCATACGCTCAATGTTTTCCTTAGTTAACTCATGCATTTTTAAAATCAATTCAGCACGTTCTTTAGCATCAAAATTAACCTTCTCCGAAGATGGAAGAGGCAACAAATCAATAGGTGCACGAGGTAGGAAGCCATACACAATTTCACAAGGGCACATCTTAGTTGTAGAATGCAATGAACGATTATAAGCAAATTCAATATGAGGCAAGCATTCTTCCCACATTTTCTTATTATTCTTCAAAACAGCCCTAAGCATAGTAGACAATGTTCTATTGACTACTTCAGTTTGTCCATCAGTTTGGGGTGACAAGTAGTACTAAAAGCAGTTTAGTCCCCAACTTAGCCCATAAACATCTCCAAAAGTGGCTAAGAAATTTAGTATCACGATCTGAAACAATAGTATTTGGCACACCATGCAAGCGAATAATTTCACGAAAGAACAAATCAGCAACATTAACAAGCATCATCGCTTTTATGACATGGTATAAAGTGTGCCATTTTCGAGAATCTATCCACGACAACAAATATGCTATCCTCCCTTCTTTGTTCGAGGTAAACCTAAAACAAAGTCCATAGATATATCCTCCCAAGGAACACTAGGCACAGCAAAGGCATATATAAACCATGAGGATTGAGTCGTGACTTAGCTTTTTGACATGTAGTGCAGCGAGCAACAAAACGCTCAACATCCCGTCTCATCTTTGGCCAAAAGAAATGTGTAGCAAGTATATCCTCCGTCTTCTTGACGCCAAAATGTCCCATTAATCCTCCTCCATGCGCCTCCTGCAACAACAAAAGACTTAACAGAGCTAGCAGGAATGCATAGCTTGTTAGCACGGAACACAAAACCATCATTAATAACGAACTTGTTCCATGTTCTTCCTTCTTTACAATTCTGCATTACATCTTTAAAATCAGCATCATGCACATATTGATCTTTGATGGTCTCCAAACCAAATATTTTGAAGTCAAGTTGTGAAAGCATAGTATAGCGACGAGACAAAGCATCAGCAATAACATTTTCTTTACCCTTCTTGTGTTTAATGACATAAGGAAAGTCTCAATGAATTCAACCCATTTAGCATGTCTACGATTCAGTTTAGCTTGACTTTTAATATGTTTCAAAGATTCATGATCAGAATGTATAACAAATTCTTTGGGCCATAAATAATGTTGCCATGTCTCTAAAGTCCGAACAAGAGCATATAATTCTTTGTCATAAGTAGAATAGTTCAGACTAGGCCCACTCAATTTTTCAGAAAAGTATGCAACAGGTTTGCCATCTTGTAATAACACACCTCCTAATCCAATTCCACTAGCATCACATTCAAGCTCAAAAGTCTTATTAAAGTCAGGAAGTTGGAGTAAAGGAGCATGTGTCAACTTATCTTTCAATACCGTGAAGGCTTCTTCCTGTGTGGTATCCCAAACAAAAGGCACATCCTTCTTTGTAAGCTCATTGAGAGGTGCAGCAATGGTGCTAAAGTCTCTCACAAAACGCCTATAGAAACCAGCGAGTCCAAGAAAACTCCTCACTTGTGTGACCGTTTTGGGCTGCGGTGATGAGGACATCAATACCATTGTTACACCCACAGCCCCTGCTGCTATACATACTGGACCAATTACTAGAGCTCGCGCACGCCAATTGAATTATCAGGTACTTCCCTTTCTTGGTAACGATTCCAATGTTCATGAGAATATGATGCTGCCTAAATTGGATACATTTGTTTTGCTTACAAATGAAGGGCCTACCATGGACAAGAAAGATGAACCTTGGAGCAAGTTCAAGCATGGAGATGTTGGCATGCGCAAGGGGAACAAGAACGGAGTTACAAGTGATGATTCCAGGACTTTGAAGCCACCCTAATGAGTGCATGAGGCCTTGGACGAAATATACAAGATGCCACTTCATAATATTCGTTTATAGGCTATTCTAGGTGCTGCGTCACCTTATTATTGGGCCAGGCCCATGTAATTTCGAAATACTTAAGTATAGGCTGTTTTTAGAGTCCGTATGTGTGGGAAACAAGAGTTAGGGTTGATTTGGACCCCTCCACCAAGGGCCACGAAATTCCCCCTCTTCCTCCATATATACAGCCCTTAGGGCACCGTTTAGACCTTGGGTTTTGTTTAGATTAAAAGTTCGCCATAGCTGCAACTTGGCGTGCACTTCGTTTGTGTTCAACGACCAGACAAAGGCGCCACAGAACCCCACCTTGATCAATAAAGCTTTCATCTTATATTCGCAATATCCAGATTGCAATCTCAGTTTCTTGCTTGTTCTTGATTGCTCGCAGGAAGCAGACCCTCGTGGTCAGAGTTGATCGTGCTCGGCGTGGTCAATAACCTCTCGGAGTTGGTTTAGCGGTTGCTAAGGCGCGACGTCCTCGCACGTTCGTAGTCGGATCGTCAAAGTCGACTTCCTCCAAAGCGAAAACCACATCTCATCGAAAGACGGGACACCTTTGCCTCTATCATGCGGCCAACTCTCAATAGCTTCAATCTTGGCTTTATCAACTTCAATTCCCTGTGGAGTAACAACATAGCCAAGAAAAGATACTCGGTCGGTGCAAAAGGTGCACTTCCCAAGGTTACCAAACAAACGTGCATCACGTAGAGCATTAAAAACAGCACGTAAATGTTCCAAATGTTCTTCCAAAGATTTGCTATGAATCAGTATATCATCAAAGTACACTACCACGAATCGTCCAATGAAAGCACGTAAAACTTCGTTCATTAATCTCATGAAAGTACTAGGTGCATTAGTTAACCCAAAAGGCATGACTAACCACTCATATAATCCAAACTTAGTTTTAAATGCTGTTTTCCATTCATCTCCCAATTTCATACGAATTTGATGGTATCCACTACGCAAATCAACTTTGGAGAATATTGTAGAGCCACTCAATTCATCAAGCATATCATCTAGCCTAGGAATAGGATGGCGATAACGAATAGTAATATTATTAATGCCTCTACAATCAACACACATACTGTGACGTACCATCCTTTTTAGGCACTAGTATAATAGGAACAGCACAAGGACTAAGAGATTCGCGTATATAACCTTTGTCGAGCAGCTCTGTGCTTGACGCATAATCTCCTTCGTCTCCTCCGGATTGGTGCGGTATGGTGCGTGGTTGGGTAGCGATGCACGGGAATTAAGTCAATTTGATGCTCAATCCCTCGAATAGGTGGTAATCCGGTGGCACGTCTTGTGGGAAGACGTCGTGAACTCTGCAAAATGTTAGTGACGAGAGGGGGCAAAGAGGAAGGCACGTCCTCGAATGAAAATAATGCCTCTTTGCACACAAAAGCATAGCAAACAGATTTGCTAGAATCTAGCTCATCAATATCAGATTTGGTGGCAAATAAACATGCACTTTCAGTTTAATTTCAGAAGCAACATTAGATGGTTTATTATTAGGCTTCATTTGTTGCTCAAATTCTTTTGCCACAATCTGATTTTCACTCTTATTTTCTCCTGTTTTGCTTTATTAGCTCTATTAATATCATCTTTCAAAATGGAATCAGAGTCATAGGAAGCAAAGTAATATTTTTATCCTTGTGAACAAGAGTATCTTGATTGTTTCTACCATGGTGTACTGAATTTTATCAAATTGCCATGGTCTACCAAATAATAAGGAACATGCTTGCATAGGTACCACATCACAATCAACATAATCAGCATATGTAGAGATACTAAAATACACACGAACAAAGACGTGTTACCTTAACCTTGCCGCTGTTGTTGAACCATTGGATGTAGTAAGGATGTGGATGTGGTCTTGTGGTGAGAGAAAGCTTCTCCACCATATCCATGCTAGCCAAGTTGTTGCAGCTCCCTCCATCTATGATGGCCTTGAATAGAACGTTCCTTCACAACTCCCTTTGTATGGAACAAGTTATGCCTCTGATTTTGCTCAGCTTGTTTAATCTGCACACTCAAAACACGTTGAGCAACTAAACATTCATACCTGTCGGCATCTTGACAGCCATGTATTGCGTCTCGGGATCGAATCATCTCCACCGTGTTCTTCATGTGTAATAAGAGCCAAAGTCTCTTCATCATAGTCACTAGGACTCATACCCACCATCCTCGGTAGCAATCATCACACGCTGAGATGTGCATTCTCTCATAAAATGTCCTCTTCCCTTACAAACGACGACAAATAATATCACTTGTGTGCCTGTTGACGCCATGGAAGAAGAAGAGCTCTGTAGGCCCAAAGCGGTGTACTCTTGGCAGATAGTGGTGGTTGTGCCTGCTTTCTTGTATCACGGTTGGAGGTGGCAGCCGACGGAGGTGCGGTGTAGTAGAGCGTGTGGAAGTAGATGATGCACGTGGTGTCCATGATGAAGGTCGACCTGCGAGAAAAGTTAGTCGCGCCAAGGCACATCGATCCTGACTTCACGTTCAGCTTTACAAGCAAGATGGAATAATCGAGTGATATTATTATAATCCTTGTAGTCTAGAATGGTCTGAATCTCTATTTAATCCACCCGAAAACGTGCAAGCATAGCTTCATTCTCCTCAACAATACCAAGCCAGTTTGTAATTCTCGATAATATTCTTCACCGAATTTTTCCTTGTCTTAAGCGCTGCAATTTTGAAGTAATTCACGTTGATAATATGGTGGAACCCAACGAGTACGCATAGCAGTTTTCAAAGCAGCCCAAGTAGCTGGAACAGGATATAATCTACAATGTTGGACCACCAAACACATGCAAAGCTAGTGAAAGCACAAAGCGGCAGCAGGAACACGTCTCTCCTCGGGATATTGTAAACATGTAAATCGTTGTTCAGTTTCTAACTCCCAAGTAAGATATATATCAGAACATATCTACCCTCAAATGGTGGAATATTCAATTTCAGTTTAGGGAGATGGTCATGATCTCGTACTGAAAGGGAGCCCGAACATTGCCATTATTTGCATGTGGGCGACCTGGTGGTTGTGGTCTGGTGGTTGCACGTAGTTCGATGTTGATCAACCTCATCCTCGTAAGCTCTTACATAATCATCCTCCCCACCGCAGCAGCAGGAGCCACGTAGTATCAGCAGCACCAGCAGCTTGGCGGTGAAGAGGGACACGGGAAGCTCGGCGGAGGGCTGTTTCGCGATGTGGAGGTAGTCCGTGTTGTTGTAGTAGAGGTGCGTTAGGTGCAGCCGGTGGTGGTGGTGGTAGACGCAGCGAGCAATTCATTAAACTTGTTATCGAGCTTTGTTTGAACGCCTTCTCAATGCCATCTATCTTCTCCATGGCCTCTTCAAATCTATTTAGCACATCGTCCACCTGCCCACTCATCATTTGTTGAAACTTATCATGTAGCGCTTTGTTTGTCATGTTCTCCCGGTCGGTCTCGCTCCGGCTTGTGATCCTGCCATGGTTAGCAGCAATAGAAACACACAAGAATATGATTGACGGACTACTAGGAAGTGGTGGTGATGGTGTGGTGGGCGATCACAAATCCGTCGAGCAAATCTCAAATTCTTACAGTTCTTGCCAAGAAGCGGCGGTGATCGGCAACCGATGTAATCAAAACTCTCAAAGCTTGGATAGGAGCGATTACGAGGGAGAGTCAAGCATACGATGTAGATGTATGTGGAGCTGGGAAGGCTTCTAATATGGTAGCAAAAAGGTTAGCAATAATCAATTCAGAGATGCAAAGTTGAATAAGCGCTCAACGACGTCTTGGTTTGGTCCTAGGCTGACCGTGCTAGAGACGCGAGCCTAGAACACTAACAAAATCACGGCGCTGCACGGAAACAACGGAAAAGCACACTCTGGAATAATTTTTTCGCTCTTTTTTTTTGCGCTGCTCTTTTTTTTGCGAAAAATCACTATAATGGCGAGTGTCTCAAAACTCTTCCCAGGTCAAACTGACAGGATGGGCACGAAATTTTTCGACCAAAAAAATTTTTTTTTGATTGCCGGACCCAAAAGCTGAAGCGGGTCAAAAAACTTTCTATAATGGCGATTGTCTCAATACGCTTAGAAACACCTAAAAATAGGATAGCCGAAAATTTTTTCGACAAGTGCGTTTTCGGAAAATTTTGGGCCTAAACGAGGGTGGTTTCGGACTTTTTTTTTTTCGAAACCTACTCCGTCAAGGAAAACACAAATCGGAAACTAGATGGATCTCGAAAACAAACCTAATATGCAAGGAACTTCGGATTGGTGGTGGATATATGGTGGTGGTATATGACAGCGGTGGTGGTATATGGTAGCGGTGGTGGTATATGGATACGGATTGGTGGTGGTATATGGATACGGATTGAGGCGGTGGCGGATAAGCAATGGTGGTAGATGGCAAGGCGATGATGATGGTGCGGCGGCGTGACAACTTATGACCGAACTCGAAACTCTAAAAGACTAGACTCTAAGACCAACAACTTGACACGACGATGCAACCGCAAATTCAACAAAGCAAAAACCTAAAAAGATTATGCAAAGGCTCAGATTGGTTCGGATATGATGAACTAACCCTAATTTTTTTGTGGCTTTTTCGTGGACTTTAGGTATGAAGAACAGACTCGATCTAATCTCGAAAAGCTGTAAAATCTCACCGAGCAACCTGAAAATCTGATACCACTTGATAGAGGCAAAGGTGTCCCGATGTTTCGATGAGATGGTGGCTATCGTTTACGTGGAGTCGACCTTGACGATCCGACTACGAACGTCGCGAGGCCCCGCCTTAGCAATCGCTAAACCAACTTCCGAGGGTTATTGACCACGCCGAGCACGATCAAACCGACCACGAGGGCCTGTTTCCTGCGAGCAAGCGAAGAACAAGCAAGAAACTGAGATTGCAATCTAGATATTGCGAATATAAGATGAAAGCTTTATTGATCAAGGTGGGGTTACTGTGGCCTTTGTGCAGTCGTTGAACACAAGCGAAACGCACGCGAAGTTGCAGCTATGGCGAACTTTTAATCTAAACAAAACCCAAGGTCTAAGCGGGCCCTAAGGGCTGTATATATGGAGGAAGAGGGGAATTTCGTGGCCCTTGGTGGAGGGTCCGAAATCAACCCTAACTCTTGTTCCCCACACATACGGACACTAAAACAGCCTATACTTAAGTATTTCGAAATTACATGGGCCTGGCCCAATAATAAGGTGACGCAGCACCTAGAATAGCCTATGGACGAATATTATGAAGTGGCATCTTGTATATTTCGTCCAAGGCCTCATGCACTCATTAGGGTGGCTTCAAAGTCCTGGAATCATCACTTGTAACTCCGTTCTTGTTCCCCTTGCGCATGCCAACATCTCCATGCTTGAACTTGCTCCAAGGTTCATCTTTCTTGTCCATGGTAGGCCCTTCATTTGTAAGCAAAACAAATGTATCCAATTTAGGCAGCATCATATTCTCATGAACATTAGAATCGTTACCAAGAAACGAAAGTACGATAATTCAATTGGCGTCGCGAGCTCGAGTAATTGGTCCAAGTATGTATAGCAGCAGGGGCTGTGGGTGTAACAATGGTATTGATGTCCTCATCGGGAGGAAGTCGACTTTGACGATCCGACTACTGACGTCTTGAGGGCGTCGCGCCTTAGCAATCGCTAAACCAACTCCGAGAGGTTATTGACCATGCCGAGCACGATTAACGACCACGAGGGTCATTTCCCTTGAGCAAGCGAAGAACAAGCAAGAAACTGAGATTGCAATTTGGATATTGCGAATATAAGATGAAAGCTTTATTGATCAAGGTGGGGTTACTGTGGCGCCTTTGTGCAGTGTCGTTGAACACAAGCGAAATGCTGTGAAGTTGCAGCTATGGCGAACTTTTAATCTAAACAAAACCCAAGGTCTAAGCGGTGCCCTAAGGGCTGTATATATGGAGGAAGAGGGGAATTTCGTGGCCCTTGGTGGAGGGTCCGAAATCAACCCTAACTCTTGTTTCCCACACATACGGACTCTAAAACAGCCTATACTTAAGTATTTCGAAATTACATGGGCCTGGCCCACTAATAAGGTGACGCAGCACCTAGAATAGCCTCGGGCGACATTTATGAAGTAGCATCTTGTATATTTCGTCCAAGGCTTCATGCATCCATTATGGTGGCTTCAAAGTCCTGAAATCATCACTTGTAACTCCGTTCTTGTTCCCCTTATGCATGGCATTATCTCCATGCTTGTTCTTGCTCAATGTCCATCCTTCTCCAAGCTAGGGCCTTCATTTGTAAGCAAAACAAATGTATCCAATTTAGGCAGCATCATATTCTCATGAACATTAGAATCATTACCAAGAAACGAAAGTACACGATAATTTAATTGGCGTCTTGTGAGCTCTAGTAATTGGTCCAGTATATGTAGCAGTAGGGGCTGTGGGTGTAACAATGGTATTGATGTCCTCATCATGGCTTCTACCTCCAACGTGTGTCCTATGCATGATCAGGTACTTGGAGGAAAGCCATGGAGCCACCACACCCAATGGACGAGCTAACGAGGACGCCAAGCGCAAGGACCAAGAAGAAGAGCTGCCCGAAGCTAGAGCCACCGGACGACCGGCCCGGCCCAGACGTCCAGCCCCTAAAGGTCACGCCAGCCCAAGAAAACCAGGCCAAAGCACGCTAGAGCGGCCGGACGTTCGACCAGGACCGGACGTCCGATGACTCCTAGGCCCGGACGACCGAACCCCTCCCGACATCCGGTACTTCTACACCCGAGCCAAAACTACGAAAGTCCGACATCTCCGGACGTCCGGACCGTCCTGAAGCTCCGGATGACCGACGTCCTCCGGACGTCCGACACCTGTGTGGCCACAGCCACGGGCTTATGCCCTTGTACCCCTTTACTTTGACTCCCATTTGCACTACGACTATAAATAGGTCTCTCCCACCTCCTAGTTAGGGTTAGCATTGGTTTAGCTCATATTTGGTGTGAGAGCCTTGCTCATCCACTTGGTTACTTCACCTTGGAGCTCAGGACCTCTTCGGAAAAGATTCCCCAAGCGGATTCAAGACCCCTTCAAGGGAAGACAATCAAGACCTCCTCACGGAGAAGAACCCGGTTACCTCTTGTATCGTCCTTTGTTGATCGTGGATCGTGTATCTCTCTTTGTGTTCATTGATCTAGCGCATGCGTAATCGAATCTTGTTGGTTTGAGTGATTCTCTTGTGTTTTCCCCATGATTTCCCTCGTGCTCTTCCGCTCGTTCTTCATGTTCCTCGTAGGGGTCCTCTCCAAACGTGAAAGATCGTCACCATAGGGTTCCGCCCTACATCATCTTGGTGTCAGAGCCAGGTTGATCACGTTTTTGGAGCCCCTAGCCCTCTTTTTCTAGGTTGATTTTGTTGTTTTCTCCCCAAATTCAAAAATTCCCCACCAAAAATAGCCCCAAAATACAATGGTTAGCGCAGCCTTGCTCATCCACTTGGTTACTTCTCCTCGGAGCTCAAGACTTCTTCGGAGAAGATCCCCCAAGCGGATTCAAGACCCCTTCAAGGGAAGACAATCAAGACCTCCTCACGGAGAAGAACCCGGTTACCTCTTGTATCATCCTTTGTTGAACGTGGATCGTGTATCTCTCTTTGTGTTCATCGATCTAGCGCATGTGTAATCGAATCTTGTTGGTTTGAGTGATTCTCTTGTGTTTTCCCCGTGATTTCCCTCGTGCTCTTCTGCTCGTTCTTCGTGTTCCTCGTAGGGATCCTCTCCAAACGTGAAAGATCGTCACCATAGGGTTCCGCCCTAAATCATCTTGGTGATGATGCGGAGCATCCCACGTTCATCCCCATGTACACTCCGACTACTCTCCAAACCCCAAGAGGACATATGACGAGACCTCGAAGATACACCATTGGACACAAGGTGAACTCGCTCCTCCCCGAACCTTCACTTTCCACATGTGAGACATGGCTACTACCTCAAACCTGTGTGCTATGCATGTCCAGGAACTAAGAGGAAGGCCATGGAACAGCTACAAGCATTGGACAAGACGGCGAGGACACCAAGCGCGAGGAACAAGAGGAAGAGCTGCTGGGAAGCTACAGCGCTCGGACGTCCGATAGCCGCCGGACGACCGACGATCTTTGGACGTCCGACGCCTGGAGACTCCACCAGCCAGATCGAATGCAGCCGAGACAACCTACAGCGCCCGGACGACCGCCAGACACCAGACGTCCGACGACTCCCAGGGCCACGGACGACCGACGCCACTGGACGACCAGCACCCGAGCCGAAACTACGGAAGTCCGACATCTCCGGACGTCTGGACCGTCCTGAAGCTCCGGACGACCGACGTCCTCCGGACTTTCGACACCTGTGTGGCCGCAGCCACGGGCTTATGTCCTTGTACCCCTTCACTTTGACTCCCATTTGCACTACGACTATTAATAGGTCTCTCCCACCTCCTAGCTAGGGTTAGCAATGGTTTAGCTCATATTTTGTGTGAGAGCCTTGCTCATCCACTTGGTTACTTCTCCTCGGAGCTCAGGACCTCTTCAGAGAAGATCCCCCAAGCGGATTCAAGACCCCTTCAAGGGAAGACAATCAAGACCTCCTCGCGGAGTAGAACCCGGTTACCTATTCTATCGTCCTTTGTTGATCGTGGATCGTGTATCTCTCTTTGTGTTCACCGATCTAGAACATGTGTAATCGAATCTTGTTGGTTTGAGTGATTCTCTTGTGTTTTTCCCTGCGATTTCCCTCGTGCTCTTCCACTCGTTCTTCGTGTTCCTCGTAGGGATTCTCTCCAAACATGAAAGATCGTCAAGATAGGGTTCCTGATGCGGAGCATCCTTCCATCATCCCCATGGACTCTACACCAACACATCAAGCCCCACGTGGACCGATGACAAGAGCAAGAGCACGTGCTTTGGAAACCTAGGTGAACTCCTTCCTACTAGATTTGCATATGGACACGAGTGGAACATGTTTACTACCTCACCATAATGTGTTATGCCTCCTTAGGTATGAAGAGGAACATCACCAAGACACTCAGGAGCATCACCAAAGAGAGGGAGGACTACCCCGAGGCCACGCGAACCAAGAAAGGGGGCAACAGCAGCTGCACAGGAAGCTCCAGGCGACCCCGTGCGCACGGGCCCCCGAGACCCCGTCTTGCCACGGGCTACTCGAGGAGTTGTGCTGGAGCACCCGTGCGCCTGACAGCCCAACTTACCCCGGCACGGGCCTCCCAGATGGCCGGTGAGATGGCTCCTTCGACTCCACTTCTTCTCCTTCGACCCCTAGGCTATATATTCCGTACCAAAGACCTTGTTTAGGGTTAGCAAAGTATTAGATGAGATATTTGTGAGTTTTGCTCCTTTCTGCCTTCCCTTGTGGAATCAAGACCCCCTAGGGAAGAATCCTTGTGGATTTCAAGACCTCCTCAAGGAGTAGACTATCTCCAAGATCCCATCTCCTTTGGATTTGGGATGAACTTTGCCATTGTATCTTTCCTTTGATTGTGTTTGTGACTTGTGGATCTTCTGTTGTTACTCTAGTGGATGTGTAATCGGGAATTGTTGGACTGATTTCCTCTTTGTGTTCTTGTTGTTTCTCTCCTTTTCCCCCTCCAAGTGTGAAAAGATCCGTCCTAGGGTTCTACCCTACATCATCTTGGTATCATGAGCCACGTTGATTCACATCTTGGAGTCCCTACCTTCCACTTTCTAGCTTCATATCGTTGTTTTTCGTCCTAATCCGAAAATCCCCACCAAAAATAGCCCCGAAATTTTTCTTGCAATTTGTTTGATCTTTAGAGATTTGGTTGTTTTGATCCACGAATTTGGTTTTAGCAAGTGGATCTACCACCCACCATCTCCCCCCCCCAAATCCTCGATTTCGACCTCAACTTTGAAAATCCCCTCGGATCTCGAGCTGTTCTTGCGCTCCTAGAACACCCCGTGCACACGGGGCCTCGAGACCCGTGCACACGGGCCTCACTTACCCCGTGCGCACGGGCTATCTAGGGAGGTTCGGCCAGTTTCTGTTTGTCATCTTTTCGGTTCCCCACCACCTCTTGAGTTCTTCCGCACCACTCCACGTGTCTGTTTGAGTTTCGGACCATGGTTTCTCTTGTGTCCTAAGGTGTTTCGGATACTTAGGCGCATTTGGAGATCAACATCACCGCCAAGCAATCATCGACTCGAACAACACATCGGTCTCCATCATACCGTAAGCAAGGACGGTAACCTCGACGACGCTTTGTACCCCCCTTGCCATTAACTTGATAGCTTTGAGCCCTTTTGCGTAGCTTACCCATCGAGACTAGCTTGTTGAGTATTGCCGGGCCACGCCTTAGTGCACCATTTAGTGTTCCATCCATCTCGTGCATTTGATACTTGTTACCTCGTTGTGTGGCTCGTACATCAAGCTTCGTGACATAGTCAAAAAAAAGCTTTTAAGCAAAAGAGAAGAGAAACAAAGAGCTTATAAGCAATAGCATTGAGCCTCTTAGCATACGTGCATCATCTTGGTCATTACATACATAAGCATACTTGGGATTGTGAGATGACCAGTTTCTCTATTAGGTTGGTGCACTAGCGTATCTAGCCCATTAGTGCAATCGAGCTAGCGTCTCTCTAGTATTCGCACAACAAGAGAATTTTTCGTGGTTGCACATTTGAGGTCATCCCTTGGTTGTGCGGATCCCATTTATCTTCCGTTTGTGTGTTCCTAGTGATATCATTGGGTTTGATCTATTTGTCTTACTTGCCACTTGTGAATCTTCTCAACTTTATCGATATCTTGTGATGTAGGGCGGAACCCTACGTGGATGATCTTTCACGTTGGAGCGGATCCTACGGTGAATCACGAAGAACACGCGGAAGAACAAGAGGGAAAACACGGGGAAAACGAGAGAGAGATCACTCAACCGACAAGAGGTCAATCACACAAGTGCTAGATTATCGATCACATAGAGTGGCACAAGATTCAAGGACAACAAAGGTAAGGATACACGAGTAGCCGTTCTTCTCCGGGAGGAGGTCTTGATGGGGTCCACCCTAGTAGGGGTCTTGAATCCGCTTGGGGATCTTCTCCGTAGAGGTCCTGATCTCAGGAGAAGTAGCCAAGTGGATGAGCAAAACTCTCACACCAAAATATGAGCTAATCCAAAGCTAACCCTAGAAAGAGGAGGGCTCAAGTATATATAGTCTCGGGCGAAGGGTACAGGGGCGAATCCCGTAGGCCTTCTTGCACGAGGGAGGCGGACGTCCGGCGTCGGGCGGATGTCCGGCTTCGGGGCGCCGGATGTCGGGCTCTCAGCCGGATGTCCGGGCTAGGCGGCTGATTCTGCAGAACGGGTGGGGGGGCGGATTTCAGGCGGCGGCGGATATCCGAGGGCGGGGACGGGCGGATGTCCGGCGGGGAGGCGGATGTCCGGCTGGTCTGGGTCATTCAGTGCATTCGGTGATGGAGGGCGGATTTCGGGCGCCGGGGCCGGATATCCGGGGTGTCGGGAAGAGCCGGATGTCCGGGGCATGGGGCCGGATGTCCGGGCTGGGCAGACTCCTCCGGTTCCTCTCGTCATGGTTCTTCCTCCTTGTACTTGGCGGCTTGTCCATCTTCACGTGCATCCTCGGGAGGTTCCCCTAGACACCTAATCATGCATAGCATATCGGACTTAGGTAGTAGCCATGTCTCGAGTGGATCATATGTGATATCAATAAGGAAAGAGGTCACCTCGTTCTCGAGAGCTCTAGCTCTAGCTCGTGTCATGGGTCCTCTTAGCTCTTGATGAGACGGTTGAAGGTCCATGGGGATGATCGTGGGATGCTCCGCATCATCTCCCCCCCCCCCCCCCCTTGTGAGAGATCCGACCTCGGATCAAAAGCTTCATCTCCATGGAAAGGTGCAAGGTCCTTGACGTTGAAGATGTCGCTCACGTTGTACTTGTCTCGGGGTAGGTGATAGAGGCGAAGGTGTCCCGTCTTTCGATGAGATGTTGGTTTTCGCTTTGGAGGAAGTCGACTTTGACAATCCGCCTACGAACGTGCGAGGACGTCGCGCCTTAGCAATCGCTAAACCAACTCAGAGAGGTTATTGACCACGCGAAGCACGATCAACGACCACGAGGGTGCATTTCCTGCGAGCAAGCGAAGAACAAGCAAGAAACTGAGATTGCAATCTGGATATTGCGAATATAAGATGAAAGCTTTATTGATCAAGGTGGGGTTACGTGGCGCCTTTGTGCAGTCGTTGAACACAAACGGCATGCGAAGTTGTAGCTATGGCGAACTTTTAATCTAAACAAAACCCAAGCTCTAAGCGGTGCCCTAAGGGCTGTATATATGGAGGAAGAGGGGGAATTTCGTGGCCCTTGGTGGAGGGTCCGAAATCAACCCTAACTCTTGTTTCCCCACACATACGGACTCTAAAACAGCCTATACTTAAGTATTTCGAAATTACATGGGCCTGGCCCACTAATAAGGTGACGAAAGCACCTAGAATAGCCTCGGGACGACATTTATGAAGTAGCATCTTGTATATTTCGTCCAAGGCTTCATGCACCCATTATGGTGGCTTCAAAGTCCTGAAATCATCACTTGTAACTCCGTTCTTGTTCCCCTTAGCATGGCATTATCTCCATGCTTGTTCTTGCTCAATGTCCTTCCTTCTCCAAGCTAGGGCCTTCATTTGTAAGCAAAACAAATGTATCCAATTTAAGCAGCATCATATTCTCATGAACATTAGAATCATTACCAAGAAGCGAAAGTACCTGATAATTTAATTGGCGTGCGCGAGCTCTAGTAATTGGTCCAGTATATGTAGCAGTAGGGGCTATGGGTGTAACAATGGTATTGATGTCCTCATCAGTGCTAGCACCTTGAAGGGTCCATCTGCTCGAGGGAGAAGCTTGGACTTGCGTTCTTTGGGGAAGCGGTCCTTGCGAAGGTGTAGCCACACTAGATCACCAATGTTGAAGACGATGGGTTGCTTGTTGGCGTTGAGCTTGTTTGCTTGGCGTTGTACTTGGCGCTCAATGGTGTGCCTTGTATCTTCGTGCATCTTCTTGATGTAGCTTGCTCGTTCGCTTGCATCCATGTTGGTGCGCTCTTGGAGAGGAAGTGGTAGAATGTCCAATGGGGACAATGGGTTGAAACCGTAGACGACCTCGAAGGGGGACTTGCCGGTAGTTGAATGTCTTGCACGATTGTAGGCGTACTCGGTGATGGGTAGACAAGCTTCCCACTCCTTGATGTTCTTCTTGATCAAGACACGAAGTAGAGTGGATAGTGTGCGGTTCGTCACCTCCGTTTGGCCGTCGGTTTGAGGATGGTATGCCGAGGAGAACAAGAGCTTGATTCGAGCTTGGCACATAGGGTCTTCAAAAGTAACTCAAGAACTTGGCGTCACGATCGAGAGGCGATTGTCTTTGGTATGCCATGGAGTCGCAAGATTTCCCTACAAAGAGATTTGCAACATGTGAAGCATCGTCTATCTTGTTGCAAGGAATGAAATGTGCCATCTTAGAAAATCTATCCACAACAACAAACACGGAATCCTTGCCATTTTGAGTCCTAGGCAAACCAAGTACAAAATCCATACTAATGTCTTCCCATGGTTGATATGGAATAGGAAGAGGCATGTAAAGACCATGAGATTGAGCTTTAGACTTAGCTTTGCGACATATATAGCATCGGTTGGTGAAGCGTGAGGCGTCGCGGAACATCTTGGGCCAAAAGTAGTTGTTGGAGGCGTGGCGAATGTCTTGTCGCGTCCAAAGTGTCCCATGAGTCCGCCTCCATGAGCCTCTTGCAGAAGGAGCAAACGAAGAGAAGACTCGGGAATGCAAAGTTTGTTAGCTCTCATAAGGTAACCATCCTTGATGTAATATTGTTCCCAAGACGTATGCGTCAAACACTTAGCATAAGGAGAAGCAAAAGATGTTTCATGCTTATACAAGTCTTTGATATGCTCAAAACCAATAACATTCAACTCAAGTTGGGTGACAAGCATGCATATGCGTGAAAGCGCGTCGGCAACTAAATTTTCTTTACCCTTAATGTACTTGATCACATAAGGAAAAGATTCAATGAATTCACTCCATTTTGCATGACGCTTGTTCAATTTAGTTTGACCTTTGAGGTACTTAAGCGTTTCATGATCGGTATGGATGACAAACTCATGAGGTCTAAGGTAATGTTCCCAAACATGGAGCACACGCACTACAGCATACAATTCTTTGTCATAGATGGGATAATTAAGTTGAGCACCGGAGAGTTTTTCACTAAAATATGCAATGGCTCGTTTTTCTTGCATCAAAACTCCGCCAATTCTGGTACCGCTTGCATCACAATGAACCTCAAAAGTTTTGTCAAAATTGGGCAAAGCAAGAATCGGAGCATGAGTAAGCAAAGACTTCAGCTCATCAAAAGCAGTTGATTGCAAGGTTCCCCAAACAAAGGGAGTATTCTTCTTGCTCAAAGCATGCAAAGGAGCGGCAATTGTGCTAAAATCTTTCACAAAGCGACGATAGAAACCCGCAAGACCAAGAAAACTTCGCACTTGTTGCAAATTGGTGGGTTGGGGCCAACTTTTGATTGCTTCAATTTTAGATTCATCAACATGGACACCCTTTGAGGAAACCACAAAACCCAAGAAAACCACTTTGTCAACTCCAAAAGTGCATTTTTCAAGTTTGCATAAAGACTTTCCTTGAAGAGTTTGCAACACAGATTTTACATGATTGATGTGCTCTTTCATGGTTTTGCTAAACACAAGAATATCGTCAAAGTAAACCACAAAAAGACTCCAATGTAAGGACGAAGCACATGATGCATAAAGGCGCACAAAAAGCACCGGAGCTTCCGAAAGACCCATAGGCATCACTAACCACTCATATAAACCAAATTTGGTTTTGAAAGCAGTTTTCCATTCATCACCCTCTTGTATGCGTATTTGGTAATAGCCACTTTTAAGATCAATTTTTGAGAAAAAGTTGGCTCCACTAAGTTCATCAAGCATGTTGATGAGGACATCAATACCATTGTTACACCCACAGCCCCTACTGCTACATATATTGGACCAATTACTAGAGCTCGCGCACGCCAATTAAATTATCAGGTACTTTCGTTTCTTGGTAATGATTCTAATGTTCATGAGAATATGATGCTGCCTAAATTGGATACATTTGTTTTGCTTACAAATGAAGGCCCTAGCTTGGAGAAGGCTGGACATTGGAGCAAGAACAAGCATGGAGATAATGCCATGCACAAGGGGAACAAGAACGGAGTTACAAGTGATGATTTCAGGACTTTGGAGCCACCATAATGGGTGCATGAAGCGTTGGACGAAATATACAAGATGCTAATTCATAAATGTCGTCCCGAGGCTATTCTAGGTGCTGCGTCACCTTATTAGTGGGCCAGGCCCTTGTAATTTCGAAATACACAAGTATAGGCTATTTTTAGAGTCCGTATGTGGGAAACAAGAGATAGGGTTGATTTGGACCCTCCACCAAGGGCCACGAACTTCCCCCTCTTCCTCCATATATACAGCCCTTAGGGCACCGTTTAGACCTTGGGTTTTGTTTAGATTAAAAGTTCGCCATAGCTGCAACTTCGCGTGCCGTTTGTGTTCAACGACTGGACAAAGCGCCACAGAACCCCACCTTGATCAATAAAGCTTTCATCTTATATTCGCAATATCTAGATTGCAATCTCAGTTTCTTGCTTGTTCTTCGTTTGCTCGCAGGAAACAGGCCCTCGTGGTCGAGTTGATCGTGCTCGGCGTGGTCAATAACCCTCGGAAGTTGGTTTAGCGATTGCTAAAGCGCGACGTCTCGCCGTTTCAGTAGTCGGATCGTCAAGGTCGACTCCCACAGAAACGATAGCCACCATCTCATCGAAACATCGGGACACCTTTGCCTCTATCACATGTCATCTAAGCGAGGAATGGGATGCCCATATCGAACGGTAATAGCATTGATAGGTCTACAATCGGAACACAAGCGGAAACTTCCATCGGGCTTAGGCACAAGAATAACGGGAACGGCACAAGGGCTTAAGCTCTCACGTACATGACCGTTGTCGATGAGTTGTTGTACTTGCCGTTGAATCTCCTTGGTTTCTTCCGAATTGACTCGGTATGGAGCTTTGTTTGGTAGCGGCGCTCCGGGAATGAGGTCGATTCGATGCTCAATGCCTCGAAGAGGAGGTAGACTGATGAGGACATCAATACCATTGTTACACCCACAGCCCCTACTGCTACATATACTGGACCAATTACTAGAGCTCGCGCACGCCAATTAAATTATCAGGTACTTTCGTTTCTTGGTAATGATTCTAATGTTCATGAGAATATGATGCTGCCTAAATTGGATACATTTGTTTTGCTTACAAATGAAGGCCCTAGCTTGGAGAAGGATGGACATTGGAGCAAGAACAAGCATGGAGATAATGCCATGCAAAGGGAACAAACGGAGTTACAAGTGATGATTTCAGGACTTTGAAGCCACCATAATGGGTGCATGAAGCCTTGGACGAAATATACAAGGCGCTACTTCATAAATGTCGTTCGAGGCTATTCTAGGTGCTGCGTCACCTTATTAGTGGGCCAGGCCCATGTAATTTCGAAATACTTAAGTATAGGCTGTTTTAGAGTCCGTATGTGTGGGGAAACAAGAGTTAGGGTTGATTTGGACCCCTCCACCAAGGGCCACGAAATTCCCCCCTCTTCCTCCATATATACAGCCCTTAGGGCACCGTTTAGACCTTGGGTTTTGTTTAGATTAAAAGTTCGCCATAGCTGCAACCGGCGTGCCGTTTGTGTTCAACGACCGGACAAAGGCGTCCACAGAACCCTCCTTGATCAATAAAGCTTTCATCTTATATTCGCAATATCCAGATTGCAATCTCAGTTTCTTGCTTGTTCTTCGTTTGCTCGCAGGAAAGCAGACCCTCGTGGTCGAGTTGATCGTGCTCGGCGTGGTCAATAACCTCTCGGAGTTGGTTTAGCGATTGCTAAGGCGCGACGTCCTCGCACGTTCGTAGTCGGATCGTCAAAGTCGACTTCCTCCAAAGCGAAAACCAACATCTCATCGAAAGACGGGACACCTTTGCCTCTATCATAGACCCGGAGGTAGCTCATCGGGGAAAACATCATGAAATTCCTGCAAAAGAGATTGAAACACCAAAGGTAGCTCGTGAATGGTGTTAGTTTTTGGTTCTCCATCCTTGCACACAAGGACAAAGTGCATCACGGTAGATGGGTTCTCACACACTTCTCTCATCTCACTTTTGGTGGCAAATAGGATGAGGTTTTTCTCTCTAGGCGAAGAGTCGCTCAAATTTGGCTTGTGGCTCTCACTCACTTTTGGGTGGATCACTTTCTCACTCTTCTCTCTATGGTGTGTGGCTTGTTTGTCGGCTATCACATGACTAGGAGACATAGGTCGTAGCACATATTCCTTCCCTTTCATCTTGAAGCTATAGTGATTGGTGCGCCCATTGTGGATGACACCACGGTCGAATTGCCATGGTCGACCAAGAAGTAGGTGACAAACGGTCATTGGGACCACATCACATTCCAACATGTCTTCATAAGCACCAATTTTGAAGGAGACTTGGACCGTATGCTCGACTCGTATAGTGCCGGAGTCACTTAGCCATTGAACCTTGTAGGGGTGCTGGTGCTTCCTCTTGACCAATTGTAGCTTGGAACATAGTTCTTCACTTGCCAAGTTGTGGCAACTACCTCCATCGATGATGACCTTGATGGACCGTCCATTGATGCCGGCTTTTGTGTGGAAGATGTGGCATCGTTGGTCTTCTTCTTGTTGATGTTGGAGAGTCAAGACCTTGGAGACAACGAGAGCGGGGCTCGAATCCTCATCACAAAAGACTTGATCATCTTCATCTTCATTCACTTGCGGTGCATGGCCACTTGCTCAAGGGCTTCCATTTCTTCTTCACTCATGGAGTCATATGTGCCATCGTCGTTGAGGATCATGGTGCGCTTGTTGGTGCATTCAGTATGACTTGTGGCCTCGGCGCCGCAAGTGAAACACTTGAAGGAGCTTGTCTTGATGGTCTCATCGGTCGGAGTAGATGATGAAGCACGCGGCTTGAGGTTGCTTGTAGTAGGAGGAGGACGACTTGAACTTGTCGAAGTTTTCTTGTAACTTGATTTGTCATCGTTTCTTGAAGAAAGCTTGGTTGATGTAGATGTTGGAGGAGTCGTTGAAGCTTGGTTGTTGGAGAAGCCGTAGGTCTTAGATGAGTACTTGGCGTACTTGAAGTCATCTTGCACTTGGCGTTCCGCCTTTGTAGCTTGATGCACGAGCTCAATGAGGGATGAGTATGGTTGGAAGTCGGCGATCTTCTTGATGGGGTGATTGAGTCCATTCAAGAAACGTGCCATAGTTTGCTCATCATCTTCCTTGACATTGGCTCGAATCATGGCTATCTCCATCTCCTTATAATATTCTTCAACGCTCTTTGTTCCTTGCTTGAGTAGTTGGAGTTTCTTGAAGAGGTCGCGATTGTAGTAGGTTGGCACAAAACGTGCTCGCATGACATCCTTCATTTGAGCCCAAGTGGTGATTGGAGGTTCACCTCTTGCTTGTCGTCGCTCAATGATTTGTTCCCACCATATGAGCACATAATCTTGGAACTCAAGTGATGCCATAGTGATTTTCTTCGCTTCATCGTAGTTGTGCAACCGGAAGATTTTGTCAACCTTCAATGCCCATGAGAGGTAGTCTTCGGGGTCATTGCTTCCATTGAACTTGGGCATGGTGAATTTTAGCTTGCCGTAGCGTTGCTCTTCATTGTGTTGTTGGCGATGTTGATGATGACGTCCTTGACGTGGGATGTACTCGTCTTCATGTTGCTCTTGGCGCGGAGGAAGACCATGCTCAACTTGCTCTTGTGGAACTTGAGGTTGAGGTGGGGCTTGACGAGCTTGTGGAGGAGCTTGAGGAACTTGACGTTGTACATGAGGTTGGTAGTTCCTCTCTTGGATTTCTTCTCGAAGGGCTTCCTCTTGATTGCGCCGTTCGCGATTGTGGTTGGCGACGGCTCTACTTGATTCTTGAAGGGCACGTTGCGCCTCAAGAGCTTGCGCTTCACGTTGTTGTTGTTGAAGACGTTGAGCCTTGGCGTCTTGTTCGAAGTAGGTGTACTTGAGTCGTAGAAGGTGTCGTCGGAGTGTCGACTCGAGCGGCTCCGTCTTGATGATGAAGAAGTGGAATGATGCCGGGTTCTCATCAACGCGCGGATCTTGTCCATTCTTGCATCATTCTCTTGCTTGTGAGCCTCAAACTTGTTGTCGAAGTAGTCTCTTGTACGTTGCTCAGAGAGTCGCAAGTCGGTGGCGAGGTTGTCGATGCGGTCGCTCATTGCTTGTTGTTCTTGGTGCAATGCTCGTTGTGCACCAAAGAGGTGGCTCTTGGTGACGTATGAAGACATGTCGTCGTCTTGCTCGATGAAGAGTGGGTTGGTAGAAGAACTTGGCCTATCCATCATTCCAAGCAAGATGTGAGTGGAAGAACGGAAAATAACGTATACCAATGTACCTTTGACCGATGTTGAAAATGAATCAAGTTCACTCAAATGCGGACAATGAAATAGCACTCTTGGTACCGATTCTTGTCGGCTCTCACACCTACACAAATAAAAGCTTATGGTGGAGCTCGGTTAGGATGGTGGCACAAAATTTGATGCAATTGTAAGTGAGAGTCAATAAAGTTGAAAATGATTCACAAATTTGCAAATGCAACAAGTAGACCAATAGCAAGATATGGTACACGGAAACACACGCGCAAATAGATAGTATGGGGTTATGCAACCAAGGATGAGCCAAAATGTGGAATTCACCAAGATGCTCTTGTTGCACAACACTAGAGAGAGCGCTAGCACGATTGCACAATAGGCGGATCTGAACTTGTGCACAACCTACTAAGCAAAATGCAACGACTTCTATCCCAAGTATGCTATATGTATGGTGTGTCGATGTGTTGATCCAAGATGATCAAGTATGACAATCTTTATGTTTTGTGGTGCTATGGTTCTTGCTCATAAGCTCTTTGCTTATCTTTCTCTCTTTGCTTAAAAGCTTGATTGGCTCTTTCTCTTTTGAGCTCTTTTCTCATGCAAAACTTCACGAACCAAGATAGCAATTGTGTATGCGCTGACAACTTTGTGACACACAAGTTGATGGTAAGATATGCACCACTTTGGTATGGTATGTATGCTATGGAGTATGATCACTAAAGTGCACAAGTCGTGTTGCCGGCAATACTCAATGGCTAGTCTCGATGGGTAAGCGACGCAAAAGATGGGCTATGATGTTTATCAATGCAATTGCAAGTAATGACAAAGGTGTCGACGACGTTACCGTCCTTGACGAAGATGAGCGGTGGTGATGTTGAAGTTGAACCGCACCTAGATAGCCGAAACACAAAAGGATACGGAAACCCACAACTCAAATTCTCAATTCAAAATGTGGCAACATTGGTGGAATTGGTTTCGGGAAAAGCTATGGTGGTGTTATGCGGAAATGGTGGAGGTAAGTGGAAGTGTATGTGGGCACGGGACAAAATTTGGCGAAGGTTAGGCGGTGATCGGGGTGGTGGAAGGGATGGATGCTACGGGGCGGAAATCCGGGCTAGGGGGCGGATGTCAAGGCGCCGGATGTCCGGGCTGATCGGGCGGATGTCAAGCTGCCGGATGTCCGGGTACTCGGGCAGACGTCCGACACGATGAACACCGTGTGGGAGAGGTCAAAACCGGTCAAATTCGGGCGAATTTGTGGATGGAAATTGGGGAAAAGATGGGGAAAGGCTAGATCTACCTGCAACACACAAAATCCATGGATCAAATCCAACAAAATTTCATCACACTAACAAATCACAAAAAAAATTTGGGGCTATTTTTGTGGGGAAATTTTCGGAATTAGGACAAAACAACAAAATCAAGCTAGAAAAAGAGGGGTAGGGGCTCCAAAAACGTGATCAACCTAAGCTCTGATCCATAGATGATGTAGGGCGGAACCCTACGTGGATGATCTTTCACGTTGGAGGCGGATCCTCACGGTGAATCACGAAGAACAGCGGAAGAACAAGAGGAAAACACGGGAAAAGCGAGAGAGAGATCACTCAACCGACAAGAGGTCAATCACACAAGTGCTAGATTATCGATCACATAGAGTGGCACAAGATTCAAGGACAACAAAGGTAAGGATACACGAGTAGCCGTTCTTCTCCGAGAGGAGGTCTTGATGGGGTCCACCCTAGTAGGGGTCTTGAATCCGCTTGGGGATCTTCTCGTAGAGGTCCCGATCTCCAGGAGAAGTAGCCAAGTGGATGAGCAAAGGCTCTCACACCAAAATATGAGCTAATCCAAAGCTAACCCTAGAAAGAGGAGGGCTCAAGTATATATAGTCTCGGGCGAAGGGGTACAAGGGCCGAATCCGTGAAACCTTCTGTATGACGAGGGAGGCGGACGTCCGGGCGTCGGGCGGATGTCCGGGCTTCGGGAGGCGCCGGATGTCCGGGCTCTCGGCCGGATGTCCGGGCTAAGCGACTGATTCTGCGAGAACCGGGTGGTGGGTGCGGATTTCGAGGCGGCGGCGGATATCAGGAAGCTTCGGGACGGGCTGGATGTCCCAAGGGGAGGTGATGAGGACATCAATACCATTGTTACACCCACAGCCCCCTGCTGCTATACATCTTGGACCAATTACTAGAGCTCGCACGCCAATTGAATTATCGGTACTTTCGTTTCTTGGTAACGATTCCAATGTTCATGAGAATATGATGCTGCCTAAATTGGATACATTTGTTTTGCTTACAAATGAAGGGCCTACCATGGACAAGAAAGATGAACCTTGGAGCAAGTTCAAGCATGGAGATGTTGGCATGCATAAGGGGAACAAACGGAGTTACAAGTGATGATTCGGGACTTTGAAGCCACCCTAATGAGTGCATGAGGCCTTGGACGAAATATACAAGATGCCACTTCATAATATTAGTCCATAGGCTATTCTAGGTGCCGCGTCACCTTATTATTGGGCCAGGCCCATGTAATTTCGAAATACTTAAGTATAGGCTGTTTTAGAGTCCGTATGTGTGGGGAAACAAGAGTTAGGGTTGATTTGGACCCCTCCACCAAGGGCCACGAAATTCCCCTCTTCCTCCATATATACAGCCCTTAGGGCACCGTTTAGACCTTGGGTTTTGTTTAGATTAAAAGTTCGCCATAGCTGCAACTTGGCGTGCCGTTTGTGTTCAACGACGAGACAAAGGCGTCATAGAACCCCACCTTGATCAATAAAGCTTTCATCTTATATTCGCAATATCCAGATTGCAATCTCAGTTTCTTGCTTGTTCTTCGTTTGCTCGCGAAAGCAGACCCTCGTGGTCGAGTTGATCGTGCTCGGCGTGGTCAATAACCTCTCGGAGTTGGTTTAGCGATTGCTAAAGCGCGGCGTCCTCGACGTTAAGTAGTCGGATCGTCAAAGTCGACTTCCTCCAAAGCGAAAACCACATCTCATCGAAAGGCAGGACACCTTTGCCTCTATCAAGTGGTATCAGATTTTCAGGTTGCTCGGTGAGATTTTCCAGTTTTTCATAGATTAGATCGAGTCATTCTTCATACCTAAAGTCCACGAAAAAGCCAAAAAAAAAATTAGGGTTAGTTCATCATATCCGAACCAATCGAGCCTTTGCATAATCTTTTTAGGGTTTTGCTTTGTTGAATTTGCGGTTGCATCGTCGTGTCAAGTTCTGGTCTTAGAGTCTAGTCTTTTAGAGTTTGAGTTCGGTCATAAGTTGTCACGCCCGCCGCTTTCATCATCGTGTCCATATACCACCACCAATCCGTATCCAAATACCACCACCAATCCGTATCCATATACCACCACCGCTACCATATACCACCACCGCTGCCATATACCACCTCCATATATCCACCACCATATATCCACCACCATTCCGAGTTCCTTGCATATTAGGTTTGTTTTCGAGATCCATCTAGTTTCGATTCGTGTTTCCTTGCGGAGTAGGTTTGGAAAAAAAAAGTCTGAAACCACCCTCCGTTTAGGCCCAAAATTTTCAGCGTGCTTGTCAAAAAAATTCTGGCTATCCTGTTTTTAGGTGTTTCTAAGCGTATTGAGACGATCGCCATTATAGAAAGTTTTTTGACCCGTTTCGATTTTGGGTCAAAGGCGTCGAAAAAAAAATTTTTTTGGTCGAAAAAATTTCGTGCCCATCTGTCGGTTTGACACGGGAAGAGTTTTGAGACACTCGCCATTATAGTGATTTTTCGCAAAAAAAAAAAAATGCGCAAAAAAAAAGCAGCGCAAAAAAAAAGCGAAAAAAAATTTCAGTGTGCTTTTCCCTTGTTTACGTGCAGCGCCGTGATTTTGTTAGTGTTCTAGGCTCGCGTCTCTAGCACGGTCTAGCCTAGGACCCGACCGATGACACCGTCGTTGGCGTTTATTCAACTTTGCATCTCTGAATTGATTATTCTTGACCCTTTTGCTACCATATTATAAGCCTTCCCAGCTCCACATACATCTACATCGTCGTTTGACTCTCCACAGTAATCGCTCTATCAAGCTTTGAGAGTTTTGACTACATCGGTTCTTGATCACACTTTCTTCTTTGGGTAGGCTGGTAAGACTTTGAGATTTGCTTGGCGGTTGTGTTATCACACACACCACCACCACCACTTCCTAGTAGTCTGTGAATCATATTCTTGTGTGTTTCTATTGCTGCTAACCATGGCAGGATCACAAGCCAAGCCAGACCGACCGGGAGAACATGACAAACAAAGCGCTACATGATAAGTTTCAACAAATGATGAGTGGGCAGGTGGAAGATGTGCTAAATAGATTTGAAGAGGCCATGGAGAAGATAGATGGCATTGAGAAGGCGTTCGAAACAAAGCTCGATAACAAGTTTAATGAATTGCTCGCGCGTCTACCACCACCACCACCGGCTGCACCTAACGCACCTCTACAACAACAAGGACTACCTCCACATCGTGAAACAGCCCTCCATGAGCTTCCTTGTCCCTCTTCACTGGCCAAGCTCTTTGGTGCTGCTGTTGATATACATGGCTCCCTGCTGCTGTGGGGAGGATGATTATGTGAGCTTACGAGGATGAGGTTGATCAACATCGAACTACGTGCAACCACCAGCACCACAACCACCGGTCGTCCACATGCAAATAATGGCAATGTTAGGGCTCCCCTTGAGTGCGAGATCATGACCATCTCCTAAACTGAAATTGAATATTCCACCATTTGAGGGTAGATATGTTCTGATATATATCTTACTTGGGAATTAGAATTTGAACAACGATTTACATGTTTACAATATCACGAGGAGAGGCGTGTTCTGCTTCTTTGTTTGTGCTTTCACTAGCTTTGCATGTGTTTGGTGGTCGAACATTGTAGATTATATCCTGTTCCAGCTACTTGGGCTGCTTTGAAAACTGCTATGCGTACTCGTTGGGTTCCACCATATTATCAACGTGAATTACTTCAAAAATTGCAGCGCTTAAGACAAGGAAAAAATTCGGTAGAAGAATATTATCAGGAATTACAAACTGGCTTGATTAGATGTGGTATTGTTGAGGAGAATGAAGCTATGCTTGCACGTTTTCTGGGTGGATTAAATAGAGATTCAGACCATTCTAGACTACAAGGATTATAATAATATCACTCGATTATTCCATCTTGCTTGTAAAGCTGAGCGTGAAGTCAGGATCGGCAGGCCTTGGCGCGGACTAACTTTTTTGCAGGTCGACCTTCATCATGGACACCCGTGCATCATCTACTTCCACACGTTCTACTACACGGCACCTCCGTGGCTGCCACCTCAACCGTGATACAAGCGGGCACAACCACCACTATCGCCAAGAGTACACTGCTTTGGGCCTACAGAGCTCTTCTTCTTCCATGGCGTCAACAGGGCACACAAGTGATATTATTTGTCGTCGTTGTAAGGGAAGAGGACATTTTTGAGAGAATGCACATCTCAGCGTGTGATGATTGCTCACGAGGATGGTGGGTATGAGTCGCTAGTGACTATGATGAAGAGACTTTGGCTCTTATTACACATGAAGAACACGGTGGAGATGATTACGATCTGAGGCGCAATACATGGCTGATGAAGATCTTGACATGTATGAATGTTTAGTTGCTCAACGTGTTTTGAGTGTGCAGGTTACACAAGTGAGCAAAATCAGAGGCATAACTTGTTCCATACAAAGGGAGTTGTGAAGGAGCGTTCTATTAGCGTCATCATAGATGGAGGAGCTGCAACAACTTGGCTAGCATGGATATGGTGGAGAAGCTTTCTCTCACCACAAGACCACATCCACATCCTTACTACATCCAATGGTTCAACAACAGCGGCAAGGTTAAGGTAACACGTCTTTGTTAGTGTGTATTTTAGTATCTCTACATATGCTGATTATGTTGATTGTGATGTGGTACCTATGCAAGCATGTTCCTTATTACTTGGTAGACCATGGCAATTTGATAAAATTCTGTACACCATGGTAGAAACAATCAGTATACTCTTGTTCACAAGGATAAAAATATTACTTTGCTTCCTATGACTCTGATTCCATTTTGAAAGATGATATTAATAGAGCTAATAAAGCAAAACAAGAGAAAAATAAGAGTGAAAATCAGATTGTGGCAAAAGAATTTGAGCAACAAATGAAGCCTAATAATAAACCATCTAATGTTGCTTCGAAATTAAACTGAAAAGTGCATGTTTATTTGCCACCAAATCTGATATTGATGAGCTAGATTCTAGCAAATCTGTTTGCTATGCTTTTGTGTGCAAAGAGGCATTATTTTCATTCGAGGGCGTGCCTTCCTCTTTGCCCCTGTTGTCACTAACATTTTGCGGGAGTTATTTGGCGTCTTCCCACAAGGCGTGCCAGGATTACCACCTATTCGAGGATTGAGCATCAAATTGACTTAATTCCGGTGCATCGCTACCAACCGTGCACCATACCGTACCAATCCGGAGGAGGCGAAGGAGATTATCGTCAAGTCAGGAGCTGCTCGACAAAGGTTATATCTGCGAATCTCTTAGTCCTTGTGTTGTTCCTATTATACTAGTGCCTAAAAAGGATGGTGCGTCGGCGTATGTGTGTTGATTGTAGAGGCATTAATAATATTACTATTCGTTATCGTCATCCTATTCCTAGGCTAGATGATATGCTTGATGAATTGAGTGGCTCTACAATATTCTCCAAAGTTGATTTGCGTAGTGGATACCATCAAATTCGTATGAAATTGGGAGATGAATGGAAAACAGCATTTAAAACTAAGTTTGGATTATATGAGTGGTTAGTCATGCCTTTTGGGTTAACTAATGCACCTAGTACTTTCATGAGATTAATGAGCGAAGTTTTCGTGCTTTCATTGGACGATTTGTGGTAGTTTACTTTGATGATATACTGATTTATAGCAAATCTTTGGAAGAACATTTGGAACATTTACGTGATGTTTTTAATGCTCTCGTGATGCACGTTTGTTTGGTAACCTTGGGAAGTGCACCTTTTGCACCGACCGAGTATCTTTTCTTGGCTATGTTGTTACTCCACGAGGAATTGAAGTTGATAAAGCCAAGATTGAAGCTATTGAGAGTTGGCGCAGCCCAAAGCGGTCACACAAGTGAGGAGTTTTCTTGGACTCGCTGGTTTCTATAGGCGTTTTGTGAGAGACTTTAGCACCATTGCTGCACCTCTCAATGAGCTTACAAAGAAGGATGTGCCTTTTGTTTGGGGTACCATACGGGAAGAAGCCTTCACGGTATTGAAAGATAAGTTGACACATGCTCCTTTACTCCAACTTCGACTTTAATAAGACTTTTGAGCTTGAATGTGATGCTAGTGGAATTGGATTAGGAGGTGTGTTATTACAAGATGGCAAACCTGTTGCATACTTTTACGAAAAATTGAGTGGGCCTAGTCTGAACTATTCTACTTATGACAAAGAATTATATGCTCTTGTTAGGACTTTAGAGACATGGCAACATTATTTATGGCCCAAAGAATTTGTTATACATTCGATCATGAATCTTTGAAACATATTAAAAGTCAAGCTAAACTGAATCGTAGACATGCTAAATGGGTTGAATTCATTGAGACTTTCCTTATGTCATTAAACACAAGAAGGGTAAAGAAAATGTTATTCTTGATGCTTTGTCTCGTCGATATACTATGCTTTCACAACTTGACTTCAAAATATTTGGTTTGGAGACCATCAAAGATCAATATGTGCATGATGCTGATTTTAAAGATGTAATGCAGAATTGTAAAGAGGAAGAACATGGAACAAGTTCGTTATTAATGATGGTTTTGTGTTCGTGCTAACAAGCTATGCATTCCTGCTAGCTCTGTTAGTCTTTTGTTGTTGCAGGAGGCGCATGGAGGAGGATTAATGGGACACTTTGGCGTCAAGAAGGCGGAGGATATACTTGCTACACATTTCTTTTGGCCAAAGATGAGGCGGGATGTTGAGCGTTTTGTTGCTCGCTGCACTACATGTCAAAAAGCTAAGTCACGACTCAATCCTCATGGTTTATATATGCCTTTGCACTGTGCCTAGTGTTCCTTGGGAGGATATATCTATGGACTTTGTTTTAGGTTTACCTCGAACAAAGAAGGGAGGATAGCATATTTGTTGTCGTGGATAGATTCTCGAAAATGGCACACTTTATACCATGTCATAAAAGCGATGATCTTTGTTAATGTTGCTGATTTGTTCTTTCGTGAAATTATTCGCTTGCATGGTGTGCCAAATACTATTGTTTCAGATCGTGATACTAAATTTCTTAGCCACTTTTGGAGATGTTTATGGGCTAAGTTGGGGACTAAACTGCTTTTAGTACTACTTGTCACCCCAAACTGATGGACAAACTGAAGTAGTCAATAGAACATTGTCTACTATGCTTAGGGCTGTTTTGAAGAATAATAAGAAAATGTGGGAAGAATGCTTGCCTCATATTGAATTTGCTTATAATCGTTCATTGCATTCTACTACTAAGATGTGCCCTTTTGAAATTGTGTATGGCTTCCTACCTCGTGCACCTATTGATTTGTTGCCTCTTCCATCTTGGAGAAGGTTAATTTTGATGCTAAAGAACGTGCTGAATTGATTTTAAAATGCATGAGTTAACTAAGGAAAACATTGAGCGTATGAATGCTAAATATAAACTTGTTGGAGATAAGGGTAGAAAACATGTTGTCTTTGCACTGGAGATCTTGTTTGGTTACATTTGCGTAAGAGATAGGTTTCCTAATTTGCAAATCAAAGCTAATGCCACGTCTGATGGTCCATTTAAGGTGTTAGAAAATAAATGATAATGCATATAAACTTGAGCTGCTGCAGATTTTGGGGTTAGTCCACTTTTAACATTGCAGATTTGAAGCCTTATTTGGGTGAGGAAGATGAGCTTCCGTCGAGGGCGACTTCATTTCAAGAAGGGAGGATGATGAGGACATCAATACCATTGTTACACCCACAGCCCCTGCTGCTATACATCTTGGACCAATTACTAGAGCTCGCATGACGCCAATTGAATTATCGGTACTTTCGTTTCTTGGTAATGATTCCAATGTTCATGAGAATATGATGCTGCCTAAATTTGATACATTTGTTTTGCTTACAAATGAAGGGCCTACCATGGACAAGAAAGATGAACCTTGGAGCAAGTTCAAGCATGGAGATGTTGGCATGCATAGGGGAACAAACGGAGTTACAAGTGATGATTCAGGACTTTGAAGCCACCCTAATGAGTGCATGAGGCCTTGGACGAAATATACAAGATGCCACTTCATAATATTAGTCCATAGGCTATTCTAGGTGCTGCGTCACCTTATTATTGGGCCAGCCCATGTAATTTCGAAATACTTAAGTATAGGCTGTTTTAGAGTCCGTATGTGTGGGGAAACAAGAGTTAGGGTTGATTTCGGACCCCTCCACCAAGGGCCACGAAATTCCCCCTCTTCCTCCATATATACAGCCCTTAGGGCACCGTTTAGACCTTGGGTTTTGTTTAGATTAAAAGTTCGCCATAGCTGCAACTTCGCGTACTTCGTTTGTGTTCAACGACCAGACAAAGGCGTCATAGAACCCCACCTTGATCAATAAAGCTTTCATCTTATATTCGCAATATCCAGATTGCAATCTCAGTTTCTTGCTTGTTCTTCGTTTGCTCGCAGGAAACAGACCCTCGTGGTCGAGTTGATCGTGCTCGGCGTGGTCAATAACCTCTCGGAGTTGGTTTAGCGATTGCTAAGGCGCGACGTCCTCGCACGTTCGTAGTCGGATCGTCAAAGTCGACTTCCTCCAAAGCGAA
The DNA here is from genome assembly GCA_021605205.1 of Aegilops longissima. Classification (NCBI taxonomy): domain Eukaryota; kingdom Viridiplantae; phylum Streptophyta; class Magnoliopsida; order Poales; family Poaceae; genus Aegilops; species Aegilops longissima. The sequence goes on along the minus strand of CM038678.1, from coordinate 324,487,836 downwards.
AACCACATCTCATCGAAAGACGGGACACCTTTGCCTCTATCAGAGGCCGGATGTCCGGGCTGGTCTGGGTCATTCAGGTGCATTCGGTGATGGAGGGGCCGGATTTCCGGGCGTCGGGGCCGGATATCCGGGGTGTCGGGAAGAGCCGGATGTCCGGGGCATGGGGCCGGATGTCCGGGCTGGGCAGACTCCTCCGGTTCCTCTCGTCGTGGTTCTTCCTCCTTGTACTTGGCGGCTTGTCCATCTTCACGTGCATCCTCGGGAGGTTCCCCTTGACACCTAATCATGCATAGCATATCGGACTTAGGTAGTAGCCATGTCTCGAGTGGATCATATGTGATATCAATAAGGAAAGAGGTCACCTCGTTCTCGAGAGCTCTAGCTCTAGCTCGTGTCATGGGTCCTCTTGGCTCTTGATGAGACGGTTGTAGGTCCATGGGGATGATCGTGGGATGCTCCGCATCATCTTGACTAACATTTGATTGAAATTTTTGCCACCATCCTAACCAAGCTCCTCCATAGACCATTTACTTGTAGGTGTGAGAAACATTTCCCGGTACCAATTCCCCTATTGTAACATCACGTTGGATCGTACTTGTTGCCTCCACAATCTTCGGATAAGGTAACTTTGGTTTTGTCTCTCATTTTCCTACTCACCACCACTTTCATATGATGGATAGGCCAAGTACCTCTACCAACCCACTCTTCATCGAGCAAGACGACGACATGTCATCATTCGTCACCAAGAGCCACCTCTTTGGTACTGTGGCGCTTACATCAAGAGCAACAAGCCATGAACGACCGCGATCGACAACCTCGCCACCGACTTGCGACTCTCAGAACAACGTGCAGGACTACGCCGACAACAAGCTCGACGCGCACAAGCAAGAAAACGATGCAAGAATGGGCCGAGATCCGTGCTTTGTTGGTCAAACGGCCTCCTTCAACTTCTTCCTACTCAAGACGGAGCCACTCAAGTCGACACTCCGACGACACCTTCTCTGGCTCAAGTACACCGTCATCGAACACTCTTCGACGAGCCGCACGTCAAGACCGTCATGCATCCCGAAATCCACTTCAAGCCAAGCATTCACACGAGCAAGTCGATGAGCAAGTTCCTCATCCGCGTTCAAACCGGGACGCTTTTGCTCAAGCTCAAGAACGACAACGACTACGGCGCTAAGAGGAAGAACGAGCGCGACTACACCAAGAAGAACAAGACACCGAGGCTCAACGTCTTCAACGACAACAACGAGAAGCACAAGCTCTTGAGGCGCAACGTGCCCTTCAAGAATCAAGTCGAGCCATCGCCAACCGCAATCGCGAACGGCGCAATCAAGAGGAAGCCCTTCGAGAAGAAATTCGCGAGAGGAACTACCAACCACGTGTGCAACGTCAAGTTCCTCAAGCTACTCCACAAGCTCGTCAAGCTCCTCCTCAACCTCAAGTTCAACAAGAGCAAGTGGATCATGGACTTCCTCCACGCCAAGAGCGACATCTCGAGGAACGCGCATTTGAGGATCCTCCTCCATGACAAGAGCGACATCAAAACCGCTACTTCGACGAAGAACTCCACTACGGCAAGCTAAAGTTCACCATGCCCAAGTTCAACGGAAGCAATGACCCCGAAGAGTACCTCTCATGGGCATTGAAGGTCGACAAAATCTTCTGGTTGCACAACTACGATGAAGAGAAGAAGATCGCTATGGCATCACTCGAGTTCCAAGACTACGTTCTCATTTGGTGGGAACAAGTGATTGAGCGACGACGTACAAGAGGCGAGCCACCAATCACAACTTGACGGCTATGAAGGATGTCATGAGAGCTCGTTCGTGCCTACTCACTACAATCGTGATCTCTTCAAGAAGTTGCAACTTCTCAAACAAGGCACGAAGACGGTGGAAGAATACTACCAAGAAATGGAGATTGCCATGATACGAGCCAATATCAAGGAAGACGACGAGCAAACAATGGCACGCTTCTTGAACGGCCTCAACCATCCAATCAAGCGGATTGCCGACTTCCAACCATACTCAAACCTCCTCGAGCTAGTTCATCAAGCGACAAAGGCCGAGCGACAAGTCCACGATGACTTCAAATACGCCAAGTCCTTGATGAGGACATCAATACCATTGTTACACCCACAGCCCCTGCTGCTACACATACTGGACCAATTACTAGAGCTCGCGCACGCCAATTAAATTACCAGGTACTTTTGTTTCTTGGTAATGATTCTAATGTTCATGAGAATATGATGCTGGCTAAATTGGATACATTTGTTTTGCTTACGAATGAAGGGCCTAGCTTGGAGAAGGATGAACATTGGAGCAAGAACAAGCAGGGGGGTGATGGCATCTAAAGGAATAAAACGGAGTTACAAGTGATGATTTCAGGACGTTGAAGCCACCATAATGAGTGGATGAAGCCTTGGACGAAATATACAAGATGCTACTTCATAACTTTCATCCGGAGGCTATTCTAGGTGCTGCGTCACCTTATTATTGGGCCAGGCCCATGTATTTTCGAAATACTTAAGTATAGGCTGTTTTTAGAGTCCGTATGTGTGGGGAAACAAGAGATAGGGTTGGTTTCGGACCCCTTCCCCAAGGGCCACGAAATCTCCCCCCCCTCTTCCTCCATATATACAGCCCTTAGGGCGTCGTTTAGACTTTGGGTTTTGTTTAGATTAAAAGTTCACCATAGCTGCAACTTCGTGTACTTCGTTTGTGTTCAATGACCAGACAAAGGCGTCACAGAACTCCACCTTGATCAATAAAGCTTTCATCATATATTCGCAATATCCAGATTGCAATCTCAGTTTCTTGCTTGTTCTTCGTTTGCTCGCAGGAAACAGACCCTCGTGGTCAGGTTGATCGTGCTCTCGGCGTGGTCAATAACCTCTCGGAGTTGGTTTAGCGATTGCTAGGCGCGGCGTCCTCAAGACGTTAAGTAGTCGGATCGTCAAAGTCGATTTCCACCAAAGCGATATCCATCATCTCATCGAAAGACGGGACACCTTTTCCTCTATCAGTACTCGTCCAAGACCTACGACTCCTCTTATCAAGCTCCCGCGACTCCGGCAACTCCTGCATCAACTAGAGCCTCACCAAGTACCGGCGACAAGTCAAGTTACAAGAAAACTTCGACAAGTTCAAGTCGTCATCCTCCTACTTCAAGCAACTTCAAGCCGCGTGCTTCGTCCTCTACTCCGACCGATGAGACCATCAAGACAAGCTCCTTCAAGTGTTTCACTTGCGGCGGCCGAGGCCACAAGTCCTTTGAGTGCACAAACAAGCGCACCATGATCTTCAACGACGACGGCACCTACAACTCCATGAGTGAAGGAGAAATGGAAGCCCTTGAGCAACTGGCCATGCACCGACAAGTGAACAACGAAGACTAAGATGATCAAGTCTTTTGTGATGAAGATTCAATTCCCGCTCTTGTTGTGTCCAAGGTCTTGACTCTTCAACATCAACAAGACGAAGACCAACGATGCCACATCTTCCATACAAAGGCCGGCATCAATGGAAGGTCCGTCAAGGTCATCATCGATGGGGGTAGTTGCCACAACTTAGCAAGTGAAGAACAATTGATGCGGAGCATCCCACGTTCATCCCCATGTACACTCCGACTACTCTCCAAGCCCCAAGAGGACATATGAAGAGACCTCGACCATACGCCATTGGGCACAAGGTAAACTCACTCCTCTTCGAACCGTGATAGAGGCAAAGGTGTCCCGATGTTTCGATGAGATGGTGGCTATCGTTTCTGTGGGAGTCGACCTTGACGATCCGACTACGAACGTGCGAGACGTCGCGCCTTAGCAATCGCTAAACCAACTTCCGAGGGTTATTGACCACGCCGAGCACGATCAACGACCACGAGGGCCTGTTTCCTGCGAGCAAGCGAAGAACAAGCAAGAAACTGAGATTGCAATCTGGATATTGCGAATATAAGATGAAAGCTTTATTGATCAAGGTGGGGTTACTGTGACGCCTTTATGCAGTCGTTGAACACAAGCGAAGTACGCGAAGTTGCAGCTATGGCGAACTTTTAATCTAAACAAAACCCAAGGTCTAAACGGGGCCCTAAGGGCTGTATATATGGAGGAAGAGGGGGGGAATTTCGTGGCCCTTGGTGGAGGGGTCCGAAATCAACCCTAACTCTTGTTTCCCCACACATACGGACTCTAAAAACAGCCTATACTTAAGTATTTCGAAATTACATGGGCCTGGCCCAATAATAAGGTGACGAGCACCTAGAATAGCCTATGGACGAATATTATGATGTGGCATCTTTTATATTTCGTCCAAGGCCTCATGCACTCATTAGGGTGGCTTCAAAGTCCTGGAATCATCACTTGTAACTCCGTTCTTGTTCCCCTTGTGCATGCCAACATCTCCATGCTTGAACTTGCTCCAAGGTTCATCTTTCTTGTCCATGGTAGGCCCTTCATTTGTAAGCAAAACAAATGTATCCAATTTAGGCAGCATCATATTCTCATGAACATTAGAATCGTTACCAAGAAACGAAAGTACCTGATAATTCAATTGGCGTCTTGTGAGCTCTAGTAATTGGTCCAAGATGTATAGCAGCAGGGGCTGTGGGTGTAACAATGGTATTGATGTCCTCATCATCCTCCCCTTCTTGAAATGAAGTCGTCCTCGACGGAAGCTCATCTTCCTCACCCAAATAAGGCTTCAAATCTGCAATATTAAAAGTGGGACTAACCCCAAAATCTGCAGGCAACTCAAGTTTATATGCATTATCATTTATTTTCTCTAACACCTTAAATGGACCATCAACACGTGGCATTAGCTTTGATTTGCGCAAATTAGGAAACCTATCCTTACGCAAATGTAACCAAACAAGATCTCCAGGTGCAAAGACAACATGTTTTCTACCCTTATCTCCAGCAAGTTTATATTTAGCATTCATACGCTCAATGTTTTCCTTAGTTAACTCATGCATTTTAAAATCAATTCAGCACGTTCTTTAGCATCAAAATTAACCTTCTCCGAAGATGGAAGAGGCAACAAATCAATAGGTGCACGAGGAAGGAAGCCATACACAATTTCAAAAGGGCACATCTTAGTAGTAGAATGCAATGAGCGATTATAAGCAAATTCAATATGAGGCAAGCATTCTTCCCACATTTTCTTATTATTCTTCAAAACAGCCCTAAGCATAGTAGACAATGTTCTATTGACTACTTCAGTTTGTCCATCAGTTTGGGGGTGACAAGTAGTACTAAATAGCAGTTTAGTCCCCAACTTAGCCCATAAACATCTCCAAAAGTGGCTAAGAAATTTAGTATCACGATCTGAAACAATAGTATTTGGCACACCATGCAAGCGAATAATTTCACGAAAGAACAAATCAGCAACATTAACAGCATCATCGCTTTTATGACATGGTATAAAGTGTGCCATTTTGAGAATCTATCCACGACAACAAATATGCTATCCTCCCTTCTTTGTTCGAGGTAAACCTAAAACAAAGTCCATAGATATATCCTCCCAAGGAACACTAGGCACGAGCAAAGGCATATATAAACCATGAGGATTGAGTCGTGACTTAGCTTTTTGACATGTAGTGCAGCAGCGCTACAAAGCGCTCAACATCCGTCTCATCTTTGGCCAAAAGAAATGTGTAGCAAGTATATCCTCCGTCTTCTTGGCGCCAAAGTGTCCCATTAATCCTCCTCCATGCGCCTCCTGCAACAACAAAAGACGAACAGAGCTAGCAGGAATGCATAGCTTGTTAGCACGGAACACAAAACCATCATTAATAACGAACTTGTTCCATGTTCTTCCCTCTTTACAATTCTGCATTACATCTTTAAAATCAGCATCATGCACATATTGATCTTTGATGGTCTCCAAACCAAATATTTTGAAGTCAAGTTGTGAAAGCATAGTATATCGACGAGACAAAGCATCAAGCAATAACATTTTCTTTACCCTTCTTGTGTTTAATGACATAGGGAAAGTCTCAATGAATTCAACCCATTTAGCATGTCTACGATTCAGTTTAGCTTGACTTTTAATATGTTTCAAAGATTCATGATCAAAATGTATAACAAATTCTTTGGGCCATAAATAATGTTGCCATGTCTCTAAAGTCCGAACAAGAGCATATAATTCTTTGTCATAAGTAGAATAGTTCAGACTAGGCCCACTCAATTTTTAGAGAAAAGTATGCAACAGGTTTGCCATCTTGTAATAACACACCTCTTAATCCAATTCCACTAGCATCACATTCAAGCTCAAAAGTCTTATTAAAGTCAGGAAGTTGGAGTAAAGGAGCATGTGTCAACTTATCTTTCAATACCGTGAAGGCTTCTTCACATGCGGTACCCCAAACAAAAGGCACATCCTTCTTTGTAAGCTCATTGAGAGGTGCAGCAATGGTGCTAAAGTCTCTCACAAAACGCCTATAGAAACCAGCGAGTCCAAGAAAACTCCTCACTTGTGTGACCGTTTTGGGCTGCGGCCAACTCTCAATAGCTTCAATCTTGGCTTTATCAACTTCAATTCCTGTGGAGTAACAACATAGCCAAGAAAAGATACTCGGTCGGTGCAAAAGGTGCACTTCCCAAGGTTACCAAACAAGCGTGCATCACGAGAGCATTAAAAACAACACGTAAATGTTCCAAATGTTCTTCCAAAGATTTGCTATAAATCAGTATATCATCAAAGTAAACTACCACAAATCGTCCAATGAAAGCACGTAAAACTTCGTTCATTAATCTCATGAAAGTACTAGGTGCATTAGTTAACCCAAAAGGCATGACTAACCACTCATATAATCCAAACTTAGTTTTAAATGCTGTTTTCCATTCATCTCCCAATTTCATACGAATTTGATGGTATCCACTCATAAATCAACTTTGGAGAATATTGTAGAGCCACTCAATTCATCAAGCATATCATCTAGCCTAGGAATAGGATGGCGATAACGAATAGTAATATTATTAATGCCTCTACAATCAACACACATACTGTGACGTACCATCCTTTTTAGGCACTAGTATAATAGGAACAGCACAAGGACTAAGAGATTCGCGTATATAACCTTTGTCGAGCAGTTCTGTACTTGACGATAATCTCCTTCGTCTCCTCTGGATTGGTGCGGTATGGTGCACGGTTGAGTAGCGATGCACCGGAATTAAGTCAATTTGATGCTCAATCCCTCGAATAGGTGGTAATCCCGGTGGCACGTCTTGTGGGAAGGCGTCGTGAACTCCTGCAAAATGTTAGTGACAGCGAGGGGCAAAGAGGAAAACACGTCCTCGAATGAAAATAATGCCTCTTTGCACACAAAAGCATAGCAAACAGATTTGCTAGAATCTAGCTCATCAATATCAGATTTGGTGGCAAATAAACATGCACTTTTCAGTTTAATTTCGAAGCAACATTAGATGGTTTATTATTAGGCTTCATTTGTTGCTCAAATTCTTTTGCCACAATCTGATTTTCACTCTTATTTTCTCCTGTTTTGCTTTATTAGCTCTATTAATATCATCTTTCAAAATGGAATCAGGAGTCATAGGAAGCAAAGTAATATTTTTATCCTTGTGAACAAGAGTATCTGATTGTTTCTACCATGGTGTACAGAATTTTATCAAATTGCCATGGTCTACCAAGTAATAAGGAACATGCTTGCATAGGTACCACATCACAATCAACATAATCAGCATATGTAGAGATACTAAAATGCACACGAACAGACGTGTTACCTTAACCTTGCCGCTGTTGTTGAACCATTGGATGTAGTAAGGATGTGGATGTGGTCTTGTGGTGAGAGAAAGCTTCTCCACCATATCCATGCTAGCCAAGTTGTTGCAGCTCCCTCCATCTATGATGGCGCTGAATAGAACGTTCCTTCACAACTCCTTTGTATGGAACAAGTTATGCCTCTGATTTTGCTCGGCTTGTGTAACCTGCACACTCAAAACACGTTGAGCAACTAAACATTCATACTGTCGGCATCTTCAGCAGCCATGTATTGCGTCTCAAGATCGAATCATCTCCACCGTGTTCTTCATGTGTAATAAGAGCCAAAGTCTCTTCATCATAGTCACTAGCAGACTCATACCCACCATCCTCGGTAGCAATCATCACACGCTGAGATTGGCATTCTCTCATAAAATGTCCTCTTCCCTTACAACGACGACAAATAATATCACTTGTGTGCCTGTTGACGCCATGGAAGAAGAAGAGCTCTGTGTAGGCCCAGCAGGTGTACTCTTGGCGAGATAGTGGTGGTTGTGCACTGCTTTCTTGTATCACGGTTGGAGGTGGCAGCCGACGGAGGTGCGGTGTAGTAGAACGTGTGGAAGTAGATGATGCACGTGGTGTCCATGATGAAGGTCGACCTGCGAGAAAAGTTAGTCGCGCCAAGGGCACGTCGATCCTGCACTTCACGTTCAGCTTTACAAGCAAGATGGAATAATCGAGTGATATTATTATAATCCTTGTAGTCTAGAATGGTCTGAATCTCTCTATTTAATCCACCCGTAAAGCGTGCAAGCATAGCTTCATTCTCCTCAACAATACCACATCTAATCAAGCCAGTTTGTAATTCCCGATAATATTCTTCTACGAATTTTTCCTTGTCTTAAGCGCTGCAATTTTTGAAGTAATTCACGTTGATAATATGGTGGAACCCAACGAGCACGCATAGCAGTTTTCAAAGCAGCCCAAGTAGCTGGAACAGGATATAATCTACAATGTTCGAGACCACCAAACACATGCAAAGCTAGTGAAAGCACAAACAGCAGCAGGAACACGTCTCTCCTCGGGATATTGTAAACATGTAAATCGTTGTTCAGTTTCTAACTCCCAAGTAAGATATATATCAGGAACATATCTACCCTAAAATGGTGGAATATTCAATTTTAGTTTAGGAGATGGTCATGATCTCGTACTGAAGGAGCCCGAACATCGCCATTATTTGCATGTGGACGACACGGTGGTTGTGGTCTTTGGTGGTTGCACGTAGTTCGATGTTGATCAACCTCACGGTGGTTTGTGTTCAACGACCGGACAAAGCGTCCAGAACCCCACCTTGATCAATAAAGCTTTCATCTTATATTCGCAATATCCAGATTGCAATCTCAGTTTCTTGCTTGTTCTTCGTTTGCTCGCGAGGAAGCAGACCCTCGTGGTCGGAGTTGATCGTGCTCGGCGTGGTCAATAACCTCTCGGAGTTGGTTTAGCGATTGCTAAGTAGCGGCGTCCTCGCTGCGTTCGTAGTCGGATCGTCAAAGTCGACTTCCTCCAAAGCGAAAACCACATCTCATCGAAGAGGCGGGACACCTTTGCCTCTATCAAGTGGTATCAGATTTTCAGGTTGCTCGGTGAGATTTTATAGTTTTCCGTAGTTTAGATCGAGTCTGTTCTTCATACCTATAGTCCACGAAAAAGCCACAAAAAAAATTACGGTTTGTTCATCATATCCGAACCAATCTGAGCCTTTGCATAATCTTTTTAGGGTTTTGCTTTGTTGAATTTGCGGGTACATCGTCGTGTCGAGTTCTTTGGTCTTAGAGTCTAGTCTTTTAGAGTTTGAGTTACGGTCATAAGTTGTCACGCCGCCGCGCCGCACCATCATCATCGCCTTGCCATCTTCCACCATTGCTTATCCGCCACCGCTCTGAATCCATATCCATATACCACCACCGCTACCATATACCACCACCGCTGCCATATACCACCACCATATATCCACCACCAATCCGAGTTCTTCTCATATTAGGTTTGTTTTCGAGATCCATCTAGTTTCCGATTCGTGTTTCCTTGCCTGCGTAGGTTTTGGAAAAAAAAAAGAGCAGCGCAAAAAAAAAGAGCGAAAAAAAAATTCCAGAGTGTGCTTTTCCGTTGTTTCCGTGCAGCGCCGTGATTTTGTTAGTGTTCTAGGCTCGCGTCTCTAGCACGGTCTAGCCTAGGACCAGCACAGATCAAATGCGTTGACGTTTATTCAACTTTGCATCTCTGAATTGATTATTGCTAACCTTTTTTGCTACCACATTATAAGCCTTCCCAGCTCCACATACATCTACATCGTGCGTTTGACTCTCCACAGTAATCGCTCTATCCAAGCTTTGAGAGTTTTGACTACATCGGTTTGCCGATCACCGCTTCTTCTTTGGTAAGAGGCTGGTAAGAATTTGAGATTTGCTTGACGGATTTGTGACTGTCCACACCACCACCACCACTTCCTAGTAGTCTGTCGAATCATATTCTTGTGTGTTTCTATTGCTGCTAACCATGGCAGGATCACAAGCCAGCGAGGAGACCTGACCGGGAGAACATGACAAACAAAGCGCTACATGATAAGTTTCAACAAATGATGAGTGGGCAGGTGGACGATGTGCTAAATAGATTTGAAGAGGCCATGGAGAAGATAGATGGCATTGAGAAGGCGTTCGAAACGAAGCTCGATATCAAGTTTAATGAATTGCTCGCGCGTCTACCACCACCACCACCGGCTGCACCTAACGCACCTCTACTACAACAACACGGACTACACTGCACATCATGAAACAGCCCTCCGCCGAGCTTCCGTGTCCCTCTTCACCTGGCCAAGCTGCTTGGTGCTCTTTGTTGATACTTCGTGGCTCCTGCTGCTGCTGCGGGGAGGATGATTATGTGAGAGATTACGAGGATGAGGTTGATCAACATCAGAACTACGTGCAACCACCAGCACCACAACCACCAGGTCGTCCACATGCAAATAATGGTAATGTTCGGGCTCCCCTTCAGGTACGAGATCATGACCATCTCCCTAAACTAAAATTGAATATTCCACCATTTTAGGGTAGATATGTTCCTGATATATATCTTACTTGGGAGTTAGAAACTGAACAACGATTTACATGTTTACAATATCCTGAGGAGAGACGTGTTGGTTGATGTCTTCCCTGCTGTCACTAACATTTTGCAGGAGTTCGCTGATGTCTTCCCACAAGACGTGCCACCTGGATTACCACCTATTCGAGGGATTGAGCATCAAATTGACTTAATTCCCGGTGCATCGCTACCCAACCGCGCACCATACCGTACCAATCCAGAGGAGACGAAGGAGATTATGCGTCAAGTCTGAGGAGCTGCTCGACAAAGGTTATATACGCGAATCTCTTAGTCCTTGTGCTGTTCCTATTATACTAGTGCCTAAAAAGGATGGTACGTCGCGTATGTGTGTTGATTGTAGAGGCATTAATAATATTACTATTCGTTATCGTCATCCTATTCCTAGGCTTGATGATATGCTTGATGAATTGAGTGGCTCTACAATATTCTCCAAAGTTGATTTGCGTAGTGGATACCATCAAATTCGTATGAAATTGGGAGATGAATGGAAAACAGCATTTAAAACTAAGTTTGGATTATATGAGTGGTTAGTCATGCCTTTTGGGTTAACTAATGCACCTAGTACTTTCATGAGATTAATGAGCGAAGTTTTACGTGCTTTCATTGGACGATTTGTGGTAGTTTACTTTGATGATATACTGATTTATAGCAAATCTTTGGAAGAACATTTGGAACATTTACGTGCTGTTTTTAATGCTCACGTGATGCACGTTTGTTTGGTAACCTTGGGAAGTGCACCTTTTGCACCGACCGAGTATCTTTTCTTGGCTTTGTTCTTTCTAAATGGGTTGAAATTACTTTCCCTTATGTCATTAAACACTTGCATGGTGTGCCAAATACTATTGTTTCAGATCGTGATACTAAATTTCTTAGCCACTTTTGGAGATGTTTATGGGCTAAGTTGGGGACTAAAGCGTTTTGTTGCTGCTGCACTTTTAGTACTACTTGTCACTATGGACCCCAAACGTGGATGATGGATAAAACTGAAGTAGTCAATAGAACATTGTCTACTATGCTTAGGGCTGTTTTGAAGAATAATAAGAAAATGTAGGGCTGTTTTGGAAGAATGCTTGCCTCATATTGAATTTGCTTATAATCGCTCATTGCATTCTACTACTAAGATGTGCCCTTTTGAAATTGTGTATGGCTTCCTACCTCGTGCACCTATTGATTTGTTGCCTCTTCCATCTTCGGAGAAGGTTAATTTTGATGCTAAAGAACGTGCTGAATTGATTTTAAAATGCATGATATAACTAAGGAAAACATTGAGCGTATGAATGCTAAATATAAACTTGCTGGAGATAAGGGTAGAAAACATGTTGTCTTTGCACCTGGAGATCTTGTTTGGTTACATTTGCGTAAGGATAGGTTTCCTAATTTGCGCAAATCAAAGCTAATGCCACGTGCTGATGGTCCATTTAAGGTGTTAGAGAAAATAAATGATAATGCATATAAACTTGAGCTGCCTGCAGATTTTGGGGTTAGTCCCACTTTTAACATTGCAGATTTGAAGCCTTATTTGGGTGAGGAATATGAGCTTCCGTCGAGGACGACTTCATTTCAAGAAGGGGAGGATGATGAGGACATCAATACCATTGTTACACCCACAGCCCCTCTTTGCGACATATCTTGGACCAATTACTAGAGCTCGCATGACGCCAATTAAATTATCGGTACTTTCGTTTCTTGGTAATGATTCTAATGTTCATGAGAATATGATGCTGCCTAAATTGGATACATTTGTTTTGCTTACAAATGAAGGCCCTAGCTTGGAGAAGGATGGACATTGAGCAAGAACAAGCATGGAGATAATGCCATGCTAAGGGGAACAAGAACGGAGTTACAAGTGATGATTTCAGGACTTTGAAGCCACCATAATGGGTGCATGAAGCCTTGGACGAAATATACAAGATGCTACTTCATAAATGTCGTCCCGAGGCTATTCTAGGTGCTTCGTCACCTTATTAGTGGGCCAGGCCCATGTAATTTCGAAATACTTAAGTATAGGCTGTTTTAGAGTCCGTATGTGTGGGGAAACAAGAGTTAGGGTTGATTTGGACCCTCCACCAAGGGCCACGAAATTCCCCTCTTCCTCCATATATACAGCCCTTAGGGCACCGTTTAGACCTCGGGTTTTGTTTAGATTAAAAGTTCGCCATAGCTGCAACTTCGCAGCATTTGCCGTTTGTGTTCAACGACTGGACAAAGGCGCCACAGAACCCCACCTTGATCAATAAAGCTTTCATCTTATATTCGCAATATCCAGATTGCAATCTCAGTTTCTTGCTTGTTCTTCGTTTGCTCGCAGGAAGCAGACCCTCGTGGTCAGTTGATCGTGCTTCGGCGTGGTCAATAACCTCTCGAGTTGGTTTAGCGATTGCTAAGGCGCGACGTCCTCGCACGTTCGTAGTCGGATCGTCAAAGTCGACTTCCTCCAAAGCGAAAACCACATCTCATCGAAAGACGGGACACCTTTGCCTCTATCAGACTTTAGAGACATGGCAACATTATTTATGGCCCAAAGAATTTGTTATACATTCTGAATATGAATCTTTGAAACATATTAAAAGTCAAGCTAAGCTGAATCGTAGACATGCTAAATGGGTTGAATTCATTGAGACTTTCCCTTATGTCATTAAACACAAGAAGGGTAAAGAAAATGTTATTGCTGATGCTTTGTCTCGTCGATATACTATGCTTTCACAACATGATTTCAAAATATTTGGTTTGGAGACCATCAAAGATCAATATGTGCATGATGCTGATTTTAAAGATGTAATGCAGAATTGTAAAGAAGGAAGAACATGGAACAAGTTAGTTTTTAATGATGGTTTTGTGTTCCGTGCTAACAAGCTATGTATTCCTGCTAGCTCTGTTCGTCTTTTGTTGTTGCAGGAGGCGCATGGAGGAGGATTAATGGGACACTTTGGCGTCAAGAAGACGGAGGATATACCTGCTACACATTTCTTTTGGCCAAAGATGAGACGGGATGTTGAGCGTTTTGTTGCTCGCTGCACTACATGTCAAAAAGCTAAGTCACGACTCAATCCTCACGGTTTATATATGCCTTTGCCTGTGCCTAGTGTTCCTTGGGAGGATATATCTATGGACTTTGTTTTAGGTTTACCTCGAACAAAGAAGGGAGGGATAGCATATTTGTTGTCGTGGATAGATTCTCGAAAATGGCACACTTTATACCATGTCATAAAAGCGATGATCTTTGTTAATGTTGCTGATTTGTTCTTTCGTGAAATTATTCGCTTGCATGGTGTGCCAAATACTATTGTTTCAGATCGTGATACTAAATTTCTTAGCCACTTTTGGAGATGTTTATGGGCTAAGTTGGGGACTAAACTGCTTTTTAGTACTACTTGTCACCCCCAAACTGATGGACAAACTGAAGTAGTCAATAGAACATTGTTGATGTAGGGCGGAACCCTAGGATGACGATCTTTCACGCTTGGAGAGAATCCCTACGAGGAACACGAAGAACGAGCGGAAGAACACGAGGGAAAACAAGAGAGAGATCACTCAACCGACAAGAAAACGATCACACAAGTGCTAGATTATCAAACACATAGAGTGGCACAAGATTCAAGGACAACAAAGGGTAGGATACACGGGTAGCCGTTCTTCTCCGCGAGGAGGTCTTGATGGGGTCCACCCTAGGAGGGGGTCTTGAATCCGCTTGGGGGATCTTCTCCGTAGAGGTCCTGATCTCGAAGGAGAAGTATCCAAGTGGATGAGCAAAGGCTCTCACACCGAAATATGAGCAAATCCAAAGCTAACCCTAGAAAGGATGAGGGGAAGGTCTATTTATAGTCTAGGACCTCCAAGGGGTAAGTTGGGGGCGAAACGAGTCCACGGGCCTCGGCCCGATACGCTGCACACAGGCAGGGCGGTAGTACCGTTGCTTCATGGCGGTAGTACCGCTTTGTGGGCGGTAGTACCGCTTTCAGCGGTAGTACCGCTTATCTTGAGCGGTAGTACCGCCCGACGCTGCTCGATTTCTGGAGTGTGTCGGGTTTTGCGGAAGTAGGCGGATGGAGAGCGGTAGTACCGCTTGGCTCGGCTCAGTGGTAGTACTGCTTGGCTTGAGCGGTAGTACCGCTCCCTCTGGACTCTGCAGCTCCTTCTCTTGCTCTTGGTGTCCATCTTGGGCTGCAGCTTCTCCTAGGTTGGTTCCTTGGTACCTAAGCATGCACAACATTCCAGATTGAGGTAGTAGCCATGTCTCGAGAGGGTCATATGATATTTCGCTAAGGAGAGAAGTCACCTCGGTCTCGAGAGCTCGAGCTCGTGCTCTAGTCATGGGTCCTCTTGGCTCTTGATGAGGCGGTTGTGGATGCATGGGGATGATCGTGGGATGCTCCGCATCATCTCCCCTTGGGAGAGATCCGACCTCGGATCAAAAGCTTCATCGCCATGGAAAGGTGCGAGGTCCTTGACGTTGAAGATGTCGCCACGTTGTACTTGTCGCGAGGTATGTCGATCTTGTAAGCGTTGTCGTTGAAGCGTGCTAGTACCTTGAAAGGTCCATCGGCTCGAGGGAGAAGTTTGGACTTGCGTTCTTGGGGAAGCGGTCCTTTCGAAGGTGTAGCCACACTAGATCACCAATGTTGAAGACGATGGGTTGCTTGTTGGCGTTGAGCTTGTTTGCTTGGCGTTGTACTTGGCGCCGATGGTGTGTCTTGTATCTTCGTGCATCTTCTTGATGTATCTTGCTCGCTCACTTGCATCCATGTTGGTGCGCTCTTGGAGAGGAAGTGGTAGAATGTCCAATGGGGACAACGGGTTGAAACCGTGAGACGACCTCGAAGGGGACTTGCCGGTAGTTGAATGTCTTGCACGATTGTAGGCGCATCGGCGATGGGTAGACATGCTTCCCACTCCTTGATGTTCTTCTTGATCAAGACACGAAGTAGAGTGGATAGTGTGCGGTTCGTCACCTCCGTTTGGCCGTCGGTTTGAGGATGGTATGCCGAGGAGAACAAGAGCTTGATTCCGAGCTTGGCACATAGGGTCTTCCAAAAGTAACTCAAGAACTTGACGTCACGATCGGAGACGATTGTCTTTGGTACGCCATGGAGTCGCAAGATTTCCCTACAAAAGAGATTTGCAACATGTGAAGCATCGTCTATCTTGTTGCAAGGAATGAAATGTGCCATTTTAGAAAATCTATCCACAACAACAAAGACGGAATCCTTGCCATTTTGAGTCCTAGGCAAACCAAGTACAAAATCCATACTAATGTCTTCCCATGGTTGATATGGAATAGGAAGAGGCATGTAAAGACCATGAGATTGAGCTTTAGACTTAGCTTTGCGACATGTGTAGCATCGGTTGGTGAAGCGTGAGACATCATGAACATCTTGGGCCAAAAGTAGTTGTTGGAGAGTGCGGCGAATGTCTTGTCGCGTCCAAAGTGTCCCATGAGGCCGCCTCCATGAGCCTCTTGCAAAAGGAGCAAACGAAGAGAAGACTCGGGAATGCAAAGTTTGTTAGCTTTCATAAGGTAACCATCCTTGATGTAATATTGTTCCCAAGACGTGTCGTCAAACACTTAGCATAAGGAGAAGCAAAAGATGGATCATGCTCATACAAGTCTTTTATATGCTCAAAACCAATCACATTCAACTCAAGTTGAGTGACAAGCATGTTTATGCGTGAAAGCGTCGGCAACTACATTCTCTTTACCCTTAATGTACTTGATCACATAAGGAAAAGATTCAATGAATTCACTCCATTTGGCATGACGCTTGTTCAATTTAGTTTGACCTTTGAGGTACTTAAGCGTTTCATGATCGGTATGGATGACAAACTCATGCGGTCTAAGGTAATGTTCCAAAACATGTAGCACACGCACTAAAGCATACAATTCTTTGTCATAGATGGGATAATTAAATTGAGCACGGAGAGTTTTCACTAAAATAAGCAATGGCTCGTTTTTCTTGCATCAAAACTCCGCCAATTCCGTACCACTTGCATCACAATGAACCTCAAAAGTTTTGTCAAAATTGGGCAAAGCAAGAATCGAGCATGAGTAAGCAAAGACTTGAGCTCATCAAAAGCGGTTGATTGCAAAGTTCCCCAAACAAAGGGAGTATTCTTCTTGCTCAAAGCATGCAAAGGAGCGGCAATTGTGCTAAAATCTTTCACAAAGCGACGATAGAAACCCATAAGACCAAGAAAACTTCGCACTTGTTGCAAATTGGTTGGTTGGGGCCAAGTTTTAATTGCTTCAATTTTAGTTTCATCAACATGAACACCTTTTGAAGAGACAACAAATCCCAAGAAAACCACTTTGTCAACGCCTAAAAGTGCATTTTTCAAGTTTGCATAAAGGCTTTCCTTGCGAAGAGTTTGCAACACCGATTTAACATGGTTAATATGCTCTTTCATGGTTTTGCTAAACACAAGAATATCATCAAAGTAAACCACAACAAAGACTCCAATATAAGGACGAAGCACATGATGCATAAGACGCACAAAAGTACCGGGAGCTTCCGAAAGACCCATAGGCATCACTAACCACTCATATAAACCAAATTTGGTTTTGAAAGCAGTTTTCCATTCATCACCCTCTTGTATTCAGATTTGATAATAGCCACTTTTAAGATCAATTTTGAGAAAAGTTGGCTCCACTAAGTTCATCAAGCATGTCATCTAAGCGAGGAATGGGATGCCTATATCGAACGGTAATAGCATTGATAGGTCTACAATCGGAACACAAGCGGAAACTTCCATCGGGCTTAGGCACAAGAATAACCGGAACGGCACAAGGGCTTAGGCTTTCACGTACATGACCGTTGTTGATGAGTTGTTGTACTTGCCGTTGAATCTCCTTGGTTTCTTCCGGATTGACTCGGTATGGAGCTTTGTTTGGTAGCGGCGCTCCGGGTATGAGGTCGATTCGATGCTCAATGCATCGAAGAGGAGGTAGACCCGGAGGTAGCTCATCGGGGAAAACATCTTGAAATTCCTGCAAAAGAGATTGAAACACCAAAGGTAGCTCGTGAATGGTGTTAGTTTTTGGTTCTCCATCCTTGCACACAAGGACAAAGTGCATCACACTCGATGGGTGCTCACACACTTCTCTCATCTCACTTTTGGTGGCAAGTAGAATGAGGTTTTTCTCTCTAGGCGAAGAGTCTCTCAAAGTTGGCTTGTGGCTCTCACTCACTTTTGGGTGGATCACTTTCTCACTCTTTTCTCTATGATGTGTGGCTTGCTTGTCGGCTATCACTTGAGTAGGAGACATAGGTCGTAGCACATATTCCTTCCCTTTCATCTTGAAGCTATAGTGATTGGTTCGCCCATTGTGGATGACACCACGGTCGAATTGCCATGGTCGACCAAGAAGGAGGTGGCAAACGGTCATTGGGACCACATCACACTCCAAAGTGTCTTCATAAGCACCAATTTTGAAGGAGACTTGCACCGTATGCTCGACTCGTATAGTGCCGAGTCACTTAGCCATTGAACCTTGTAGGGTGTGGGTGCTTCCTCTTGACCAATTGTAGCTTGGAGCATAGTTCTTCACTTGCCAAGTTGTGGCAACTACCTCCATCGATGATGACCTTGATGGACCGTCCATTGATGCCGGCTTTTGTGTGGAAGATGTGGCATCGTTGGTCTTCTTCTTGTTGATGTTGAAGAGTCAAGACCTTGGAGACAACGAGAGCGGGCTCAATCCTCATCACAAAAGACTTGATCATCTTCATCTTCATTCACTTGCGGTGCATGGCCACTTGCTCAAGGGCTTCCATTTCCTCTTCACTCATAGAGTCATATGTGCCATCGTCGTTGAGGATCATGGTGCGCTTGTTGGTGCATTCGTATGACTTGTGGCCTCGGCCGCCGCAAGTGAAACACTTGAAGGAGCTTGTCTTGATGGTCTCATCGGTCGGAGTAGAGGACGAAGCACGCGGCTTGAGGTTGCTTGTAGTAGGAGGAGGACGACTTGAACTTGTTGATGTCTTCTTGTAACTTGACTTGTCGTCGTTTCTTGAAGGAAGCTTGGTTGGTGTAGATGTTGGAGGAGTCGTTGAAGCTTGGTTGTTGGAGAAGCCATAGGTCTTGGATGAGTACTTGGCGTATTTGAAGTCATCTTGTACTTGGCGTTCCGCCTTTGTAGCTTGATGTACGAGCTCAATGAGGGTTGAGTATGGTTGGAAGTCGGCGATCTTCTTGATGGGATGATTGAGTCCATTCAAGAAACGTGCCATAGTTTGCTCATCATCTTCCTTGACATTGGCTCGAATCATGGCTATCTCCATCTCCTTGTAGTATTCTTCAACGCTCTTTGTTCCTTGCTTGAGTAGTTGGAGTTTCTTGAAGAGGTCGCGGTTGTAGTAGGTTGGCACAAAACGTGCTCGCATGACATCCTTCATTTGAGCCCAAGTGGTGATTGGAGGTTCACCTCTTGCTTGTCGTCGCTCAATGATTTGTTCCCACCATATGAGCACATATTCTTGGAACTCAAGTGATGCCATAGCGATTTTCTTCGCTTCATCGTAGTTGTGCAAGCGGAAGATTTTGTCAACCTTCAATGCCCATGAGAGGTAGTCTTCGGGGTCATTGCTTCCATTGAACTTTGGCATGGTGAATTTTAGCTTGCCGTAGCGTTGCTCTTCATTGTGTTGTTGGCGATGTTGATGATGACGTCCTTGACGTGGAATGTACTAAATCTTCATGTTGCTCTTGGCGCGGAGGAAGACCATGATCAACTTGCTCTTGTTGAACTTGATGTTGAGGTGGAGCTTGACGAGCTTGTGGAGGAGCTTGAGGAACTTGACGTTGTACATGAGGTTGGTAGTTCCTCTCTTGGATTTCTTCTCGAAGGGCTTCCTCTTGATTGCGCCGATCGCGATTGCGGTTGGCGAAGGCTCTACTTGATTCTTGAAGGGCACGTTGCGCCTCAAGAGCTTGCGCTTCACGTTGTTGTTGTTGAAGACGTTGAGCCTTGGCGTCTTGTTCGTCTTGGTGACGACGTGCTCTTTCTTCCTCTTGTTGGCGACGAAGACGTTGTCGTTCTTGGGCTTGAGCAAAAGCCTCTTGGTTTGATTGAGGACGAGGAACTTGATCATCAACTTGCTCTTGTGAATGCTTGTCATGTAGCGGGTTGCGAGATGCATGACGGTCTTGGCGCTGCTCGTCAAGAGTGTTCGATGACGGTGTACTTGAGTCGTAGAATGTGTCGTCGGAATGTCGACTCGAGCGGCTCCGTCTTGATGATGAAGAAGTGGAATGATGCCGTTTTCTCATCAACGCGCGGATCTCGTCTATTCTTGCATCATTCTCTTCCTTGTGAGCCTCGAACTTGTTGTCGAAGTAGTCTCTTGTACGTTGCTCGGAGAGTCGCAAGTCGGTGGCAAGGTTGTCGATGCGGTCGCTCATTGCTTGTTGTTCTTGGTGCAACGCTCGTTGTTGATAGAGGCGAGGGTGTCCCGATCTTTCGATGAGATGATAACTATCGATTTGGTGGAGACGACTTTGACGATCCGACTACAAACGTGCACGACGTTGCGCCTTAGCAATCGCTAAACCAACTCCGAGAGGTTATTGACCACGCTGGAGCACGATCAACCGGACCACGAAGGTCTATTCCTGCAAGCAATCGAAGAACAAGCAAGAATATGATAAAGCAATCTGAATATTGCGAATATATATGAAGTATTGATAATGGTGGGGATCCGTAAGCGGTCTTGGTCTGGTCGTTGGACACAAACAAAGTACACGAAGTTGCAATGGCTAACTTTTAACTAAACAAATCCCAAGGAAAAAGCTACTAGATGGATCTACTTATATAGGAGCAAGGGGTGGCGGCCAAGGAGGTGGGAGGACGTCCCAAGGCAGCCTAAAACTAACCCTAAAGCAATCGAAGAACAAGCAAGAATATGATAAAGCAATCTGAATATTGCGAATATATATGAAGTATTGATAATGGTGGGGATCCGAAGCGGTCTTGGTCTGGTCGTTGGACACAAACAAAGTACGAAGTTGCAATGGCTAACTTTTAACTAAACAAATCCCGGAAAAAGCTACTAGATGGATCTACTTATATAGGAGCAAGGGGTGGCGGCCAAGGAGGTGGGAGGACGTCCCAAGGCAGCCTAAAACTAACCCTAGGTCGTACAAGGCCAATGGGCCCAAGCGGAGGTGACGTAACACCTTTGGACTTGTAGTTTGACTCGGATTCTGCTGCAGCATCAGATTGTTTCGTCTATAACTCAACGCTCCGGACGGATTTTAAGGTGATTCAATTGGGTTGGAAAATGCACGAAATCTATTTTCCAACAAAAAAAGAATCAACCAATTTGGAGTCCGTATGAAAAAGTTATAGACGTTTTGAGTCAGGTATGTCTGTGCAGTCCGAATCTGAGTCCAGAACGTGAGAGACTTGGACTCTATCTTCTCTTGGGCCAAAAGTGACGTGAGAGAACTTTTTGAACAGCAGGTAAACATCTCTTTCTCCCTTATCTTCATATGTGGATTGTACAAATGTCCCATACACCTGCAATTAGACATGGCACAAAAGTTTGTGAAGTATTTTGTCTGGATAACATAAATATATTATTGAATAGTTTGCACTAGAAATCACCTGAGAAATATGCATGTATGCAATATTTTGGTCTCATCCAAGGTAGTCATGTCCTCATCATCCTCCCCTTTTTGAAAACAAAGCCGTCCTCGGCGTTGCTTAATCTGAAATGTGGCTAACAAAAGAGACAAGGTGTACATGTTGTATATGTATACGTCATCCATTTTTACTTCCCTTGATTTTTGCATATATGACACATGAATAGATGAGTAACTTGCATAGTTCATAAAATCTAAAGCCAACAAATTAGCACAAGAACTAGAAGGCTTGAAAATACTGCAACTCAGTTTGCACATATAAGTGAAGCTCTTATTTATTTCAAGAGATTGACAATGTTCATCATTAAACCATCCCAACATTGGTGAATAAACCTTATTTGAATCAAATTTACATGCTACAACATGCTTAGATAAGCAAACATGCAATGAGTCATTCGACACAGAATCATCACCAAGATTAGAGGTCGTATCAAAATGATTAAACATTGATTCTTTTGCATCAATAGTTAATTCAATGGGTGCTCTCAAAATTGTTGGTATTTCAGTTGTTTGATCACATGGCAAAGTCAAATTATCAATATAATCCTCTAAAATAGGTGGTGTGATCAAAGTAGTGGGTAGCTCAACACATGATGTATTCAAGTTAACTAGGCATGCATCATTCTCATGTAAAAGTGGAAAATCTGTACCTTTGTCATTACCTCTTATAGTCAACTCAGATGATGCAGGCACTCTCGATGGTGATGTGTCACATGGTGGAGATGATGTAGTCCTCGCAACAGCGGATGTGGTTGTCATAGTACGCCTAGTAGTTGAATAAACATCTGTATCAACAGTTGGAATGTGCACCGTGCGCTTGTTCTCCTTGTGGGCAACACGTCGTTTTATTTCCTGTTCAGCTTTGCAAGCAAGACGAAACAAATGGTCCATAGGATAACACTCTTCATGAATTAGTATCTCCTGAATATTATGGTTTAATCCTCCCCAAAATCTATCCATAAAATCTTCTTCACTTTCTTCTAAAAATGAGTGCAACAAGGTAGTTTGTAAATCATCATAATATTTTGTTACGGTGTCACTACCTTGTTTTAAATGTTCCAGTTTTTTAATCATGCCACGAGTATAATAAACATCGACGAATCTATCTCTCATGACATGTTTTAAATCATCCCAAGTATTAGGTACATAATCAGGGTGTAACCGACAATATTCACTCCACCAAACTAGAGCATAATCAGTGAAAGAACCAACCGCAACCATAACTTTTTTACGTTCATCAAAATTATGGGAAACAAATATATTATTTATGTCTAACTCCCATTCAATATATAAAGGAGGTCTAAAACGACCATTAAATGGTGGTATAGAAACATGAACCTGATCATGTGCATTTGGATGTTTGTGCACCTCTCGTGACGGTTGTGGTATTTGCATAGGTGGTGGCATGTCTCCCGCGATCGACAAAGCCCATGAATTGACTCTGGATCCTGTCATGATTAGTAGAACAAGAAACAAAATCCAAAAATAATGTTCCTATAACTACTAGGATGTGGTGGTAAAACGCTCACAAGAAAGCAAATATCAATGTCTTACAAGTTCTTACCATGCAGCAGCGGTGATCGGCAACCAGCGGTGTCAAGTAACTCGAATATTGAGTAAAGCGATTGCCTGGGAGCGTATGTATACACGTGTAGAAATATGTGGAGCTGGGTTGGCTATATATAGTAGCAAAAGATTAGCAATAATCAATTCAAAGATGCAATGTTGAATAAACGCTAAACGACAGTACTGTGCTGGTCCTAGGCTAGACGGACTAGAGACGCGAGCCTAGAACACTAATGAGGTCACGGCATAGCACAACTAGCATCAATGAAGGATACTAAGTAGCTCTTGACAGCAAGATATAAGTGAAGATCACAACGGCAGTGAAGATAATGATGAAAACAAGCGCCAAGCAGGACATACAACAACTCTCTCCAACTTTCCTCTTGAAAAGTTTGAGCCAAATTTCTGATAAATTCTTTCAAAGAATGCTACTAACTCAAGCTTTCCAATGCAAAAAGAATCACTCAATTCCGAGTTGATATGAGGAGTCAAAAAATTCTAAAACTGGCCTGAAAAATTGGAACAAGCTGTGTTCACGAACTTCAGAGGGCAAAAACACCTATTTAGAAGCCGATTTTGAGGTGTCAAATATTGAACTAGCTTCTGCAACTATTTAGATGCGCCTCGTCTCTAGCTTTAATTTGAGTACTCACGGAGTCAAAACGGACTTCGTATGAGGAAGATACACCTGTTTTACTGAACAGCGCGCAAAACAGATTCCAATCCGAATTCAGGTACGAGATTGATTCTAGATAGATCCGGTTTTTTTTTCTCTCTTTTTTTTCTCACGCTTTTTTTTCTTTTTCTTCTCTCTCTTTTTCTTTTTTTTTCCTTTTTTCTCTCTTTTTTTTTCTCTATCATTTTTTCTCCCTCTTTCCAAGACAAACTGGATAAGATGCAGATTGGATCAGGCGAAGATGTGAACGATCTCAACTATGGTTATGACAATGAACAGTGCGTAGCACGTGATGGAAATTAATGGATGGGATGGTGGACAGCGGAAGGGATAATGATGCAGCGGCGGCGTGACTAATGTGAACAGAACTCGAAACTCTAAAGGAACAAGACACTAAGACCAGCAACTCGACACGACGATGCAACCGATAATTCAATAATGCAAACAATGAAAAGAAAATTGCAAAGGCTTGGACTGGCTAGGACAAATGATGAATAGATCTAACTTTTTTTTTGTGGCTTTTTCGTGGACTTTAGGTATGAAGAACAGACTCGATCTAATCTACGAAAAACTGTAAAATCTCACCGAGCAACCTGAAAATCTGATACCACTTGATAGAGGCGAGGGTGTCCCGATCTTTCGATGAGATGATAACTATCGATTTGGTGGAGACGACTTTGACGATCCGACTACAAACGTGCACGACGTTGCGCCTTAGCAATCGCTAAACCAACTCCGAGAGGTTATTGACCACGCTGGAGCACGATCAACCGGACCACGAAGGTCTATTCCTGCAAGCAATCGAAGAACAAGCAAGAATATGATAAAGCAATCTGAATATTGCGAATATATATGAAGTATTGATAATGGTGGGGATCCGTAAGCGGTCTTGGTCTGGTCGTTGGACACAAACAAAGTACACGAAGTTGCAATGGCTAACTTTTAACTAAACAAATCCCAAGGAAAAAGCTACTAGATGGATCTACTTATATAGGAGCAAGGGGTGGCGGCCAAGGAGGTGGGAGGACGTCCCAAGGCAGCCTAAAACTAACCCTAGGTCGTACAAGGCCAATGGGCCCAAGCGGAGGTGACGTAACACCTTTGGACTTGTAGTTTGACTCGGATTCTGCTGCAGCATCAGATTGTTTCGTCTATAACTCAACGCTCCGGACGGATTTTAAGGTGATTCAATTGGGTTGGAAAATGCACGAAATCTATTTTCCAACAAAAAAGAATCAACCAATTTGGAGTCCGTATGAAAAGTTATAGACGTTTTGAGTCAGGTATGTCTGTGCAGTCCGAATCTGAGTCCAGAACGTGAGAGACTTGGACTCTATCTTCTCTTGGGCCAAAAGTGACGTGAGAGAACTTTTGAACAGCAGGTAAACATCTCTTTCTCCTTATCTTCATATGTGGATTGTACAAATGTCCCATACACCTGCAATTAGACATGGCACAAAAGTTTGTGAAGTATTTTGTCTGGATAACATAAATATATTATTGAATAGTTTGCACTAGAAATCACCTGAGAAATATGCATGTATGCAATATTTTGGTCTCATCCAAGGTAGTCATGTCCTCATCATCCTCCCTTTTTGAAAACAAAGCCGTCCTCGGCGTTGCTTAATCTGAAATGTGGCTAACAAAAGAGACAAGGTGTACATGTTGTATATGTATACGTCATCCATTTTTACTTCCCTTGATTTTTGCATATATGACACATGAATAGATGAGTAACTTGCATAGTTCATAAAATCTAAAGCCAACAAATTAGCACAAGAACTAGAAGGCTTGAAAATACTGCAACTCAGTTTGCACATATAAGTGAAGCTCTTATTTATTTCAAGAGATTGACAATGTTCATCATTAAACCATCCCAACATTGGTGAATAAACCTTATTTGAATCAAATTTACATGCTACAACATGCTTAGATAAGCAAACATGCAATGAGTCATTCGACACAGAATCATCACCAAGATTAGAGGTCGTATCAAAATGATTAAACATTGATTCTTTTGCATCAATAGTTAATTCAATGGGTGCTCTCAAAATTGTTGGTATTTCAGTTGTTTGATCACATGGCAAAGTCAAATTATCAATATAATCCTCTAAAATAGGTGGTGTGATCAAAGTAGTGGGTAGCTCAACACATGATGTATTCAAGTTAACTAGGCATGCATCATTCTCATGTAAAAGTGGAAAATCTGTACCTTTGTCATTACCTCTTATAGTCAACTCAGATGATGCAGGCACTCTCGATGGTGATGTGTCACATGGTGGAGATGATGTAGTCCTCGCAACAACGGATGTGGTTGTCATAGTACGCCTAGTAGTTGAATAAACATCAGTATCAACAGTTGGAATGTGCACCGTGCGCTTGTTCTCCTTGTGGGCAACACGTCGTTTTATTTCCTGTTCAGCTTTGCAAGCAAGACGAAACAAGTGGTCCATAGGATAACACTCTTCATGAATTAGTATCTCCTGAATATTATGGTTTAATCCTCCCCAAAATCTATCCATAAAATCTTCTTCACTTTCTTCTAAAATGAGTGCAACAAGGTAGTTTGTAAATCATCATAATATTTTGTTACGGTGTCACTACCTTGTTTTAAATGTTCCAGTTTTTAATCATGCCACGAGTATAATAAACATCGGCGAATCTATCTCTCATGACATGTTTTAAATCATCCCAAGTATTAGGTACATAATCAGGTGTAACCGACAATATTCACTCCACCAAACGAGAGCATAACCAGTGAAAGAACCAACCGCAACCATAACTTTTTACGTTCATCAAAATTATGGGAAGCAAATATATTATTTATGTCTAACTCCCATTCAATATATAAAGGAGGTCTAAACGGCCATTAAATGGTTGTATAGAAACATGAACCTGATCATGTGCATTTGGATGTTTGTGCACCTCTCGTGACGGTTGTGGTATTTGCATAGGTGGTGGCATGTCTCCCGCGATCGACAAAGCCCATGAATTGACTCTGGATCCTGTCATGATTAGTAGAACAAGAAACAAAATCCAAAATAATGTTCCTATAACTACTAGGATGTGGTGGTAAAACGCTCACAAGAAAGCAAATATCAATGTCTTACAAGTTCTTACCATGCAGCGGCGGTGATCGGCAACCAGCGGTGTCAAGTAACTCGAATATTGAGTAAAGCGATTGCCGGGGAGCGACGATACACGGTGTAGAAATATGTGGAGCTGGGTTGGCTATATATGGTAGCAAAAGATTAGCAATAATCAATTCAAAGATGCAATGTTGAATAAACGCTCAACGACGGTATTGTGCTGGTCCTAGGCTAGACCAGACTAGAGACGCGAGCCTAGAACACTAATGAGGTCACGGCATAGCACAACTAGCATCAATGAAGGATACTAAGTAGCTCTTGACAGCAAGATATAAGTGAAGATCACCTGGCAAAGTGAAGATAATGATGAAAACAAGCGCCAAGCAGGACATACAACAACTCTCTCTCCAACTTTCCTCTTGAAAAGTTTGAGCCAATTTTCTGATAAATTCTTTCAAAGAATGCTACTAACTCAAGCTTTCCAATGCAAAAAGAATCACTCAATTCCGAGTTGATATGAGGAGTCAAAGAATTCTAAAACTGGCCTGAAAAATTGGAACAAGCTGTGTTCACGAACTTCAGAGGGCAAAAACACCTATTTAGAAGCCGATTTTGAGGTGTCAAATATTGAACTAGCTTCTGCAACTATTTAGATGCGCCTCGTCTCTAGCTTTAATTTGAGTACTCACGGAGTCAAAACGGACTTCGTATGAGGAAGATATGCCTGTTTTACTGAACAGTGCACAAAACAGGTTCCAATCCGAATTCAGCTACGAGATTGAGTCTAGATAGATCCAAACTTTGTTTTTTTCCTCTTTTTTTTCTCACGCTTTTTTTTTCTTTTTCTTCTCTCTCTTTTTCTTTTTTCCTTTTTTCTCTCTTTTTTTTTCTCTATCTTTTTTTCTCCTCTTTCCAAGACAAACTGGATAAGATGCAGATTGGATCGGCGAAGATGTGAATGACCTCAACTATGATTATGACAATGAACAGTCGTAGTACGTGATGGAAATTAATGGATGGGATGGTGGACAGCGGAAGGGATAATGATGCAGCGGCGGCGTGACTAATGTGAACAGAACTCAAACTCTAAAGGAACAAGACACTAAGACCAGCAACTCGACACGACGATGCAACCGATAATTCAATAATGCAAACAATGAAAAGAAAATTGCAAAGGCTTGGACTGGCTAGGACAAATGATGAATAGATCTAACTTTTTTGTGGCTTTTTCTTGGACAATTGGTAAGAAAATAAATCGAATCTAGGATAACTGGAAAATCTCACCGAGCAACCTGAAAACTGATACCACTTGATAGAGGCGAGGGTGTCCCGATCTTTCAATGAGATGATAACTATCGATTTGGTGGAGACGACTTTGACGATCCGACTACAAACGTGCACGACGTTGCGCCTTAGCAATCGCTAAACCAACTCCGAGAGGTTATTAACCACGCTGGAGCACGATCAACCGGACCACGAAGGTCTATTCCTGCAAGCAATCGAAGAACAAGCAAGAATATGATAAAGCAATCTGAATATTGCGAATATATATGAAGTATTGATAATGGTGGGGATCCGTAAGCGGTCTTGGTCTGGTCGTTGGACACAAACAAAGTACACGAAGTTGCAATGGCTAACTTTTAACTAAACAAATCCCAAGGAAAAAGCTACTAGATGGATCTACTTATATAGGAGCAAGGGTGGCGGCCAAGGAGGTGGGAGGACGTCCCAAGGCAGCCTAAAACTAACCCTAGGTCGTACAAGGCCAATGGGCCCAAGCGGAGGTGACGTAACACCTTTGGACTTGTAGTTTGACTCGGATTCTGCTGCAGCATCAGATTGTTTCGTCTATAACTCAACGCTCCGGACGGATTTTAAGGTGATTCCAATTGGGTTGGAAAATGCACGAAATCTATTTTCCAACAAAAAAAGAATCAACCAATTTGGAGTCCGTATGAAAAAGTTATAGACGTTTTGAGTCAGGTATGTCTGTGCAGTCCGAATCTGAGTCCGAACGTGAGAGACTTGGACTCTATCTTCTCTTGGGCCAAAAGTGACGTGAGAGAACTTTTTGAACAGCAGGTAAACATCTCTTTCTCCCTTATCTTCATATGTGGATTGTACAAATGTCCCATACACCTGCAATTAGACATGGCACAAAAGTTTGTGAACTATTTTTGTCCTGGATAACATAAATATATTATTGAATAGTTTGCACTAGAAATCACCTGAGAAATATGCATGTATGCAATATTTTTGGTCTCATCCAAGGTAGTCATGTCCTTATCAGTTGTGCACCAAAGAGGTGGCTCTTGGTGACGTATGAAGACATGTCGTCGTCTTGCTCGATGAAGAGTGGGTTGGTAGAAGAACTTGGCCTATCCATCATTCCAAACAAGATGTGAGTGGTAGAACGGAAAAGAACTTATACCAATGTACCTTTGACCGATGTTGAAAATGAATCAAGTTCACTCAAATGCGGACAATGAAATAGCACTCTTGGTACCGATTCTTGTCGGTTCTCACACCTACACAAATAAAAGCTTATGGTGGAGCTCGGTTAGGATGGTGGCACAAAATTTGATGCAATTGTAAGTGAGACTCAATAAAGTTGAAAAGATTCGCAAATTCGCAAATGTAACAAGTAGACCAAGCAAGTAGTGGTACACGGAAACACACACATAAATAGATAAGTGGGATTGTGCAAACCAAAAGTGAGCCAAAATGTGGAAACCACGAGAATGCTCTTGTTGCACAATACTAGAGAGACGCTAGCACGATTGCACAAAAGGCGGATACGCGAACTTGTGCACAACCTATTAGGCAAAAATGCAACGATCTCTATCCCAAGTATGCTATATGTATGATATTTGATTGCAATGATCCAAGATGATCGGATATGACAATCTTAATGTTGTATGATGCTATGGTTCTTGCTTATAAGCTCTTTGCTTATCTTTCCTCTTTGCTTAAAAGCTTGGGTGGCTCTTTCACTTTTGAGCTCTTTTCTTATGCAAACTTCATGAACCAAGATAGCAATTGTGTATGCTATGACAACATTGTGACACACAAGTTGATCTCAAGATATGCACCACTTTGGTATGCTATGTATGCTATGGAGTATGATCACTAAGGTGCACAAGTCACGTTGCCGGCAATACTCGATGGCTAGTCTCGATGGGTAAGCAACGCAAAAGTAAGGCTATGTGGTTATCAATGTAATTGCGAGAGATGACAAAGATGTCGTCGAGGTTACCGTCCTGACGATGATGAGTCCTTGCCGAAGATGAGCGGTGGTGATGTTGACGTCGAACCGCACCTATATAGCCGAAACACAATAGGACACGGAACCACAACCCAAATTCTCAAAGACCAAAAGCGAAAATGTGGTAGCGGAAAGTGGAGGTGGTATAGCGGATGATGTGGTTTAAGCCCTAGGCAAAGATGCCGATGTTTGGAAAATTTGATGGTGTCAAAAGGTGGTGAAACCAAGGTGAGGTCCTCGGCACGCCGATAGCTTCAAACGAGCCGAAGAACACTCAAATCGGAGTTCGGAGTGAAAAGTTACGATGAAAAAGGGGAAAGTCGGAAGGCTGAAACTGGCCAGGGCGGTAGTACCGCTGGAGAGGGCGGTAGTACCGCTCGTAAGCGGTAGTACCGCTTGGAACGGGCGGTAGTACCGCTCGTGTCGGGTTTTTTTCGATTTTTTAGGCTGAACGGGGGCTGGCGGAAGTGCCGTGCTCAGCGGTAGTACCGCTAGGAGGGCGGTAGTACCGCTCACAGCGGTAGTACCGCTAGGAGGGCGGTAGTACCGCTCGAGTCGGATTTCCTCGATTGCTTTCGACTCGTTCTTGCGATTTTGTGGCGGAAATGGGTGATTTCGGGGTCAAAATTCGATGGATTTTGTGGATGGAAAGAGGTGAAACTTGGGGAGATGCTAGATCGACTCGAAACCAAGCAAATCCACGGATCAAAATCAACAAAATTTCATCACACTAACAAATCACAAAAAAAAAATTTGGGGCTATTTTTGTGGGGAATTTTCGGAATTAGGACAAAAACAACAAAATCAAGCTAGAAAAAGAGGGGTAGGGGCTCCAATAACGTGATCAACGTGGCTCATGATACCATGATGATGTAGGGCGGAACCCTAGGATGACGATCTTTCACGCTTGGAGAGAATCCCTACGAGGAACACGAAGAACGAGCGGAAGAACACGAGGGAAAACAAGAGAGAGATCACTCAACCGACAAGAAAACGATCACACAAGTGCTAGATTATCAAACACATAGAGTGGCACAAGATTCAAGGACAACAAAGGGTAGGATACACGGGTAGCCGTTCTTCTCCATGAGGAGGTCTTGATGGGGTCCACCCTAGGAGGGGTCTTGAATCCGCTTGGGGATCTTCTCCGAGAGGTCCTGATCTCGAAGGAGAAGTATCCAAGTGGATGAGCAAAGGCTCTCACACGAAATATGAGCAAATCCAAAGCTAACCCTAGAAAGGATGAGGGAAGGTCTATTTATAGTCTAGGACCTCCAAGGGGTAAGTTAGAGCGAACGAGTCCACGGGCCTCGCCCCGACATCGCTGCACACAGGCAGGGCGGTAGTACTGTTGCTTCATGGCGGTAGTACCGCTTTCAGCCGTAGTACCGCTTTGGGCGGTAGTACCGCTTTCAGTGGTAGTACCGCTTATCTTGAGCGGTAGTACCGCTCCGACGTGCTCGATTCTCGGAGTGTGTCGGGTTTTGCGGAAGTAGGCGGATGGAGAGCGGTAGTACCGCTTGTTTCGGCTCAGCGGTAGTACTGCTTGGCTTGAGCGGTAGTACCGCTCCCTCCGACTCTGCAGCTCCTTCTCTTGCTCTTGGTGTCCATCTTGGGCTGCAGCTTCTCCTAGGTTGGTTCCTTGGTACCTAAGCATGCACAACATTCCAGATTGAGGTAGTAGCCATGTCTCGAGAGGGTCATATGATATTTCACTAAGGAGAGAAGTCACCTCGGTCTCGAGAGCTCGAGCTCGTGCTCTAGTCATGGGTCCTCTTGGCTCTTGATGAGACGGTTGTGGATGCATGGGGATGATCGTGGGATGCTCCGCATCAATTGTCTACTATGCTTAGGGCTGCTTTGAAGAATAATAAGAAAATGTGGGAAGAATGCTTGCCTCATATTGAATTTGCTTATAATCGTTCATTGCATTCTACTACTAAGATGTGCCCTTTTGAAATTGTGTATGGCTTCCTACCTCGTGCACCTATTGATTTTTTGCCTCTTCCATCTTCGGAGAAGGTTAATTTTGATGCTAAAGAACGTGCTGAATTGATTTTAAAAATGCATGAGATAACTAAGGAAAACATTGAGCGTATGAATGCTAAATATAAACTTCTGGAGATAAGGGTAGAAAACATGTTGTCTTTGCACTGGAGATCTTGTTTGGTTACATTTGCGTAAGGATAGGTTTCCTAATTTGCGCAAATCAAAGCTAATGCCACGTGCTGATGGTCCATTTAAGGTGTTAGAGAAAATAAATGATAATGCATATAAACTTGAGTTGCTGCAGATTTTGGGGTTAGTCCCACTTTTAACATTGCAGATTTGAAGCCTTATTTGGGTGAGGAAGATGAGCTTCCGTCGAGGCGACTTCATTTCAAGAAGGGAGGATGATGAGGACATCAATACCATTGTTACACCCACAGCCCCTCATTGCTACATATCTTGGACCAATTACTAGAGCTCGCGCACGCCAATTAAATTATCAGGTACT
Organism: Aegilops longissima; assembly: GCA_021605205.1. Classification (NCBI taxonomy): domain Eukaryota; kingdom Viridiplantae; phylum Streptophyta; class Magnoliopsida; order Poales; family Poaceae; genus Aegilops; species Aegilops longissima. The sequence continues at coordinate 324,455,222 of CM038678.1, read as the reverse complement.
TCCGTTTCTTGGTAATGATTCTAATGTTCATGAGAATATGATGCTGCCTAAATTGGATACATTTGTTTTGCTTACAAATGAAGGCCCTAGCTTGGAGAAGGATGGACATTGAGCAAGAACAAGCATGGAGATAATGCCATGCTAAGGGGAACAAGAACGGAGTTACAAGTGATGATTTCAGGACTTTGAAGCCACCATAATGGGTGCATGAAGCCTTGGACGAAATATACAAGATGCTACTTCATAAATGTCGCCCCGAGGCTATTCTAGGTGCTCGTCACCTTATTAGTGGGCCAGGCCCTTGTAATTTCGAAATACACAAGTATAGGCTATTTTTAGAGTCCGTATGTGTGGGGAAACAAGAGATAGGGTTGATTTGGACCCCTCCACCAAGGGCCACGAAATTCCCCCCCTTTTCCTCCATATATACAGCCCTTAGGGCACCGTTTAGACCTTGGGTTTTGTTTAGATTAAAAGTTCGCCATAGCTACAACTTCGCATACTTCGTTTGTGTTCAACGACTGCACAAAGGCGCCACAGAACCCCACCTTGATCAATAAAGCTTTCATCTTATATTCGCAATATCCAGATTGCAATCTCAGTTTCTTGCTTGTTCTTCGTTTGCTCGCAGGAAACAGACCCTCGTGGTCAGGTTGATCGTGCTCCGGCGTGGTCAATAACCTCTCGGAGTTGGTTTAGCGATTGCTAAGGCGCGACGTCCTCGCACGTTCGTAGTCGGATCGTCAAAGTCAACTTCCTCCAAAGCGAAAACCAACATCTCATCGAAAGACGGGACACCTTTGCCTCTATCATCCTCACGGAGAAGAACCCGGTTACCTCTTGTATCGTCCTTTGTTGATCGTGGATCGTGTATCTCTCCTTGTGTTCATCGATCTAGCGCATGTGTAATCGAATCTTGTTGGTTTGAGTGATTCTCTTGTGTTTTTCCCCGTGATTTTCCTCGTGCTCTTCCGCTCGTTCTTCGTGTTCCTCGTAGGGATCCTCTCCAAACGTGAAAGATCGTCCACATAGGGTTCCACCCTACATCAACTATGCTCCAAGCTACAATTGGTCAAGAGGAAGCACCCGCACCCCTACAAGGTTCAATGGCTAAGCGACTCCGGCACTATACGAATCGAGCATACGGTCCAAGTCTCCTTCAAAATTGGTGCATATGAGGACACTTTGGAGTGTGATGTGGTCCCAATGACCGTTTGCCACGCCCTTCTTGGTCGACCATGGCAATTCGACCGTGGTGTCATCCACAATGGGCGTACCAATCACTATAGCTTCAAGATGAAAGGGAAGGAGTATGTGCTACGACCTATGTCTCCTAGTCAAGTGATAGCCGACAAGCAAGCCACCCATCATGGAGAGAAGAGTGAGAAAGTGATCCACCCAAAAGTGAGTGAGAGCCACAAGCCAAACTTGAGCGCCTCTTCGCCTAGAGAGAAAAACCTCATACTATTTGCCACAAAAAGTGAGATGAGAGAAGTGTGTGAGAACCCATCAAGTGTGATGCACTTTGTCCTTGTGTGCAAGGATGGAGAACCAAAAACTAACACCTCTCACGAGCTACCTTTAGTGTTTCAATCTCTTTTGCAGGAATTCCAAGATGTCTTCCCCGACGAGCTACCTCCGGGTCTACCTCCTCTACGAGGCATTGAGCACCGAATCGACCTCATCCCCGGAGCGCCACTTCCAAACAAAGCTCCATACCGTGTCAACCCCGAAGAAACTAAGGAGATTCAACGGCAAGTACAAAAACTCATAGACAACGGTCATGTACATGAAAGCTTAAGCCCTTGTGCCGTTCCGGTTATTCTTGTGCCTAAATCCGATGGAAGTTTCCGCTTATGTTCCGATTGTAGACCTATAAATGCTATCAACATTCGCTATAGGCATCCCATTCCTCGCTTAGATGATATGCTTGATGAACTTAGTGGAGCCAACTTTTTCTCAAAAATTGATCTTAAAAATGGTTATTATCAAATCTGCATTCAAGAGGGTGATGAATGGAAAACCGCTTTCAAAACCGAATTTGGCTTGTATGAGTGGTTAGTGCTGCCTATGGGTTTATCGGAGGCTCCAGGTACTTTCGTGCGCCTTATGCATCATGTGCTTCGCCCTTATATTGGAGTCTTTGTTGTGGTTTACTTTGACGATATTCTTGTGTTTAGCAAAACCATGAAAGAGCATCTTGATCATGTTAGGGCTGTTTTGCAAACCCTTCGCAAGGAACGTCTTTATGCAAACATGAAAAAATGCACATTTGGTGTTGACAAAGTGGTTTTCTTGGGTTTTGTTGTCTCTTCCAAGGGTGTCCATGTTGATGAAGCTAAAATTGAAGCAATCAAAACTTGGCCCCAACCCACCAATTTGCAACAAGTACGTAGCTTTCTTGGTCTTGCGGGTTTTTATCGTCGCTTTGTGAAAGATTTTGGCACTATTGCCGCTCCTTTGCATGCTTTGAGCAAGAAGAATACTCCTTTTGTTTGGGGATCTTTTCAATCCACCGCTTTTGATGAGCTCAAGTCTTTTCTTACTCATGCTCCAATTCTTGCTTTGCCCAATTTTGACAAAACTTTTGAGGTTCATTGTGATGCAAGTGGTACCAGAATTGGTGGAGTTTTGATGCAAGAAAAACGAGCAATTTCTTAGTTTAGTGAAAAACTCTCCGGTGCTCAACTTAACTATCCCATCTATGAGAAAGAATTGTATGCATTAGTGCATGTGCTACATGCTTGGGAACATTATCTTAGACCTCATGAGTTTGTCATCCATACCGATCATGAAACACTTAAGTACTTAAAAGGCCAAACTAAGTTGAACAAGCATCATGCCAAATGGAGTGAATTCATTGAATCTTTCCCATATGTGATCAAGTACATTAAGGGTAAGGAAGATGTAGTTGCCGACGCACTTTCTCGCATATGCACGCTTGTCACCAAACTTGAGTTGAATGTTATTGGCTTTGAGCACATAAAAGACTTGTATGCTAATGATTCATCTTTTGCGACTCCTTATGCTAAATGTTTGATGCATACATCTTGGGAACACTATTACATCAAGGAGGGTTATCTTACGAGAGCTAACAGACTATGCATTCCCGAGTCTTCTCTTCGTTTGCTCCTTTTGCAAGAGGCTCATGGAGGCGGACTCATGGCACACTTTGGACGCGACAAGACGTTCGCCACGCTCTCCAAGAACTACTTTTGGCCCAAGATGTTCCGTGACGTCCAACGCTTCACCAACCGATGCTCTACATGTCGCAAAGCTAAGTCTAAAGCTCAATCTCATGGTCTTTAATGCCTCTTTCTATTCCCTATCAACCTTGGGAAGACATTAGCATGGATTTTATACTTGGTTTGCCTAGAACTCAAAATGGAAAGGATTCCGTGTTTGTTGTTGTGGATAGATTTTCTAACATGGCACATTTCATTCCTTGCAACAAGATAGACGATGCTTCACATGTTGGAAATCTCTTTTGTGGGGAAATCTTGCGCCTCCATGGAGTACCAAAGACAATCGTCTCCGATCGTGACGTCAAGTTCTTGAGTTACTTTTGGAAGACTCTATGCGCCAAGCTCGGAATCAAGCTCTTGTTCTCATCCGCATACCATCCGCAAACCGACGGCCAAACGGAGGTGACAAACCGGACACTATCCACTCTACTTCGCTTGTTGATTAAGAAGAACATCAAGGAGTGGGAGGAGTGTCTACCCATCGCCGAGTATGCCTACAATCGTGCAAGACATTCGACTACCGACAAGTCCCCCTTCGAGGTCGTCTACGGCTTCAACCCGTTGTCCCCATTTGACATTCTGCCACTTCCTCTACAAGAGCGCACCAACATGGATGCGAGTGCACGAGCCAACTACATCAAGAAGATGCATGAGGATACAAGGCACGCCATTGAGCGCCAAGTACAACGACTAGCGACCAAGCTCAACATCGACAAGCGACCCATGGTCTTCAACATTGGTGATCTTGTGTGGCTACACCTTCGCAAGTACCGCTTCCCCAACGAACGCAACTCCAAGCTTCTACCTCGAGCCGATGGACCTTTCAAGGTGCTAGCACGCTACAATGACAACGCCTACAAGATCGACCTACCTCGAGACAAGTACAATGTGAGCGACATCTTCAACGTCAAAGATCTCACGCCATACCATGGAGATGAAGATTTTGATCCGAGGTCGGATCTCTCCCAAGGGAGGGGAGATGATGCGGAGCATCCTTCCATCATCCCCATGGACTCTACACCAACACATCAAGCCCCACATGGACCGATGACAAGAGCAAGAGCACGTGCTTTGGAAACCGAGGTGAACTCCTTCCTACTAGATTTGCCTATGGACACGAGTGGAACATGTTTACTACCTCACCATAATGTGCTATGCCTCCTTAGATATGAAGAGGAACATCACCAAGAAACTCAGGAGCATCACCAAGGAGAGGGAGGACTACCCCGAGGCCACGCGAACCAAGAACAAGGGCAACAACAGCTGCACAGGAAGCTCCAGGCAACCCCGTCCGCACGGGCCCCCGAGACCCCGTGCGCACGGGCTACTCAGGGAGTTGACGCTGGAGCACCCCGTGCGCACGGGCCTGTACCATGCACACGGGCCCAACTTACCCCGTGCGCACGGGCCTCCCAGGATGGCCGACAGAGATGGCTCCTTCGACTCCACTTCTTCTCCTTCGACCCCTAGGCTATATATTCCGTACCAAAGACCTTTGATGTAGGGCGGAACCCTAATCGGAGATCTTTCACGTTTGGAGGGTATCCTACGAGGAGAACACGACGAGCGAGCGGAAGAACACAAGAACAAACACTCAAGAGAAACACTAAACCGACAAGTTTCGATTACACAAGGGCTAGGTCACCGAACACATAAGGTAGCACAAGATTCAAAATCAACAAAGGAAAGACACATGAGTAACCGGTCTTCTCCAGGAGGAGGTCTTGATGGGGTCCACCCTAGAAGGGGGTCTTGAATCCTCTTGGAAGGATCTTCTCTGAGGAGGCGCGATCTTCGAGGAGAAGGTAACCAAGTGGATGAGCAAAGCTCTCACACAAATATGAGCTAATCCTTTGCTAACCCTAACTAGGAGGAGGAGGACGTCTATTTATAGTCTTAGTGCAAAAGGGGGCGAAGTAAACGGGTACAAGTGCTCCAGCCCTCACACAGGTGTCGGACGTCCGGAAAGCGTCGGACGTCCGGGGCTTCAGGAAGGTCCGGACGTCCGGGGGTTGTCGGACGTCCGTAAATCCGGCTCGGGTGCTGGTCGGTCGGTCGTCCGGAGGCTTCGGTCTTTCGTAGATTTGGTTCTGGTCGCTGTGCGTCGGTCGTCCGGAGAGGGCCGGTCGTCCGGGGCTTCGGGAGGGCCCGGACGTCCGTCGATCGCCGGACGTCCGTACATTCGGTTCTGGTACAGGTCGTCCGGTCGTCCGGTGGCGTCGGTCGTCCGTGGCCTGGGGAGTCGTCGGACGTCCGAAGCCTGTAGCTTCAGCAGCTTTTCTTCTTCTTCTTCAATGTGCTTGGGATTCTCGTCGTCTTGGCTCGTTCCCAAGTACCTGATTACACATAGCGTTTCGGAATGAGGTAGTAGCCATGTCTCATGAGTAGGAAGAGAGAGTTCAGAGAGGAGCGAGTTCACCTTATCTTCGATAGCCTTAGCTTGGGCTCGAGTCATGGGTCCACGTGGTGTTGAGGAAGATGTAGGTGCGTCCATGGGGATGAGTGAGGGATGCTCCGCATCATCTCCCCCATTGAGAGAGATCCGACCTCGGATCAAAAGCTTCATCTCCATGGTATGGTGCGAGGTCCTTGACGTTGAAGATGTCCTTCACATTGTACTTGTCTCGAGGTAGGTCGATCTTGTAGGCGTTGTCGTTGTAGCGTGCTAGCACCTTGAAAGGTGATGAGGACATCAATACCATTGTTACACCCACAGCCCCTGCTGCTATACATACTGGACCAATTACTAGAGCTCGCGCACGCCAATTGAATTAACAGGTACTTTTGTTTCTTGGTAAGGATTCCAATGTTCATGAGAATATGATGCTGCCTAAATTGGATACATTTGTTTTGCTTACAAATGAAGGGCCTACCATGGACAAGAAAGATGAACCTTGGAGCAAGTTCAAGCATGGAGATGTTGGCATGCAAGGGGAACAAGAACGGAGTTACAAGTGATGATTCGGGACTTTGAAGCCACCCTAATGAGTGCATGAGGCCTTGGACGAAATATACAAGATGCCACTTCATAATATTCGTCCATAGGCTATTCTAGGTGCTGCGTCACCTTATTATTGGGCCAGGCCCATGTAATTTCGAAATACTTAAGTATAGGCTGTTTTTAGAGTCCGTATGATAGAGGCAAAGGGGTCCCGATGTTTCGATGAGATGGTGGCTATCGTTTCTGTGGGAGTCGACCTTGACGATCCGACTACGTGACGTCTTGAGACGTCGCGCCTTAGCAATCGCTAAACCAACTTCCGAGGGTTATTGACCACGCCGAAGCACGATCAACCCCGACCACGAGGGCCTGTTTCTGCGAGCAAACGAAGAACAAGCAAGAAACTAAGATTGCAATCTGGATATTGCGAATATAAGAGGAAAGCTTTATTAATGAAGGTGGGGTTTCGAGACGCCTTGGTCTGGTCGTTGAACACAAACGGCGCACGTGAAGTTGCTGCTATGGCGAACTTTTGATCTAAACAAAACCCAATGTCTAAACGGTGTTCTAAGGGCTGTATATATGGAGGAAGAGGGGGAATTTCGTGGCCCTTGGTGGAGGGGTCCGAAATCAACCCTAACTCTTGTTTCCCCACACATACAGACTCTAAAAACAACCTATACTTAAGTATTTCGAAATTACATGGGCCTGGCCCAATAATAAGGTGACGCAGCACCTAGAATAGCCTATGGACGAATATTATGAAGTGGCATCTTGTATATTTCGTCCAAGGCCTCATGCACTCATTAGGGTGGCTTCAAAGTCCTGGAATCATCACTTGTAACTCCGTTCTTGTTCCCCTTGCGCATGCCAACATCTCCATGCTTGAACTTGCTCCAAGGTTCATCTTTCTTGTCCATGGTAGGCCCTTCATTTGTAAGCAAAACAAATGTATCCAATTTAGGCAGCATCATATTGATGAGGACATGACTACCTTGGATGAGACCAAAAATATTGCATACATGCATATTTCTCAGGTGATTTCTAGTGCAAACTATTCAATAATATATTTATGTTATCCAGGACAAAAATACTTCACAAACTTTTGTGCCATGTCTAATTGCAGGTGTATGGGACATTTGTACAATCCACATATGAAGATAAGGAGAAAGAGATGTTTACCTGCTGTTCAAAAAGTTCTCTCACGTCACTTTTGGCCCAAGAGAAGATAGAGTCCAAGTCTCTCACGTTCGGACTCAGATTCGGACTGCTGCAGACATACCTGACTCAAAACGTCTATAACTTTTTCATACGGACTCCAAATTGGTTGATTCTTTTTTGTTGGAAAATAGATTTCGTGCATTTTCCAACCCAATTGAATCACCTTAAAATCCGTCGGAGCGTTGATTATAGATGAAACAATCTGATGCTGCAGCAGAATCCGAGTCAAACTACAAGTCCAAAGGTGTTACGTCACCTCCGCTTGGGCCCATTGGCCTTGTACGACCTAGGGTTAGTTTTAGGCTGCCTTGGGACGTCCTCCCACCTCCTTGGCCGCCACCCTTGCTCCTATATAAGTAGATCCATCTAGTAGCTTTTTCCGGGATTTGTTTAGTTAAAGTTAGCCATTGCAACCGCGTACTTCGTTTGTGTCCAACGACCAGACCAAGACCGCTTACGGATCCCCACCATTATCAATACTTCATATATATTCGCAATATTCAGATTGCTTTATCATATTCTTGCTTGTTCTTCGATTGCTTGCAGGAATAGACCTTCGTGGTCGTTGATCGTGCTCCAGCGTGGTCAATAACCTCTCGGAGTTGGTTTAGCGATTGCTAAGGCGCAACGTCGGCACGCTTGTAGTCGGATCGTCAAAGTCGTCTCCACCAAATCGATAATTATCATCTCATCGAAAGATCGGGACACCTCGCCTCTATCAAGTGGTATCAGTTTTCAGGTTGCTCGGTGAGAATTTCCAATTATCCCTAGATTAGATTTATTTTCTTACCTATTGTCCAAGAAAAGCCACAAAAAAGTTAGATCTATTCATCCTTTGTCCAAGCCAGTCCGAGCCTTTGCAGTTTTCTTTTCATTGTTTGCATTATTGAATTATCGGTTGCATCGTCGTGTCGAGTTGCTGGTCTTAGTGTCTAGTTCGTTTAGAGTTTCGAGTTCTGTTCACATTAGTCACGCCCGCTGCATCGTTATCCCTTCCGCTGATCACCATCCATCCATCAATTTCCACCACGTGCTACCCACCGCTCATTGTCATAACCATAGTTGAGATCGTTCACATCTTCTTTGATCCAATCTGCATCTTATCCAGTTTGTCTTGGAAAGAGGGAGAAAAACGATAGAGAAAAAAAAAGAGAAAAAGGAAAAAAGAAAAGAGAGAGAAGAAAAGAAAAAAAAGCGTGAGAAAAAAAGAGGGAAAAAAAACCGGATCTATCTAGAATCAATCTCGTACCTGAATTCGGATTGGAATCTGTTTAGCGCACTGTTCAGTAAAACAGGTGTATCTTCCTCATACGAAGTCCGTTTTGACTCCGTGAGTACTCAAATTAAAGCTAGAGACGAGGCGCATCTAAATAGTTGCAGAAGCTAGTTCAATATTTGACACCTCAAAATCGGCTTCTAAATAGGTGTTTTTGCCCTCTGAAGTTCGTGAACACAGCTTGTTCCAATTTTTCAGGCCAGTTTTAGAATTCTTTGACTCCTCATATCAACTCGGAATTGAGTGATTCTTTTGCATTGGAAAGCTTGAGTTAGTAGCATTCTTTGAAAGAATTTATCAGAAAATTGGCTCAAACTTTTCAAGAGGAAAGTTGGAGAGAGAGTTGTTGTATGTCCTGCTTGGCGCTTGTTTTCATCATTATCTTCACCTTTGCCGTTGTGATCTTCACTTATATCTTGCTGTCAAGAGCTACTTAGTATCCTTCATTGATGCTAGTTGTGCTATGCCGTGACCTCATTAGTGTTCTAGGCTCGCGTCTCTAGTCCGGTCTAGCCTAGGACCAGACAGTACCGTCGTTGAGCGCTTATTCAACATTGCATCTTTGAATTGATTATTGCTAATCTTTTGCTACCATATATAGCCAACCCAGCTCCACATATTTCTACACCATGTATCGTGACGCTCCCCGGCAATCGCTTTACTCAATATTCGAGTTACTTGACACCGCTGGTTGCCGATCACCGCTGCATGGTAAGAACTTGTAAGACATTGATATTTGCTTTATTGTGAGCGTTTTACCACCACATCCTAGTAGTTATAGGAACATTATTTTTGGATTTTGTTTCTTGTTCTACTAATCATGACAGGATCCAGAGTCAATTCATGGGCTTTGTCGATCGCGGGAGACATGCCACCACCTATGCAAATACCACAACCGTCACGAGAGGTGCACAAACATCCAAATGCACATGATCAGGTTCATGTTTCTATACCACCATTTAATGGCCGTTTTAGACCTCCTTTATATATTGAATGGGAGTTAGACATAAATAATATATTTGCTTCCCATAATTTTGATGAACGTAAAAAAGTTATGGTTGCGGTTGGTTCTTTCACTGGTTATGCTCTAGTTTGGTGGAGTGAATATTGTCGGTTACACCCTGATTATGTACCTAATACTTGGGATGATTTAAAACATGTCATGAGAGATAGATTAAATCGATGTTTATTATACTCGTGGCATGATTAAAAACTGGAACATTTAAAACAAGGTAGTGACACCGTAACAAAATATTATGATGATTTACAAACTACCTTGTTGCACTCATTTTAGAAGAAAGTGAAGAAGATTTTATGGATAGATTTTGGGAGGATTAAACCATAATATTCAGGAGATACTAATTCATGAAGAGTGTTATTCTATGGACCATTTGTTTCGTCTTGCTTGCAAAGCTGAACAGAAATAAAACGACGTGTTGCCCACAAGGAGAACAAGCGCACGGTGCACATTCCAACTGTTGATACAGATGTTTATTCAACTACTAGGCGTATTTATGACAACCACATCCGTTGTTGCGAGGACTACATCATCTCCACCATGTGACACATCACCATCGAGAGTGCCTGCATCATCTGAGTTGACTATAAGAGGTAATGACAAAGGTACAGATTTTCCACTTTTACATGAGAATGATGCATGCCTAGTTAACTTGAATACATCATGTGTTGAGCTACCCACTACTTTGATCACACCACCTATTTTAGAGGATTATATTGATAATTTGACTTTGCCATGTGATCAAACAACTGAAATACCAACAATTTTGAGAGCACCCATTGAATTAACTATTGATGCAAAAGAATCAATGTTTAATCATTTTGATACGACCTCTAATCTTGGTGATGATTCTGTGTTGAATGACTCATTGCATGTTTGCTTATCTAAGCATGTTGTAGCATGTAAATTTGATTCAAATAAGGTTTATTCACCAATGTTGGGATGGTTTAATGATGAACATTGTCAATCTCTTGAAATAAATAAGAGCTTCACTTATATGTGCAAACTGAGTTGCAGTATTTTCAAGCCTTCTAGTTCTTGTGCTAATTTGTTGGCTTTAGATTTTATGAACTATGCAATTTACTCATCTATTCATGTGTCATATATGCAAAAATCAAGGGAAGTAAAAATGGATGACGATACATATACAACATGTACACCTTGTCTCTTTTGTTAGCCACATTTCAGATTAAGCAACGCCAAGGACGGCTTTGTTTTCAAAAAGGGAGGATGATGAGGACATGACTACCTTGGATGAGACCAAAATATTGCATACATGCATATTTCTCAGGTGATTTCTAGTGCAAACTATTCAATAATATATTTATGTTATCCAGACAAAATACTTCACAAACTTTTGTGCCATGTCTAATTGCAGGTGTATGGGACATTTGTACAATCCACATATGAAGATAAGGGAGAAAGAGATGTTTACCTGCTGTTCAAAAAGTTCTCTCACGTCACTTTTGGCCCAAGAGAAGATAGAGTCCAAGTCTCTCACGTTACGGACTCAGATTCGGACTGCACAGACATACCTGACTCAAAACGTCTATAACTTTTTCATACGGACTCCAAATTGGTTGATTCTTTTTGTTGGAAAATAGATTTCGTGCATTTTCCAACCCAATTGAATCACCTTAAAATCCGTCCGAGCGTTGAGTTATAGATGAAACAATCTGATGCTGCAGCAGAATCCGAGTCAAACTACAAGTCCAAAGGTGTTACGTCACCTCCGCTTGGGCCCATTGGCCTTGTACGACCTAGGGTTAGTTTTAGGCTGCCTTGGGACGTCCTCCCACCTCCTTGGCCGCCACCCTTGCTCCTATATAAGTAGATCCATCTAGTAGCTTTTTCCTGGGATTTGTTTAGTTAAAGTTAGCCATTGCAACCGTGTACTTCGTTTGTGTCCAACGACTGGACCAAGACCGCTTACGGATCCCCACCATTATCAATACTTCATATATATTCGCAATATTCAGATTGCTTTATCATATTCTTGCTTGTTCTTCGATTGCTTGCAGGAATAGACCTTCGTGGTCAGGTTGATCGTGCTCCAGCGTGGTCAATAACCTCTCGGAGTTGGTTTAGCGATTGCTAAGGCGCAACGTCGTGCACGTTTGTAGTCGGATCATCAAAGTCGTCTCCACCAAATCGATAGTTATCATCTCATCGAAAGATCGGGACACCCTCGCCTCTATCACATATTCTCATGAACATTGGAATCGTTACCAAGAAACGAAAGTACCTGATAATTCAATTGGCGTGCGCGAGCTCTAGTAATTGGTCCAGTATGTATAGCAGCAGGGGCTGTGGGTGTAACAATGGTATTGATGTCCTCATCATCCTCCCCTTCTTGAAATGAAGTCGTCCTCGACGGAAGCTCATCTTCCTCACCCAAATAAGGCTTCAAATCTGCAATGTTAAAAGTGGGACTAACCCCAAAATTTGCAGGCAGCTCAAGTTTATATGCATTATCATTTATTTTCTCTAACACCTTAAATGGACCATCAGCACGTGGCATTAGCTTTGATTTCGCAAATTAGGAAACCTATCCTTACGGAAATGTAACCAAACAAGATCTCCAGGTGCAAAGACAACATGTTTTCTACCCTTATCTCCAACAAGTTTATATTTAGCATTCATACGCTCAATGTTTTCCTTAGTTAACTCATGCATTTTTAAAATCAATTCAGCACGTTCTTTAGCATCAAAATTAACCTTCTTCGAAGATGGAAGAGGCAACAAATCAATAGGTGCACGAGATAGGAAGCCATACACAATTCCAAAAGGGCACATCTTAGTAGTAGAATGCAATGAACGATTATAATCAAATTCAATATGAGGCAAGCATTCTTCCCACATTTTCTTATTATTCTTCAAAACAGCCCTAAGCATAGTAGACAATGTTCTATTGACTACTTCAGTTTGTCCATCAGTTTGGGGGTGACAAGTAGTACTAAAAAGTAGTTTAGTCCCCAACTTAGCCCATAAACATCTCCAAAAGTGGCTAAGAAATTTAGTATCACGATCTGAAACAATAGTATTTGGCACACCATGCAAGCGAATAATTTCATGAAAGAACAAATCAGCAACATTAACAAAGACATCATTGCTTTTATGACATGGTATAAAGTGTGCCATTTTCGAGAATCTATCCACGACAACAAATATGCTATCCTCCCTTCTTTGTTTGAGGTAAACCTAAAACAAAGTCCATAGATATATCCTCCCAACGAACACTAGGCACAGCAAAGGCATATATAAACCATGAGGATTGAGTCGTGACTTAGCTTTTTGACATGTAGTGCAGCGAGCAACAAAACGTTCAACATCCCGCCTCATCTTTGGCCAAAAGAAATGTGTAGCAAGTATATCCTCCGTCTTCTTGACGCCAAAGTGTCCCATTAATCCTCCTCCATGCGCCTCCTGCAACAACAAAAGACTTAACAGAGCTAGCAGGAATGCATAGCTTGTTAGCACGGAACACAAAACCATCATTAATAACAAACTTGTTCCATGTTCTTACTTCTTTACAATTCTGCATTACATCTTTAAAATCAGCATCATGCACATATTGATCTTTGATGGTCTCCAAACCAAATATTTTGAAGTCAAGTTGTGAAAGCATAGTATAGCGACGAGACAAAGCATCAGCAATAACATTTTCTTTACCCTTCTTGTGTTTAATGACATAAGGGAAAGTCTCAATGAATTCAACCCATTTAACATGTCTACGATTCAGTTTAGCTTGACTTTTAATATGTTTCAAAGATTCATGATCAGAATGTATAACAAATTCTTTGGGCCATAAATAATGTTGCCATGTCTCTAAAGTCCGAACAAGAGCATATAATTCTTTGTTATAAGTAGAATGGTTCAGACTAGGCCCACTCAATTTTTCAGAAAAGTATGCAACAGGTTTGCCATCTTGTAATAACACACCTCCTAATCCAATTCCACTAGCATCACATTCAAGCTCAAAAGTCTTATTAAAGTCAGGAAGTTGGAGTAAAGGAGCATGTGTCAACTTATCTTTCAATACCGTGAAAGCTTCTTCCTGTGCGGTACCCCAAACAAAAGGCACATCCTTCTTTGTAAGCTCATTGAGAGGTGCAGCAATGGTGCTAAAGTCTCTCACAAAACGCCTATAGAAACCAGCGAGTCCAAGAAAACTCCTCACTTGTGTGACCGTTTTGGGCTGCGGCCAATTCTCAATAGCTTCAATCTTGGCTTTATCAACTTCAATTCCCTGTGGAGTAACAACATAGCCAAGAAAAGATACTCGGTCGGTGCAAAAGGTGCACTTCCCAAGGTTACCAAACAAACGAGCATCACATAGAGCATTAAAAACAGCACGTAAATGTTCCAAATGTTCTTCCAAAGATTTGCTATAAATCAGTATATCATCAAAGTAAACTACCACAAATCGTCCAATGAAAGCACGTAAAACTTCGTTCATTAATCTCATGAAAGTACTAGGTGCATTAGTTAACCCAAAAGGCATGACTAACCACTCATATAATCCAAACTTAGTTTTAAATGCTGGTTTCCATTCATCTCCCAATTTCATACGAATTTGATGGTATCCACTACGCAAATCAACTTTGGAGAATATTGTAGAGCCACTCAATTCATCAAGCATATCATCTAGCCTAGGAATAGGATGACGATAACGAATAGTAATATTATTAATGCCTCTACAATCTGTTGGGGAACGTAGTAATTTCAAAAAAAATTCCTACGCACACGCAAGATCATGGTGATGCATAGCAACGAGAGGGGAGAGTGTCGTCCACGCACTGTGAGACCGAAAGCGGAAGCGTTATAACAACGCGGTTGATGTAGTCGTGACGTCTTCACGATCCGACCGATCCAAGTACCGAACGTCACGGCACCTCCGAAGTTCAAAGACACGCTCAGCTCGATGGCGATACCCGGACTCGATCCAGCAAAGTGTCGGGATGAGTTCCGTCGACGACGACGGCGTGGTGACGATGATGATGCTCCACCGATGCAGGGCTTCGCCTAAGCTCATGACGATATGACTTATCCGGCGCGAGGCTTCGCCTAAGCTCATGACGATATGATCGAAGTGGAATATGGTGGAGGGGGCACCGACACGGCTAAGGAACGATCCGTAGATCAACTTCGTGTTGCAGGGTGCCCCTGCCCCAGATATAAAGGAGGGAGGGAGGAGGAGGCCGGCCCTAGTAGGGGGCGCCATGGGGAGTCCTACTCCCACCGGGAGTAGGATCCCCCCTTCCTAGTCCAACTAGGAGTCCTTCCATGTCTTGGGAGTAGGAGACAAGTAAGGGAAGAGAGAAGGAGGGAAGGAAGGGGTGCAGCCCCTCCCCTAGTCCAATTCGGACTAGGCCATGGGCGCGCGGCCTGCCCTAGGCAGCCCTCTCTCTTTCCTTGCAGGCCCAATAAGGCCCAATACTTCTCCCGGCGAATTCCCGTAACTCTCCGGTACTCGAAAAATACCTGAATCATTGGAACCTTTCCGAACTCCGACTATAGTCGTCCAATATATCGATCTTTACGTCTCGACCATTTCGAGACTCCTCGTCATGTCCCCGATCTCATCCGGGACTCGAACTCCTTCGGTACATCAAAACTCATAAACTCATAATATAAGCATCATCGAAACCTTAGCGTGCGGACCCTACGGGTTCGAGAACTATGTAGACATGACCTAGAACTATTCTTGGTCAATAACCAATAGCGGGACCTGGATGCCCATATTGGCTCCTACATATTCTACGAAGATCTTTATCGGTCAAACCGCATAACAACATACTTTGTTCCCTTTGTCATCGGTATGTTACTTGCCCGAGATTCGATCGTCGGTATCCCAATACCGATAGAGGCAAAGGTGTCCCGTCTTTCGATGAGATGTGGTTTTCGCTTTGGAGGAAGTCGACTTTGACGATCCGACTACTTAACGTCTTGAGGACGCCGCGCCTTAGCAATCGCTAAACCAACTCCGAGAGGTTATTGACCACACCGAGCACGATCAACGACCACGAGGGTGCATTTCCTGCGAGCAAACGAAGAACAAGCAAGAAACTGTGATTGCAATCTGGATATTGCGAATATAAGATGAAAGCTTTATTGATCAAGGTGGGGTTCTGGACGCCTTTGTGCGGTCGTGGAACACAAACGGCACGAAGTTGCAGCTATGGCGAACTTTTAATCTAAACAAAACCCAAGGTCTAAACGGTGCCCTAAGGGCTGTATATATGGAGGAAGAGGGGGAATTTCGTGGCCCTTGGTGGAGGGGTCCAAATCAACCCTAACTCTTGTTTCCCACACATACGGACTCTAAAACAGCCTATACTTAAGTATTTCGAAATTACATGGGCCTGGCCCAATAATAAGGTGACGAAGCACCTAGAATAGCCTATGGACGAATATTATGAAGTGGCATCTTGTATATTTCGTCCAAGGCCTCATGCACTCATTAGGGTGGCTTCAAAGTCCTGGAATTATCACTTGTAACTCCGTTTGTTCCCCTTGCGCATGCCAACATCTCCATGCTTGAACTTGCTCCAAGGTTCATCTTTCTTGTCCATGGTAGGCCCTTCATTTGTAAGCAAAACAAATGTATCCAATTTAGGCAGCATCATATTCTCATGAACATTGGAATCGTTACCAAGAAACGAAAGTACCGATAATTCAATTGTCGCATGCGAGCTCTAGTAATTGGTCCAAGATGTATAGCAGCAGGGGCTGTGGGTGTAACAATGGTATTGATGTCCTCATCATCCTCCCTTCTTGAAATGAAGTCGTCCTTGACGGAAGCTCATCTTCCTCACCCAAATAAGGCTTCAAATCTGCAATGTTAAAAGTGGGACTAACCCCAAAATCTGCAGCAGCTCAAGTTTATATGCATTATCATTTATTTCTCTAACACCTTAAATGGACCATCAAGACGTGGCATTAGCTTTGATTTGCAAATGAGGAAACCTATCTCACATAAATGTAACCAAACAAGATCTCCAGGTGCAAAGACAACATGTTTTCTACCCTTATCTCCAACAAGTTTATATTTAGCATTCATACGCTCAATGTTTTCCTTAGTTAACTCATGCATTTTTAAAATCAATTCAGCACGTTCCTTAGCATCAAAATTAACCTTCTCCGAAGATGGAAGAGGCAACAAATCAATAGGTGCACGAGGTAGGAAGCCATACACAATTTCAAAAGGGCACATCTTAGTAGTAGAATGCAATGAACGATTATAAGCAAATTCAATATGAGGCAAGCATTCTTCCCACATTTTCTTATTATTCTTCAAAACAGCCCTAAGCATAGTAGACAATGTTCTATTGACTACTTCAGTTTGTCCATCAGTTTGGGGGTGACAAGTAGTACTAAAAGCAGTTTAGTCCCCAACTTAGCCCATAAACATCTCCAAAAGTGGCTAAGAAATTTAGTATCACGATCTGAAACAATAGTATTTGGCACACCATGCAAGCTTAATAATTTCACGAAAGAACAAATCAGCAACATTAACAAAGATCATCGCTTTTATGACATGGTATAAAGTGTGCCATTTTCGAGAATCTATCCACGACAACAAATATGCTATCCTCCCTTCTTTGTTCGAGGTAAACCTAAAACAAAGTCCATAGATATATCCTCCCAAGGAACACTAGGCACAGAGCAAAGGCATATATAAACCATGAGGATTGAGTCGTGACTTAGCTTTTTGACATGTAGTGCAGCGAGCAACAAAACGCTCAACATCCCGCCTCATCTTTGGCCAAAAGAAATGTGTAGCAAGTATATCCTCCGTCTTCTTGACGCCAAAGTGTCCCATTAATCCTCCTCCATGCGCCTCCCGCAACAACAAAAGACTAACAGAGCTAGCAGGAATGCATAGCTTGTTAGCACGAACACAAAACCATCATTAATAACGAACTTGTTCCATGTTCTTCCTTCTTTACAATTCTGCATTACATCTTTAAAATCAGCATCATGCACATATTGATCTTTGATGGTCTCCAAACCAAATATTTTGAAGTCAAGTTGTGAAAGCATAGTATAGCGACGAGACAAAGCATCAGAATAACATTTTCTTTACCCTTCTTGTGTTTAATGACATAAGGAAAGTCTCAATGAATTCAACCCATTTAGCATGTCTACGATTCAGTTTAGCTTGACTTTTAATATGTTTCAAAGATTCATGATCGAATGTATAACAAATTCTTTGGGCCATAAATAATGTTGCCATGTCTCTAAAGTCCGAACAAGAGCATATAATTCTTTGTCATAAGTAGAATAGTTCAGATTAGGCCCACTCAATTTTTCGAAAAGTATGCAACAGGTTTTCCATCTTGTAATAACACACCTCCTAATCCAATTCCACTAGCATCACATTCAAGCTCAAAAGTTTTATTAAAGTCGGAAGTTGGAGTAAAGGAGCATGTGTCAACTTATCTTTCAATACCGTGAAAGCTTCTTCCTGTCATGCGGTACCCCAAACAAAAGGCACATCCTTCTTTGTAAGCTCATTGAGAGGTGCAGCAATGGTGCTAAAGTCTCTCACAAAACGCCTATAGAAACCAGCGAGTCCAAGAAAACTCCTCACTTGTGTGACCGTTTTGGGCTGCGGCCAACTCTCAATAGCTTCAATCTTGGCTTTATCAACTTCAATTCCTGTGGAGTAACAACATAGCCAAGAAAAGATACTCGGTCGGTGCAAAAGGTGCACTTCCCAAGGTTACCAAACAAACGTGCATCACGAGAGCATTAAAAACAGCACATAAATGTTCCAAATGTTCTTCCAAAGATTTGCTATAAATCAGTATATCATCAAAGTAAACTACCACAAATCGTCCAATGAAAGCACGTAAAACTTCGCTCATTAATCTCATGAAAGTACTAGGTGCATTAGTTAACCCAAAAGGCATGACTAACCACTCATATAATCCAAACTTAGTTTTAAATGCTGTTTTCCATTCATCTCCCAATTTCATACGAATTTGATGGTATCCACTACGCAAATCAACTTTGGAGAATATTGTAGAGCCACTCAATTCATCAAGCATATCATCTAGCCTAGGAATAGGATGACGATAACGAATAGTAATATTATTAATGCCTCTACAATCAACACACATACGCCGACGTACCATCCTTTTTAGGCACTAGTATAATAGGAACAGCACAAGGACTAAGAGATTCGCGATATAACCTTTGTCGAGCAGCTCCTGTACTTGACGATAATCTCCTTCGTCTCCTCCGGATTGGTACGGTATGGTGCGCGGTTGGGTAGCGATGCACGGGAATTAAGTCAATTTGATGCTCAATCCCTCGAATAGGTGGTAATCCGGTGGCACGCCTTGTGGGAAGACGTCGTGAACTCCCGCAAAATGTTAGTGACAGAGGGGCAAAGAGGAAGGCACGTCCTCGAATGAAAATAATGCCTCTTTGCACACAAAAGCATAGCAAACAGATTTGCTAGAATCTAGCTCATCAATATCAGATTTGGTGGCAAATAAACATGCACTTTTCAGTTTAATTTCAGAAGCAACATTAGATGGTTTATTATTAGGCTTCATTTGTTGCTCAAATTCTTTTGCCACAATCTGATTTTCACTCTTATTTTCTCCTGTTTTGCTTTATTAGCTCTATTAATATCATCTTTCAAAATGGAATCAGGAGTCATAGGAAGCAAAGTAATATTTTTATCCTTGTGAACAAGAGTATACTGATTGTTTCTACCATGGTGTACAGAATTTTATCAAATTGCCATGGTCTACCAAGTAATAAGGAACATGCTTGCATAGGTACCACATCACAATCAACATAATCAGCATATGTAGAGATACTAAAATGCACACGACAAGACGTGTTACCTTAACCTTGCCGCTGTTGTTGAACCATTGGATGTAGTAAGGATGTGGATGTGGTCTTGTGGTGAGAGAAAGCTTCTCCACCATATCCATGCTAGCCAAGTTGTTGCAGCTCCTCCATCTATGATGACGCTGAATAGAACGTTCCTTCACAACTCCCTTTGTATGGAACAAGTTATGCCTCTGATTTTGCTCAGCTTGTGTAACCTGCACACTCAAAACACGTTGAGCAACTAAACATTCATACCTGTCAAGATCTTGAGAGCCATGTATTGCGTCTCAAGATCGAATCATCTCCACCGTGTTCTTCATGTGTAATAAGAGCCAAAGTCTCTTCATCATAGTCACTAGCGGACTCATACCCACCATCCTCGTAGCAATCATCACACGCTGAGATTGGCATTCTCTCGTAAAATGTCCTCTTCCCTTACAACGACGACAAATAATATCACTTGTGTGCCCTGTTGACGCCATGGAAGAAGAAGAGCTCTGTAGGCCCAAAGAGGTGTGCTCTTGGCGATAGTGGTGGTTGTGCTCGCTTTCTTGTATCACGGTTGGAGGTGGCAGCCGGCGAAGGTGCCGTGTAGTAGAACGTGTGGAAGTAGATGATGCACGTGGTGTCCATGATGAAGGTCGACCTGCAGAAAAGTTAGTCCGCGCCAACGCTGTCGATCCTGCACTTCACGCTCAGCTTTACAAGCAAGATGGAATAATCGAGTGATATTATTATAATCCTTGTAGTCTAGAATGGTCTGAATCTCTATTTAATCCACCCGTAAAACGTGCAAGCATAGCTTCATTCTCCTCAACAATACCACATCTAATCAAGCCAGTTTGTAATTCCCGATAATATTCTTATACCGAATTTTTCCTTGTCTTAAGCGCTGCAATTTTTGAAGTAATTCACGCTGATAATATGGTGGAACCCAACGAGTACGCATAGCAGTTTTCAAAGCAGCCCAAGTAGCTGGAACAGGATATAATCTACAATGTTCGACCACCAAACACATGCAAAGCTAGTGAAAGCACAAACAGCAGCAGAGAACACGTCTCTCCTCGTGATATTGTAAACATGTAAATCGTTGTTCAGTTTCTAACTCCCAAGTAAGATATATATCAGAACATATCTACCTTCAAATGGTGGAATATTCAATTTCAGTTTAGGGAGATGGTCATGATCTCGTACTCAAGGGGAGCCCGAACATTGCCATTGTTTGCATGTGGACGACCTGGTGGTTGTGGTGCTGGTGGTTGCACGAGTTCGATGTTGATCAACCTCATCCTCGTAAGCTCTCACATAATCATCCTCCCGCCGCAGCAGCAGGAGCCATGTATATCAACAAAGAGCACCAAAGCAGCTTGGCCAGTGAAGAGGGACACGGAAGCTCGGCGGAGGGCTGTTTCGCGATGTGGAGGTAGTCCTTGTTGTTGTAGAGGTGCGTTAGGTGCCGCCGGTGGTGGTGGTGGTAGACGCACGAGCAATTCATTAAACTTGTTATCGAGCTTTGTTTCAATGCCTTCTCAATGCCATCTATCTTCTCCATGGCCTCTTCAAATCTATTTAGCACATCTTCCACCTGCCCACTCATCATTTGTTGAAACTTATCATGTAGCGCTTTGTTTGTCATGTTCTCCCATCGATCACGTCGGCTTGTGATCCTGCCATGGTTAGCAGCAATAGAAACACACAAGAATATGATTGCTGACTACTAGGAAGTGGTGGTGGTGTGTGGACACGATCACAAACCGTCAAGCAAATCTCAAATTCTTACCAGTTCTTACCAAAGAAGAAAGCGGTGATCGCAACCGATGTAGTCAAAACTCTCAAAGCTTGGATAGAGCGATTACGGGGAGAGTCAAACGCACGATGTAGATGTATGAGGAGCTGGGAAGGCTTATAATATGGTAGCAAAAAGGGTCAAGCAATAATCAATTCAGAGATGCAAAGTTGAATAAACGCTCAACGACGATCAGATCTTGGTTGGTCCTAGGCTAGACCGTGTTAGAGACGCGAGCCTAGAACACTAACAAAATCACGGCGCTGCACGTAAACAACGGAAAAACACACACTGGAATTTTTTTTCGCTTTTTTTTTTTGCGCTTTTTTTTTTTTTGCGCTGCTTTTTTTTTTTTTTGCGAAAAATCACTATAATGGCGAGTGTCTCAAAACTCTTCCCAGTCAAACCGACAGATGGGCAGGAAATTTTTTCGCCAAAAAATATTTTTTTTGACCGCCGGACCCAAAAACTGAAACGGGTCAAAAAACTTTCTATAACGGCGATCGTCTCAATCCACTTAGAAACACCTAAAATAGGATAGCCAGAAATTTTTTGACAAGTACGTTTTGGAAAATTTTGGGCCTAAAGGAGGTGGTTTCGGACTCTTTTTTTTCCAAACCTACTCCGCAAGGAAACACGAATCGAAACTAGATGGATCTCAAAACAACCCTAATATGCAAGGAACTCGGATTGGTGGTGGATATATGGTGGTGGACATATGGCAGCGGTGGTGGTATATGGTAGCGGTGGTGGTATATGGATACGGATTGGTGGTGGTATATGGATACGGATTGAGCGGTGGCGGACAAGCAATGGTGGTAGATGGCAAGGCGATGATGATGGTGCGGCGGTGGCGTGACAACTTATGACCGTAACTCAAACTCTAAAAGACTAGACTCTAAGACCAAGAACGTGACACGACGATGCAACCGCAAATTCAACAAAGCAAAACCCTAAAAAGATTATGCAAAGGCTCGATTGGTTCGGATATGATGAACTAACCCTAATTTTTTTGTGGCTTTTTCGTGGACAATAGGTATGAAGAACAGACTCGATCTAAACTACGAAAAATCGGAAAATCTCACCGAGCAACCTGGAAATCTGATACCAGTTGATAGAGGCAAAGGTGTCCCGTCTTTCGATGAGATGTGGTTTTCGCTTTGGAGGAAGTCGACTTTGACGATCCGACTACTTAACGTGCGAGGACGTCGCGCCTTAGCAATCGCTAAACCAACTCCGAGAGGTTATTGACCACACCGAGCACGATCAACGACCACGAGGGTGCATTTCCTGCGAGCAAACGAAGAACAAGCAAGAAACTGTGATTGCAATCTGGATATTGCGAATATAAGATGAAAGCTTTATTGATCAAGGTGGGGTTCTGTGGACGCCTTTGTGCGGTCGTGGAACACAAACGGCACGCGAAGTTGCAGCTATGGCGAACTTTTAATCTAAACAAAACCCAAGGTCTAAACGGTGCCCTAAGGGCTGTATATATGGAGGAAGAGGGGGAATTTCGTGGCCCTTGGTGGAGGGGTCCAAATCAACCCTAACTCTTGTTTCCCCACACATACGGACTCTAAAACAGCCTATACTTAAGTATTTCGAAATTACATGGGCCTGGCCCAATAATAAGGTGACGCAGCACCTAGAATAGCCTATGGACGAATATTATGAAGTGGCATCTTGTATATTTCGTCCAAGGCCTCATGCACTCATTAGGGTGGCTTCAAAGTCTGGAATCATCACTTGTAACTCCGTTTGTTCCCATGCGCATGCCAACATCTCCATGCTTGAACTTGCTCCAAGGTTCATCTTTCTTGTCCATGGTAGGCCCTTCATTTGTAAGCAAAACAAATGTATCCAATTTAGGCAGCATCATATTCTCATGAACATTGGAATCGTTACCAAGAAACGAAAGTACCTGATAATTCAATTGTCGTGCGCGAGCTCTAGTAATTGGTCCAGTATGTATAGCAGCAGGGGCTGTGGGTGTAACAATGGTATTGATGTCCTCATCAAATACCTAGTTCAATCTCGTTACCGGCAAGTCTCTTTACTCGTTCCGTAATACATCATCTCGTAACTAACTCATTAGCTACATTGCTTGCAAGGCTTATAGTGATGTGCGTTACCGAGAGGGCCCAGAGATACCTCTCTGACAATCGGAGTGACAAAACCTAATCTCGAAATACGCCAACCCAACATGTACCTTTGGAGACACCTGTAGTACTCCTTTATAATCACCCAGTTACGTTGTCACGTTTGGTAGCACCCAAAGTGTTCCTCCGGTAAACGGGAGTTGCATAATCTCATAGTTACAGGAACATGTATAAGTCATGAAGAAAGCAATAGCAACATACTAAACGATCAAGTGCTAGGCTAACGGAATGGGTCATGTCAATCAGATCATTCTCCTAATGATGTGATCCCGTTAATCAAATGACAACTCATGTCTATGGTTAGGAAACATAACCATCTTCGATTAACGAGCTAGTCTAGTAGAGGCATACTAGTGACACTGCTTGTCTATGTATTCACACATGTATTATGTTTCCGGTTAATACAATTCTAGCATGAATAATAAACATTTATCATGGTATAAGGAAATAAATAATAACTTTATTATTGCCTCTAGGGCATATTTCCTTGATCTCCCACTTGCACTAGAGTCAATAATCTAGTTCACATCGCCATGTGATTTAACATCAATAGTTCACATCTATATGTGGTTAACACCCATAGTTCACATCGACATGTGACCAACACCCAAAGGGTTTACTAGAGTCAAGAATCTAGTTCACATCGCTATGTGATTAACACCCAAAGAGTACTAAGGTGTGATCATGTTTTGCTTGTGAGATAATTTTAGTCAACGGGTCTCATCACATTCAGAGCCGTAAGTATTTTGCAAATTTCTATGTCTACAATGCTCTGCACGGAGCTACTCTAGCTAATTGCTCCCACTTTCAATATGTATCCAGATTGAGACTCAGAGTCATCTAGATTAGTGTTTAAAACTTGCATCGACGTAACCCTTTACGACAAACCTTTTTTTTCACTTCCATAATCGAGAAACATATCCTTATTCTACTAAGGATAATTTTGACCGCTGTCCATTGATCTACTCCTAGATCACTATTGCACTCCCTTGCCAAGCTTAGTGGTAGGGTATGCAATAGATCCGTACACAAGATGACATACTTTATAGAACCTATGGCTGATGCATAGGGAATGACTTTCATTCTCTTTCTATCTTCTGCCGTGGTCGGGTTTTGAGTCTTACTCAATCTCACACCTTGTAACACATGCAAGAACTCTTTCTTTGACTGTTCCATTTTGAACTACTTCAAAATCTTGTCAAGGTATGTATTCATTGAAAAACTTATCAAGCGTCTTGATCTATCTCTATAGATCTTGATGCTCAATATGTAAGCAGCTTCACCGAGGTCTTTCTTTGAAAAAAACTTTTCAAACACTCCTTTATGCTTTGCGAGAATAATTCTACATTATTTCCGATCAACAATATGTCATTCACATATACTTATCGAAATGTCTGTAGTGCTCCCACTCACTTTCTTGTAAATACAGGCTTCACCGCAAGTCTCAGATAAAACTATATGCTTTGATCACACTATCAAAGCGTTTATTCCAACTCCGAGATGCTTGCACAGTCCATTGATGGATCATTGGAGCTTGCACATTTTGTTAGCTCCTTTAGGATTGACAAAACTTCTGGTTGCATCATATACAACTCTTCTTTAATAAATCCATTAAAGAATGTAGTTTTGACATCCATTTGCCGATTTCATAAAATGTGACAATTGCTAACATGATTCGGACAGACTTAAGAATCGCTACTGATTGAGAAAATCTCATTTGTAGTCAACACCTTGAATTTGTCGAAAACCTTTTTGCGACAAGTCGAACTTTGTAGATAGTAATACTACTATCAGCATCTGTCTTCCTCTTGAAGATCCATTTATATATAATATGGCTTGCCGATCATCGGGCAACTCCATCAAAGTCCACACTTTGTTCTCATATATGGATCCCATCTCAGATTTCATGGTCTTAAACCATTTCATGAATCTGGGCTCATCATCGCTTCCTCATAGTTCGTAGGTTCATCATGGTCTAGTAACATGACTTCTAGAATAGGATTACCGCACCACTCTGGTGCGGATCTTACTCGAAGACCCACGAGGTTTGGTAGCAACTTGATCTGAAGTTTCATGATCATCATCATTAACTTCCTCACTAATTGGTGTAGGAATCATCGAACTGATTCTGTGATGAACTACTTTCCAATAAGGGAGAAGGTACAATTACCTCATCAAGTTCTACTTTCCTCCCACTCACTTCTTTCGAGAGAAACTTCTTCTCTAGAAAGGATCCATCTTAGCAACAAATATCTTGCTTTCGGATCTGTGATAGAAGGTGTACCCAATAGTTACCTTTGGGTATTCTATGAAGATGCATTTCTCGATTTGGGTTCGAGCTTATCGGTGAAAACTTTTTCACATAAGCATCACAACTCCAAACTTTAAGAAACGACTTAGGTTTATCGCTAAACCATAATTCATACGGTGTCATCTCAACGGATTTAGATGGTGCCCTATTAAACGTGAATGCAGCTGTCTCTAATGCATAACCCCAAAACGATAGTGGTAAATCGGTAAGATACATCATAGATCGCACCATATCATAATAAAGTAATGCGATTCTGACGTTCGGACACACCATAACGTTGTGGTGTTCCGGTGGCGTGAGCTGTGAAACTATTCCACATTGTTTTCATTGAAGACCAAACTCAGAACTCAAATATTCATCTCCACGATCGATCGCAGAAACTTTATTTTCTTGTTACGATGATTTTCCACTTCACTCTGAAATTCTTTGAACCTTTCAACTATTTCAGACTTATGTTTCATCAAGTAGATATACCCATATCTGCTCAAATCATCTTGTGAAGGTCGAAAATAACGATACTTGCCACGAGCATCAACACTCATTGGATCGCATACATCGGTATGTATTATTTCCAATAAGTCAAGTAGCTTGTTCCATTGTTCCGGAGAACGGAGTTTTAGTCATCTTGCCCAAACGGCACGGTTCACAAGCATCAAATGATTCATAACCAAGTGATTCCGAAAGTCCATCGGCATGGAGTTTCTTCATGCGCTTTTACACCAATATGACCTAAACGGCAAGTGCCACAAATAAGTTGCACTATCATTATTAACTTTGCATCTTTTGGCATCAATATTATGAATATGTGTATCATTACGATCGAGATCCAACAAACTATTTTCATTGGGTGCATAACCATGAAGGTCTTATTCATGTAAACAAAATAACAATTATTCTTTAACTTAAATGAATAACCGTATCGCAATAAACATGATCAAATCATATTCATGCTCAACGCAAACGCTAAATAACATTTATTTGGCTTTTAACACTAATCTCGAAAATATAGGGAGTGTGTGATGATGATCATATCAATCTTGGAACTATTTCCAACACTCATCGTCACTTCCCTTCAACTAGTTTCATTCATTCTGCATCTCCTGTTTGAGTTACTACTCTTAGCAACCGAACCAGTATCAAATACCGAGGGTTGCTACGAACACTAGTAAAATACACATCAATAATCTGTATATCAAATATACCTTTGTTCACTTTGCCATCCTTCTTATCCGCCAAATACTTGGGGTAGTTCCACTTCAAAGGACCAGTTCCATTGTAGCAAAGGCACTTAGTCTCAGGCTTAGGTCCAGACTTGGGCTTCTTCACTCGAGTAGCAACTTGCTTGCCGTTCTTCTTGAAGTTCCCCTTCTTCCCTTTGCCCTTTTCCTTGAGACTAGTGGTCTTGTCAACCATCAACACTTGATGTTTTTCTTGATTTCTACCTTCGTCTATTTCAACATCACGAAGAGCTCGGGAATCGTTTTCGTCATCCCTTGCATATTATAGTTCATCACGAAGTTCTAGTAACTTAGTGATGGTGACTAGAGAATTCTGTCAATCACTATCTTATCTGGAAGATTAACTCCCACTTGATTCAAGCGATTGAAGCACCTGCATAATCTGAGCACATGCTCACTAGTTGAGCGATTCTCCTCCATCTTTTAGCTATAGAACTTGTTGAGACTTCATATCTCTCAACTCGGTATTTGCTTGAAATATTAATTTCAACTCCTGGAACATCTCATATGGTCCATGACGCTCAAAACGCCTTTGAAGTCCCGATTCTAAGCCGTTTAAGCATGGTGCACTAAACTATCAAGTAGTCATCATATTGAGCTAGCCAAACGCTCATAATGTCTCGTGATCCGCTCCTGCAATAGGTCCATCACCTAGCGGTGCATCAAGGACATAATTCTTCGTGCAGCAATGAGGATAAACCTCGATCACGGATCCAATCCGCAATATTGCTACTAACATTTTTCAATACAATTTTTCTAGGAACACATATAAAACACAGGGAAGCAACAACGCGAGCTATTGATCTACAACATAATCTGCAAAATACTACCAAGACTAAGTTCATGATAAATTTAAGTTCAATTAATCATATTACTTAAGAACTCCCACTTAGACAGACATCTCTCTAGTCATCTAAGTGATCACGTGATCCAAATCAACTAAACCATAACCGATCATCACGTGAGATGGAGTAGTTTTCAATGGTGAACATCTTATGTTGATCATATCTACTATATGATTCACGCCGACCTTTCGGTCTCCGTGTTCCGAGGCCATATCTCGCATATGCTAGGCTCGTCAAGTATAACCTGAGTATTCGCGTGTGCAAAACTGGCTTGCACCCGTTGTAGATGGACGAGAGCTTATCACACCCGATCATCACGTGGTGTCCGGGCACGACGAACGTTGGCAACGGTGCATACTCGTGGAGAACACTTCTTGATAATTTTAGTGAGAGATCATCTTATAATGCTACCGTCAATCAAAGCAAGATAAGATGCATAAAGGATAAACATCACATGCAATCAATATAAGTGATATGATATGGCCATCATCATCTTGTGCTTGTGATCTCCATCTCAAGCACCGTCGTGATCACCATCGCCACCGCGCGACACCTTGATCTCCATCGTAGCATCGTTGTCGCCTCGCCAACTATTGCTTCTACGACTATCGCCATCGCTTAGTGATAAAGTAAAGCAATTACATGGCGTTTGCATTTCATACAATAAAGCGACAACCATATGGCTCCTGCCAGTTGCCGATAACTCGGTTACAAAACATGATCATCTCATACAATAAAATATAGCATCACGTCTTGACCATATCACATCACAACATGCCCTGCAAAAACAAGTTAGACGTCCTCTACTTTGTTGTTGCAAATTTTACGTGGCTGCTATGGGCTGAGCAAGAACCGTTCTTACCTACGCATCAAAACCACAACGATAGTTTGTCAAGTTGGTGATGTTTTAACCTTCGCAAGGACCGGGCGAGCCACACTCGGTTCAACTAAAGTGAGAGAGACAGACACCGCCGGTCACCTTTAAGCAACGAGTGCTCGCAGCGGTGAAACCAGTCTCGCGTAAGCGTGACGCGTAATGTCGGTCCGGCCGCTTCATCTCACAATACCGCCGAACCAAAGTATGACATTTGGTAAGCAGATGACTTGTATCGCCCACAACTCACTTGTGTTCTACTCGTGCATATAACATCAACGATAAAACCAGGCTCGATACCATTGTTGGGGAACGAGTAATTTCAAAAAATTCCTACGCACACGCAAGATCATGGTGATGCATAGCAACGAGAGGGAGAGTGTCCGTCCACGCACTCGTGAGACCGAAAGCGAAGCGTTATAACAACGCGGTTGATGTAGTCGACGCCTTCACGATCCGACCGATCCAAGTACCGAACGCACGGCACCTCCGAAGTTCAGCACACGCTTAGCTCGATGACGATCCCGGACTCCGATCCAGCAAAGTGTCGGGATGAGTTCCACAAGACGACGGCGTGGTGACGATGATGATGCTCCACCGATGCAGGGCTTCGCCTAAGCTCATGACGATATGACTTCTCCGCGCAGGCTTCGCCTTAAGCTCGCGACGATATGATCGAAGTGGAATATGGTGGAGGGGGCACCGACACGGCTAAGGAACGATCCGTAGATCAACTTCGTGTTCTGGGGTGCCCCCCGCCTCAGATATAAAGGAGGGAGGGAGGAGGAGGCCGGCCCTAGTAGGGCGCGCCATGGGGAGTCCTACTCCCACCGGGAGTAGGATTCCGCCTTTCCTAGTCCAACTAGGAGTCCTTCCATGTATTGGGAGTAGGAGACAAGTAAGGGAAGAGAGAAGGAGGAAGGAAGGTGCGGCCTCCCCTAGTCCAATTCGGACTAGGCCATGGGGCGCGGCCTGCCCTAGGCAGCCCTCTCTCTTTCCGCAGGCCCAATAAGGCCCAATACTTCTCCCGGCGAATTCCCTAACTCTCGGTAGACTCGAAAAATACCGAATCATTCGAACCTTTCCGAACTCCGAATATAGTCGCCCAATATATCGATCTTTACGCCTCGACCATTTCGAGACTCCTCGTCATGTCCCCGATCTCATCCGGACTCGAACTCCTTCGGTACATCAAAACTCATAAACTCATAATATAACCATCATCGAAACCTTAAGCGTGCGGACCCTACGGGTTCGAGAACTATGTAGACATGACCTAGAACTATTCTTGGTCAATAACCAATAGCGGGACCTGGATGCCCATATTGGCTCCTACATATTCTACGAAGATCTTTATCGGTCAAACCGCATAACAACATACTTTGTTCCCTTTGTCATCGGTATGTTACTTGCCCGAGATTCGATCGTCGGTATCCAATACCTAGTTCAATCTCGTTACCGGCAAGTCTCTTTACTCGTTCCGTAATACATCATCTCGTAACTAACTCATTAGCTACATTGCTTGCAAGGCTTATAGTGATGTGCGTTACCGAGAGGGCCCAGAGATACCTCTCCGACAATCGGAGTGACAAAACCTAATCTCAAAATACGCCAACCCAACATGTACCTTTGGAGACACCTGTAGTACTCCTTTATAATCACCCAGTTACGTTGTCACGTTTGGTAGCACCCAAAGTGTTCCTCCGGTAAACGGGAGTTGCATAATCTCATAGTTACGGGAACATGTATAAGTCATGAAGAAAGCAATAGCAACATACTAAACGATCAAGTGCTAGGCTAACGGAATGGGTCATGTCAATCAGATCATTCTCCTAATGATGTAATCCCGTTAATCAAATGACAACTCATGTCTATGGTTAGGAAACATAACCATCTTCGATTAACGAGCTAGTCAAGTAGAGGCATACTAGTGACACTCTGTTTGTCTATGTATTCACACATGTATTATGTTTCCGGTTAATACAATTCTAGCATGAATAATAAACATTTATCATGATATAAGGAAATAAATAATAACTTTATTATTGCCTCTAGGGCATATTTCCTTCACAATCAACACACATACGCGACGTACCATCCTTTTTAGGCACTAGTATAATAGGAACAGCACAAGGACTAAGAGATTCGCGTATATAACCTTTGTCGAGCAGCTCCTGTACTTGACGCATAATCTCCTTCGTCTCCTCCGGATTGGTACGGTATGGTGCGCGGTTGGGTAGCGATGCACCGAGAATTAAGTCAATTTGATGCTCAATCCTCGAATAGGTGGTAATCCGGTGGCACGCCTTGTGGGAAGACGCCGTGAACTCCCGCAAAATGTTAGTGACAGCGAGGGGCAAAGAGGAAGGCACGTCCTCGAATGAAAATAATGCCTCTTTGCACACAAAAGCATAGCAAACAGATTTGCTAGAATCTATCTCATCAATATCAGATTTGGTGGCAAATAAACATGCACTTTTCAGTTTAATTTCAGAAGCAACATTAGATGGTTTATTATTAGGCTTCATTTGTTGCTCAAATTCTTTTGCCACAATCTGATTTTCACTCTTATTTTGCTCCTGTTTTGCTTTATTAGCTCTATTAATATCATCTTTCAAAATGGAATCAGGAGTCATAGGAAGCAAAGTAATATTTTTAATCCTTGTGAAGAGTATACTGATTGTTTCTACCATGGTGTACAGAATTTTTATCAAATTGCCATGGTCTACCAAGTAATAAGGAACATGCTTGCATAGGTACCACATCACAATCAACATAATCAGCATATGTAGAGATACTAAAATACACACTAACAAAGACGTGTTACCTTAACCTTGCCGCTGTTGTTGAACCATTGGATGTAGTAAGGATGTGGATGTGGTCTTGTGGTGAGAGAAAGCTTCTCCACCATATCCATGCTAGCCAAGTTGTTGCAGCTCCCTCCATCTATGATGACACGAATAGAACGTTCCTTCACAACTCCCTTTGTATGGAACAAGTTATGCCTCTGATTTTGCTCAGCTTGTGTAACCTGCACACTCAAAACACGTTGAGCAACTAAACATTCATACCTGTCAAGATCTTCAGCAGCCATGTATTCCGTCTCATGATCGTAATCATCTCCACCGTGTTCTTCATGTGTAATAAGAGCCAAAGTCTCTTCATCATAGTCACTAGCGGACTCATACCCACCATCCTCGTAGCAATCATCACACGCTGAGATTGGCATTCTCTCAATAAAATGTCCTCTTCCCTTACAACGACGACAAATAATATCACTTGTGTGCCTGTTGACGCCATGGAAGAAGAAGAGCTGTGTAGGCCCAAGCAGTGTGCTCTTGGCGATAGTGGTGGTTGTGCCCGCTTTCTTGTATCACGGTTGGAGGTGGCAGCCACGGAGGTGCCGTGTAGTAGAACGTGTGGAAGTAGATGATGCACGTGGTGTCCATGATGAAGGTCGACCTGCAAAAAAGTTAGTTCGCGCCAACACTGTCGATCCTGCACTTCACGCTCAGCTTTACAAGCAAGATGGAATAATCGAGTGATATTATTATAATCCTTGTAGTCTAGAATGGTCTGAATCTCTATTTAATCCACCCAGAAAACGTGCAAGCATAGCTTCATTCTCCTCAACAATACCACATCTAATCAAGCCAGTTTGTAATTCCCGATAATATTCTTCTACGAAGTTTTTCCTTGTCTTAAGCGCTGCAATTTTTGAAGTAATTCACGCCGATAATATGGTGGAACCCAATGAGTACGCATAGCAGTTTTCAAAGCAGCCCAAGTAGCTGGAACAGATATAATCTACAATGTTCGCACCACCAAACACATGCAAAGCTAGTGAAAGCACAAACAACAACAGAACACGCCTCTCCTCGGGATATTGTAAACATGTAAATCGTTGTTCAGTTTCTAACTCCCAAGTAAGATATATATCGTGAACATATCTACCCTCAAATGGTGGAATATTCAATTTCAGTTTAGGAGATGGTCATGATCTCGCACTCAAGGGGAGCCCGAACATTGCCATTATTTGCATGTGGACGACCTGGTGGTTGTGGTGCTGGTGGTTGCACATAGTTCTGATGTTGATCAACCTCATCCTCGTAATCTCTCACATAATCATCCTCCCCCACAGCAGCAGCAGGAGCTACTGTATATCAACAAAGAGCACCAGCAGCTTGGCGGTGAAGAGGGACACGGAAGCTCGGCGGAGGGTTGCTTCGCGATGATGTGTGTAGTCGTTGTTGTTGTTGTAGAGGTGCGTTAGGTGCAGCCGGTGGTGGTGGTGGTAGACGCGCGAGCAATTCATTAAACTTGTTATCGAGCTTTGTTTCGAACGCCTTCTCAATGCCATCTATCTTCTCCATGGCCTCTTCAAATCTATGTAGCACATCTTCCAGCTGCCCACTCATCATTTGTTGAAACTTATCATGTAGCGCTTTGTTTGACATGTTCTCCCAGTCAGTCTCGTCGGCTTGTGATCCTGCCATGGTTAGCAGCAATAGAAACACACAAGAATATGATTCGACAGACTACTAGGAAGTGGTGGTATATGGCAGCGGTGGTGGTAGCGGTGGTAGTATATGGATATGGATCGGTGGTGGTATACGGACACGGATTGGTGGTTGATGAGGACATCAATACCATTGTTACACCCACAGCCCCTACTGCTATATATACTGGACCAATTACTAGAGCTCGCGCACGCCAATTAAATTATCAGGTACTTTCGTTTCTTGGTAATGATTCTAATGTTCATGAGAATATGATGTCGCTTAAATTGGATACATTTGTTTTGCTTACAAATGAAGGCCCTAGCTTGGAGAAGGATGGACATTGAGCAAGAACAAGCATGGAGATAATACCATGCGCAAGGAGAACAAGAACGGAGTTACAAGTGATGATTCCAGGACTTTGAAGCCACCCTAATGAGTGCATGAGGCCTTGGACGAAATATACAAGATGCCACTTCATAATATTCGTCCATAGGCTATTCTAGGTGCTGCGTCACCTTATTATTGGGCCAGCCCATGTAATTTCGAAATACTTAAGTATAGGCTGTTTTAGAGTCCGTATGTGGGGAAACAAGAGTTAGGGTTGATTTGGACCCCTCCACCAAGGGCCACGAAATTCCCCCTCTTCCTCCATATATACAGCCCTTAGGGCACCGCTTAGACACAGGGGGTTTTGTTTAGATTAAAAGTTCGCCATAGCTGCAACTTCAGCGTTTCGCTTGTGTTCAACGACTGCACCAAGGCCACAGAACCCCACCTTCATCAATAAAGCTTTCATCTTATATTCGCAATATCCAGATTGCAATCTCAGTTTCTTGCTTGTTCTTCGCTTGCTCGCAGGAAATGACCCTCGTGGTCAGGTTGATCGTGCTCGGCGTGGTCAATAACCTCTCGGAGTTGGTTTAGCGATTGCTAAGGCGCGACGTCCTCGCACGTTCGTAGTCGGATCGTCAAAGTCGACTTCCTCCAAAGCGAAAACCACATCTCATCGAAAGACGGGACACCTTTGTCTCTATCAGTGGTGGTCTATGGATACGGATTCGGAGCGGTGGTGGTAGGTGGCAGGGGCGATGATGATGGTGCGGTGGCGGCGTGACAACTTATGACCAGAACTCGAAACTCTAAAAGACTAGACGCTAAGACCAGCAACTAGACACGACGATGCAACCGCAAATTCAACAAAGCAAAACCCTAAAAAGATTATGCAAAGGCTCAGATTTGTTCGGATATGATGAACTAACCCTAATTTTTTTTGGCTTTTTCGTGTACTTTAGGTATGAAGAACAGACTCGATCTAATCTACGAAAAACTGTAAAATCTCACCGAGCAACCTGAAAATCTGATACCACTTGATAGACGCAAAGGGGTCCCGATGTTTCGATGAGATGGTGGCTATCGTTTCTGTGGGAGTCGACCTTGACGATCCGACTACGTACGTGTGAGACGTCGCGCCTTAGCAATCGCTAAACCAACTTCCGAGGGTTATTGACCACGCCGAAGCACGATCAACCTGACCACGAGGGCCTGTTTCCTGCGAGCAAACGAAGAACAAGCAAGAAACTAAGATTGCAATCTGGATATTGCGAATATAAGAGGAAAGCTTTATTAATGAAGGTGGGGTTCTGAGACGCCTTGGTCTGGTCGTTGAACACAAACGAAGTACGCGAAGTTGCTGCTATGGCGAACTTTTGATCTAAACAAAACCCAATGTCTAAACGGTGCCCTAAGGGCTGTATATATGGAGGAAGAGGGGGGGAATTTCGTGGCCCTTGGTGGAGGGGTCCGAAATCAACCCTAACTCTTGTTTCCCCACACATACGGACTCTAAAAGCAGCCTATACTTAAGTATTTCGAAATTACGTGGGCCTGGCCCAATAATAAGGTGACGCAGCACCTAGAATAGCCTATTGACGAATATTATGAAGTGGCATCTTGTATATTTCGTCCAAGGCCTCATGCACTCATTAGGTGGCTTCAAAGTCCCGAATCATCACTTGTAACTCCGTTTGTTCCCCTATGCATGCCAACATCTCCATGCTTGAACTTGCTCCAAGGTTCATCTTTCTTGTCCATGGTAGGCCCTTCATTTGTAAGCAAAACAAATGTATCCAATTTAGGCAGCATCATATTCTCATGAACATTGGAATCGTTACAAGAAACGAAAGTACCGATAATTCAATTGGCGCGGCGCGAGCTCTAGTAATTGGTCCAAGATGTATAGCAAATAGGGCTGTGGGTGTAACAATGGTATTGATGTCCTCATCACCGTATGTGTGGAGAAACAAGAGTTAGGGTTGGTTTCGACCCCTCCTCAAGGGCCACGAAATTCCCTCCTCTTCCTCCATATATACAGCCCTTAGGGCATCGTTTAGACTTTGGGTTTTGTTTAGATCAAAAGTTCGCCACAAAGAAGCAATTTCACAGATTTCGCTTGTGT
The DNA here is from genome assembly GCA_021605205.1 of Aegilops longissima. NCBI lineage: Eukaryota > Viridiplantae > Streptophyta > Magnoliopsida > Poales > Poaceae > Aegilops > Aegilops longissima. The sequence continues at coordinate 324,419,493 of CM038678.1, read as the reverse complement.
TCAACGACTGCACCAAGGCGCCACGTAACCCCACCTTCATTAATAAAGCTTTCCTCTTATATTCGCAATATCCAGATTGCAATCTTAGTTTCTTGCTTGTTCTTCGTTTGCTCGCAGGAAACATGCCCTCGTGGTCAGGTAGATCGTGCTCCGGGGTGGTCAATAACCCTCGGAAGTTGGTTTAGCGATTGCTAAGGCGCGACGTCTCGCACGTACGTAGTCGGATCATCAAGGTCGACTCCCACAGAAACGATAGCCACCATCTCATCGAAACATCGGGACACCTTTGCCTCTATCAAGTGGTATCAGATTTTCAGGTTGCTCGGTGAGATTTTACAGTTTGTCTTAGATTAGATCGAGTCTGTTCTTCATACCTAAAGTCCACGAAAAAGCCACAAAAAAAATTAGGGTTAGTTCATCATATCCGAACCAATATGAGCCTTTGCATAATCTTTTTGGGTTTTTGCTTTGTTGAATTTATGTTGCATCGTCGTGTCAAGTTGCTGGTCTTAGAGTCTAGTCTTTTAGAGTTTCGAGTTCGGTCATAAGTTCTCACGCCGCCGCCCGCACCATCATCATCGCCTTGCCATCTACCACCATTGCTTATCCGCCACCGCTTTGAATCCGTATCCATATACCACCACCAATCCGTATCCATATACCACCACCAATCAGATCCATATACCACCACCGCTACCATATACCACCACCGCGCCATATACCACCACCATATATCCACCACCGATCCGAGTTCTTCTCATATTAGGTTTGTTTTCGAGATCCATCTAAATTCGATTCGCGTTTCCTTGCTGCGTGAGGTCTCGGAAAAAAGAGTCCTGAAACCACCCTCCGCTTAGGCCCAAAATTTTCCGAAAACGCACTTGTCGAAAAAAAATTTGGCTATCCTATTTTTAGGTGTTTCTAAGCGTATTGAGATAGTCACCGTTATAGAAAGTTTTTTGACCCGCTTCAGTTTTGGGTCCGGCAAAAAAAAAAAATTTTGGTCGAAAAATTTCGTGCCCATCCCGTCGGTTTGACTGGGAAGAGTTTTGAGACACTCGCCATATAGTGATTTTTCGCAAAAAAAAAGCAGCGCAAAAAAAAGAAAAAAATTCCAGAGTGTGCTTTTCCGTTGTTTCCGTGCGGTAGCCGTGATTTTGTTAGTGTTCTAGGCTCGCCTCTAGCACGGTGTAGCCTAGGACCAGACAAGATCGTCGTTGAGCGCTTATTCAACTTTGCATCTCTGAATTGATTATTCTGACCTTTTTGCTACCATATTATAAGCCTTCCCAGCTCCACATACATCTACATCGTATGCTTGACTCTCCCCGTAATCGCTCTATCCAAGCTTTGAGAGTTTTGACTACATCGGTTGCCGATCACCGCTTGCTGCTGGGTAAGAACTGGTAAGAATTTGAGATTTGCTTGACGGATTTGTGACTGTCCACCACACCACCACCACCACTTCCTAGTAGTCTGTCGAATCATATTCTTGTGTGTTTCTATTGCTGCTAATGATAGAGGCGAGGGTGTCCCGATCTTTCGATGATATGATAACTATCGATTTGGTGGAGACGACTTTGACGATCCGACTACAAACGTGCACGATGTTGCGCCTTAGCAATCGCTAAACCAACTTTGAGAGGTTATTGACTACGCCGGAGCACAATCAACCTGACCACGAAGGTCTATTCCTGCAAGCAATCGAAGAACATGCAAGAATATGATAAAGCAATCTGAATATTGCGAGTATATATAAAGTATTGATAAAGGTGGGGATCCGTAAGCGGTCTTGGTCTGGTCGTTGGACACAAACGAAGTACACAAAGTTGCAATGGCTAACTTTTAACTAAACAAATCCCCAGGAAAAAGCTACTAGATGGATCAACTTATATAGGAGCAAGGGGTGGCGGCCAAGGAGGTGGGAGGACGTCCCAAGGCATCCTAAAACTAACCCTAGATCGTACAAGGCCAATGGGCCCAAGCGGAGGTGACGTAACACCTTTGGACTTGAAGTTTGACTCGGATTCTGCTGCAGCATCAGATTGTTTCGTCCATAACTCAACACTCCGGACGGATTTTAAGGTGATTCCAATTGGGTTGGAAAATGCACGAAATCTATTTTCCAACAAAAAAAGAATCAACCAATTTGGAGTCTGTATGAAAAGTTATTGACGTTTTGAGTCGATTATGTACATGCAGTCCGAATCTGAGTCTAGAACGTGAGAGACTTGGACTCTATCTTCTCTTGGGCCAAAAGTGACGTGAGAGAACTTTTTGAACAGCAGGTAAACATCTCTTTCTCCCTTATCTTCATATGTGGATTGTACAAATGTCCCATACACCTGCAATTAGACATGGCACAAAAGTTTGTGAAGTATTTTTGTCTGGATGACATAAATAAATTATTGCATAGTTTGCATTAGAAATCACCTCACAAATATACATGTATGCAATATTTTGGTCGTATCCAAGGTAATCATGTCCTCATCATCCTCCCTTCTTGAAAACAAAGCCGTCCTCGGCGTTGCTTAGTCTGAAATATGGCTAACAAAAGAGACAAGGTGTACATGTTGTATATGTATATGTCATCCATTTTACTTCCCTTGATTTTTGCACATATGACACATGAATAGATGAGTAACTTGCATAGTTCATAAAATCTAAAGCCAAAACATTATCACAAGAAGTAGAAGGCATGAAAATATTACAACTCAGTTTGCACATATAAGTGAAGCTCTTATTCATTTCAAAAGATTGACAATGTTCATCATTAAACCATCCCAACATTGGTGAATAAACCTTACTTGCATCAAGTTTACATGCTACAACATGCTTAAATAAGCAAACATGCAATAAGTCATTCGACACAGAATCATCACCAAGATTAGAGGTCATATCAAAATGATTAAACATTGATTCTTTTGCATCAATAGTTAATTCAATGGGTGCACTCAAAATTGTTGGTATTTCAGTTGTTTGATCACATGACACATTCATGATAGTATCAAGATTCTCTAAAATAGGTGATGTCCTCAAATCACCAGTTAACTCAACACATGATGCATTCAAGTTAACTAGGGATGCATCATTCTCATGTGAAGTTATATCATTAATACCTTTATGTTACCTTGTCGCAAAGACGAGCTGATGTAGGTACAGGCCTTGATAATGCACCATACACTTGAGATGATGTCGCTCACAACTGGGTGGGGCTGCTCTAGTAGGTGCAACGGTGGAGGAACCAACTGACGATGGTGAGCATGAACTGGAATAGTAGTTGTTGTAGTCACCCAATGCATCCTCCTGTAGCTGTCTCTCAAAGGTACAAGCGCGAACATACATACCAATAATGGAACGAGGAATATAGTGAAATCTTGCACGGATATCATGGTTCAAACCACCAAAAAATCTATTCATTGTATCATCCTCAGATTCTTCTATGTCACAATGATGCATATAAGATTTGAACTCTTTGTAGTAAGCATGAACAGTGTTACTGCCTTGTTTTAATTGTTCAAATTTGTGAAGCAATTCACGACGATAGTAAGGAGGAAAAAATTGTTGTCTCACTACAGCTTTCAAAACTTTCCAAGTTGTGGGTTGGTTATCAATGTTTTTCTTACAATGTACACTCCACCAAACAGAAGCAAAACCAGTAAATGCTCTAGTGGTAGCTCGTACTCTCTCAAGTTCAGAAAAATCATGGTGACTAAAAACTTCTTCTAATTCAAGCTCCCAAGCTAGATAAATAGCAGGATTAAATCTACCCTCAAATGATGGTAAAGACATACCCTGTCCATATGCTTGTGTGTGTTGTCCCAACTCTCGTGATGATGAAGATGTGTCCGTCGTCCAAGAACTTCTATCTCCGGAACCTGTCCTGATTAGTAGAAACAAGAAAGAAAATTCGAGAATAATGTTCCTATGAACTACTAGGATGTGGTTGCAAAGTGCTCACAGTAAAGCAAATATCAATATCTTACAAGTTCTTACCATGCGGCAGGTGGTGACAGCAACCAGCGGTGTCAAGTAACTCAAGATTGTGTAAAGCGATTGCCACGGAACGTCACGATATACGGTGTAGAAATATGTGGAGCTGGGTTGGCTATATATGGTAGCAAAAAATTAGCAATAATCAATTCATAGATGCAATGTTGAATAAACGCTCAACGACGATCTTGTCTTTGGTCCTAGGCTAGACCAGGACTAGAGACGCGAGCCTAGAACACTCATGAGGTCACGGCGTAGCACAACTAGCATCAATGAAGGATAATAAGTAGCTCGACAGCAAGATATAAGTGAAGATCACAACGGCAGTAAAGATAATGATGAAGAACAACTGCCAAGCAGGATATACAACAACTCTCTCTCCAATTTTCCCGTTGAAAAGTTTGAGCCAATTTTCTGATAACTTTTTTAAAAGAATGCTACTAACTCAAGCTTTCCAATTCAAAAAAAAATCACTCAATTCCGATTTGATATGAGGAGTCAAAAAATTCTAAAACTGGTTTGAAAAACTGGAATAAGCTGTGTTCACGAACTTCGGAGGGAAAAAAGACCTATTTAGGAGCCGATTTTGAGGTGCCAAATATTGAACTACCTTCTGAAACTATTTCGATGCGTCTCGTCTCTAGCTTTAATTTGAGTACTCATGAGCCAAAACGGACTTCAGATGAGGAAGTTATGCCTGTTTTCTTGAGCAATTGCACAAAATGATTCCAATCCGAATTCAGCTACGAGATTGAGTCTAGATAGATCCGAACTTTGTTTTTTTTCTTCTCTCTTTTTTCTCACACTTATTTTTCTTTTCTTTCTCTTTTTTTTCTCGACTTTTTTCTTTTACTTTTTTCTCTCTTTTTCTCTCTCCTCTTTCCAAACAAACTAGATAAGATGCGATTGGATCAAGTGAAGATGTGAACGATCTCAACTATGGGTATGACAATGAACGGTGGGTAGCACGTGGTGGAAATTGATGGATGGATGGTGGTCAACGAAAGGGATAACGATGCAGCGGTGGCGTGACTAATGTGAACAGAACTCAAACTCTAAACGAACTAGACACTAAGACCAAGAACTCGACACGACGATGCAACCGATAATTCAATAATGCAAACAATGAAAAAAACTGCAAAGGCTCGATCGGCTTGGACAAAGGATGAATAGATCTAACTTTTTGTGGCTTTTTCTTGGACAATAGGTAAGAAAATAAATCTAATCTAGGATAATTGGAAATTCTCACCGAGCAACCTAAAAGCGATACCACTTGATAGAGGCGAGGTGTCCCGATCTTTCGATGAGATGATAACTATCGATTTGGTGGAGACGACTTTGACGATCCGACTACAAACGTGCACGACGTTGCGCCTTAGCAATCGCTAAACCAACTTCGAGAGGTTATTGACTACGCCGGAGCACAATCAACCTGACCACGAAGGTCTATTCCTGCAAGCAATCGAAGAATATGCAAGAATATGATAAAGCAATCTGAATATTGCGAGTATATATAAAGTATTGATAAAGGTGGGGATCCGTAGCGGTCTTGGTCTGGTCGTTGGACACAAACGGCACACGGTTGCAATGGCTAACTTTTAACTAAACAAATCCCCGTGAAAAAGCTACTAGATGGATCTACTTATATAGGAGCAAGGGGTGGCGGCCAAGGAGGTGGGAGGATGTCCCAAGGCAGCCTAAAACTAACCCTAGGTCGTACAAGGCCAATGGGCCCAAGCGGAGGTGACGTAACACCTTTGGACTTGTAGTTTGACTCGGATTCTCTCAAAGATCAGATTGTTTCGTCCATAACTCAACACTCAGGACGGATTTTAAGGTGATTTCAATTGAGTTGGAAAATGCACGAAATCTATTTTCCAACAAAAAAAGAATCAACTAATTTGGAGTCCGTATGAAAAAGTTATTGACGTCTTGATTCGTGTATGTCATGCGTTCGAATCTGAGTCCAGAACGTGAGAGACTTGGACTCTATCTTCTCTTGGGCCAAAAGTGACGTGAGAGAACTTTTTGAACAGCAGGTAAACATCACTTTCTCCCATATCTTCATATGTGGATTGTACAAATGTCCCATACACCTGCAATTAGACATGGCACAAAAGTTTGTGAAGTATTTTTGTCCTGGATGACATAAATAAATTATTGCATAGTTTGCATTAGAAATCACCTCACAAATATACATGTATGCAATATTTTTGGTCGTATCCAAGGTAATCATGTCCTCATCAGCTAACCATGGCAGGATCACAAGCCGACGAGACTGACTGGGAGAACATGAAAACAAAGCGCTACATGATAAGTTTCAACAAATGATGAGTGGGCAGGTGGAAGATGTGCTACATAGATTTGAAGAGGCCATGGAGAAGATAGATGGCATTGAGAAGGCGTTTGAAACAAAGCTCGATAACAAGTTTAATGAATTGCTCGCGCGTCTACCACCACCACCACCGGCTGCACCTAACGCACCTCTACAACAACAACAACGACTACCGCACATCATGAAACAGCCCTCCGCCGAGCTTCCCATGTCCCTCTTCACTGGCCAAGCTCTTTGGTCTGCTTGTTGATACTACTGTGGCTCCTCGCTGCTGATGTGGGGAGGATGATTATGTGGGAGATTACGAGGATGAGGTTGATCAACATCGAACTATGTGCAACCACCAGCACCACAACCCCGTGTCGTCCACATGCAAATAATGGCAATGTTAGGGCTCCCCTCAGTACGAGATCATGACCATCTCCCTAAACTGAAATTGAATATTCCACCATTTGAGGGTAGATATGTTCACGATATATATCTTACTTGGGAGTTAGAAACTGAACAACGATTTACATGTTTACAATATCACGAGGAGAGACGTGTTCCTGTCATTGCTGTTGTGCTTTCACTAGCTTTGCATGTGTTTGGTGGTCCGAACATTGTCGATTATATCCTGTTCCAGCTACTTGGGATGCTTTGAAAACTGCTATGCGTACTCGTTGGGTTCCACCATATTATCAACGTGAATTACTTCAAAAATTGCAGCGCTTAAGACAAGGAAGAAATTCGGTAGAAGAATATTATCAGGAATTACAAACTAGCTTGATTAGATGTTGTATTGTTGAGGAGAATGAAGCTATGCTTACACGTTTTCTGGGTGGATTAAATAGAGAGATTCAGACCATTCTAGACTACAAGGATTATAATAAAATCACTCGATTATTCCATCTTGCTTGTAAAGCTGAACGTGAAGTGCAGGATCGACAGGCGTTGGCGCGGACTAACTTTTCTGCAGGTCGACCTTCATCATGGACACCAAGTGCATCATCTACTTCCACACGTTCTACTACACCGGCACCTCGTCGGCTGCTACCTCCAACCGTGATACAAGAAAGCAGACACAACCACCACTATCTGCCAAGAGCACACCTCCTGGGCCTACACAGAGCTCTTCTTCTTCCATGGCGTCAACAGGGCACACAAGTGATATTATTTGTCGTCGTTGTAAGAGAAGAGGACATTTTGCGAGAGAATGCCAATCTCAGCGTGTGATGATTGCTACTGAGGATGGTGGGTATGATTCTGCTAGTGACTATGATGAAGAGACTTTGGCTCTTATTACACATGAAGAACACGGTGGAGATGATTCTGATCATGAGACGCAATACATGGCTGCTGAAGATGACAGGTATGATGAGGACATGATTACCTTGGATACGACCAAAAATATTGCATACATGTATATTTGTGAGGTGATTTCTAATGCAAACTATGCAATAATTTATTTATGTCATCCAGGACAAAAATACTTCACAAACTTTTGTGCCATGTCTAATTGCAGGTGTATGGGACATTTGTACAATCCACATATGCAGATAAGGGAGAAAGAGATGTTTACCTGCTGTTCAAATAGTTCTCTCACGTCACTTTTGGCCCAAGAGAAGATAGAGTCCAAGTCTGTCACGTTCTGGACTTAGACTCGGACTGCACAGACATACCTGACTCAAAACGTCAATAACTTTTTTATACGGACTCCAAATTGGTTGATTCTTTTGTTGGAAAATAGATTTCGTGCATTTTCCAACCCAATTCGAATCACCTTAAAATCCGTCCGGAGCGTTGAGTTATGGACGAAACAATCTGATGCTGCAGCAGAATCCGAGTCAAACTACAAGTCCAAAGATGTTACGTCACCTCCGCTTGGGCCCATTGGCCTTGTAAGACCTAGGTTAGTTTTAGGCTGCCTTGGGACGCCCTCCCACCTCCTTGGCCGCCACCCTTGCTCCTATATAAGTAGATCCATCTAGTAGCTTTTTCCTTCGGATTTGTTTAGTTAAAGTTAGCCATTGCAACTTCGTACTTCGTTTGTGTCCAACGACAGACCAAGACCGCCACGGATCCCCACCTTTATCAATACTTCATATATACTCGCAATATTCAGATTGCTTTTATCATATTCTTGCTTGTTCTTCGATTGCTTGCGGGAATAGACCTTCGTGGTCGGCTGATCGTGCTTCCAGATCGTCGGTAACCTCGGAGATTGGTTTAGCGATTGCTAAGGCGCAACGTCGTGCACGCTTGTAGTCGATCGTCAACGTCATCTTCACCAAATCGATAGTTATCATCTCATCGAAAGATCGGGACACCCCGCCTCTATCAAGTGGTATCGGTTTTCAGGTTGCTCGGTGAGAATTTCCAATTATCCTAGATTAGATTTATTTTCTTACCTATTGTCCAAGAAAAGCCACAAAAAGTTAGATCTGTTCATCCTTTGTCCAAGCCATCCCGAGCCTTTGCAGTTTTCTTTTCATTGTTTGCATTATTGAATTATCGGTTGCATCGTCGCGTCGAGTTGCTGGTCTTAGTGTCTAGTTCGTTTAGAGTTTCGAGTTCTGTTCACATTAGTCACGCCGCTGCATCGTTATCCTTCCGCTGACCACCATCCATCCATCAATTTCCACCACGTGCTACCCACCGCTCATTGTCATAACCATAGTTGAGATCGCTCACATCTTCACTTGATCCAATCTGCATCTTATCTAGTTTGTTTGGAAAGAGGAGAGAGAAAAAGAGAGAAAAAAGTAAAAGAAAAAGTCAGAGAAAAAAGAGAGAAAGAAAAGAAAAATAAGTGTGAGAAAAAAAGAGAGAAGAAAAAACAAAGTTCGGATCTATCTAGACTCAATCTCGTAGCTGAATTCGGATTGAATCTATTTTGTGCACTGTTCAAGTAAAACAGGCATAACTTCCTCATCTGAAGTCCGTTTTGGCTCATGAGTACTCAAATTAAAGCTAGAGACGAGCCACATCTAAATAGTTGCAGAAGCAAGTTCAATATTTGGCACCACAAAATTGGCTCCTAAATAGGTCTTTTTGCCCTCCGAAGTTCGTGAACACAGCTTATTCTAGTTTTTCAAACCAGTTTTAGACTCTTTTGACTCCTCATATCAACTCGGAATTGAGTGATTCTTTTTGAATTGGAAAGCTTGAGTTAGTAGCATTCTTTTAAAAAGTTATCAGAAAATTGGCTCAAACTTTTCAAGAGGAAAATTGAGAGAGAGTTGTTGTATATCCCGCTTGGCGCTTGTTCTTCATCATTATCTTTACTGCCGCCAGATCTTCACTTATATCTTGCTATCCAGAGCTACTTATTATCCTTCATTGATGCTAGTTGTGCTATGCCGTGACCTCATTAGTGTTCTAGGCTCGCGTCTCTAGTCCGGTCTAGCCTAGGACCAAAGACATGCCGTCGTTGAGCGCTTATTCAACATTGCATCTATGAATTGATTATTGCTAATTTTTTGCTACCATATATAGCCAACCCAACTCCACATATTTCTACACGTGTATACGACGTTCCCTCAGCAATCGCTTTACACAATCTTTGAGTTACTTGACACCGCTGGTTGCCTGTCACCACCGCCGCATGGTAAGAACTTGTAAGATATTGATATTTGCTTTACTGTGAGCACTTTACAACCACATCCTAGTAGTTCATAGGAACATTATTCTTGAATTTTCTTTCTTGTTTCTACTAATCAGGACAGGTTCCGGAGATAGAAGTTCTTGGACGACGGACACATCTTCATCATCACGAGAGTTGGGACAACACACACAAGCATATGGTCGTGGTATGTCTTTACCATCATTTGAGGTAGATTTAATCCTGCTATTTATCTAGCTTGGGAGCTTGAATTAGAAGAAGTTTTTAGTCACCATGATTTTTCTGAACTTGAGAGAGTACGAGCTACCACTAGAGCATTTATTGGTTTTGCTTCATTTGGTGGAGTGTACATTGTAAGAAAAACATTGATAACCAACCCACAACTTGGAAAGTTTTGAAAGCTGTAATGAGACAACAATTTTTCCTCCTTACTATCGTCGTGAATTGCTTCGCAAATTTGAACAATTAAAACAAGGCAAGAACACTGTTCATGCTTACTACAAAGAGTTCAAATCTTATATGCATCATTGTGACATAGAAGAATCTGAGGATGATACAATGAATAGATTTTTGGTGGTTTGAACCATGATATCCGTGCAAGATTTCACTATATTCCTCGCTCCATTATTGGTATGTATGTTCGCTTGTACCTTTGAGAGACAGCTACAGGAGGATGCATTGGGTGACTACAACAACTACTATTCCAGTTCATGCTCACCATCGTCATTGGTTCCTCCACCGCTGCACCTACTAGAGCAGCCCCACCCAGCATTGTGAGCGACATCATCTCAAGTGTATGGTGCATTATCAAGGCCCGTACCTACATCACCTACGTCTTTGCGATAAGGTAACAAGTAAAGGTATTAATGATATAACTTCACATGAGAATGATGCATCCCTAGTTAACTTGAATGCATCATGTGTTGAGTTAACTGGTGATTTGAGCACATCACCTATTTTAGAGAATCTTGATACTATCATGAATGCGTCATGTGATCAAAGAACTGAAATACCAACAATTTTGAGTGCACCCATTGAATTAACTATTGATGCAAAAGAATCAATGTTTAATCATTTTGATATGACCTCTAATCTTGGTGATGATTCTGTGTCGAATGACTTATTGCATGTTTGCTTATTTAAGCATGTTGTAGCATGTAAACTTGATGCAAGTAAGGTTTATTCACCAATGTTGGGATGGTTTAATGATGAACATTGTCAATCTTTTGAAATGAATAAGAGCTTCACTTATATGTGCAAACTGAGTTGTAATATTTTCATGCCTTCTACTTCTTGTGATAATGTTTTGGCTTTAGATTTTATGAACTATGCAAGTTACTCATCTATTCATGTGTCATATGTGCAAAAATCAAGGGAAGTAAAAATGGATGACATATACATATACAACATGTACACCTTGTCTCTTTTGTTAGCCATATTTCAGACTAAGCAACGCCGAGGACGGCTTTGTTTTCAAGAAGGGGAGGATGATGAGGACATGATTACCTTGGATACGACCAAAAATATTGCATACATGTATATTTGTGAGGTGATTTCTAATGCAAACTATGCAATAATTTATTTATGTCATCCAGACAAAAATACTTCACAAACTTTTGTGCCATGTCTAATTGCAGGTGTATGGGACATTTGTACAATCCACATATGAAGATAAGGAGAAAGAGATGTTTACCTGCTGTTCAAAAAGTTCTCTCACGTCACTTTTGGCCCAAGAGAAGATAGAGTCCAAGTCTCACGTTCTCGACTCAGATTCGGACTGCATGTACATACCTGACTCAAAACGTCAATAACTTTTCATACGGACTCCAAATTGGTTGATTCTTTTTTGTTGGAAAATAGATTTCGTGCATTTTCCAACCCAATTGGAATCACCTTAAAATACGTCCGGAGCGTTGAGTTATGGACGAAACAATCTGATGCTGCAGCAGAATCCGAGTCAAACTACAAGTCCAAAGGTGTTACGTCACCTCCGCTTGGGCCCATTGGCCTTGTGATGAGGACATCAATACCATTGTTACACCCACAGCCCCTACTGCTATACATACTGGACCAATTACTAGAGCTCGCGCACGCCAATTGAATTATCAGGTACTTTCGTTTCTTGGTAACGATTCCAATGTTCATGAGAATATGATGTCATTTAAATTGGATACATTTGTTTTGCTTACAAATGAAGGGCCTACCATGGACAAGAAAGATGAACCTTGGAGCAAGTTCAAGCATGGAGATGTTGGCATGCAAAAGGAACAAGAACGGAGTTACAAGTGATGATTCAGGACTTTGAAGCCACCCTAATGAGTGCATGAGGCCTTGGACGAAATATACGAGATGCCACTTCATAATATTCGTCCATAGGCTATTCTAGGTGCTGCGTCACCTTATTATTGGGCCAGGCCCATGTAATTTCGAAATACTTAAGTATAGGCTGTTTTTAGAGTCCGTATGTGTGGGGAAGCAAGAGTTAGGGTTGATTTCGGACCCCTCCATATATACAGCCCTTAGGGCACCGTTTAGACCTTGGGTTTTGTTTAGATTAAAAGTTCGCCATAGCTGCAACTTCACGTGCCGTTTGTGTTCAGCGACGGACAAAGCGCCACGTAACCCCACCTTGATCAATAAAGCTTTCATCTTATATTCGCAATATCCAGTTGCAATCTCAGTTTCTTGCTTGTTCTTCGTTTGCTCGCAGGAAAGCAGACCCTCGTGGTGAGTTGATCGTGTTCGGCGTGGTCAATAACCTCTCGGAGTTGGTTTAGCGATTGCTAAGGCGCGACGTCCTCAGACGTTCGTAGTCGGATCGTCAAAGTCGACTTCCTCCAAAGCGAAAACCAACATCTCATCGAAAGGCGGGACACCTTTGCCTCTATCAAGTGGTATCAGATTTTCAGGTTGCTCGGTGAGATTTTACAGTTTTTAAGTAGATTAGATCGAGTCATTCTTCATGCCTAAAGTCCACGAAAAAGCCACAAAAAAAATCAGGTTAGTTCATCATATCCGAACCAATCGAGCCTTTGCATAATCTTTTTAGGGTTTTTGCTTTGTTGGACGGCGGTTGCATCGTCGTGTCAAGTTCTTTGGTCTTAGAGTCTAGTCTTTTAGAGTTTGAGTTACGGTCATAAGTTGTCCGCCCGCCGCACCATCATCATCGCCTTGCCATCTAGCACCACTTTGCTTATCCGCCACCGCTCACGAATCCGTATCCATATACCACCACCAATCCGTATCCATATACCACCACCGCTACCATATGCCACCACCAACTGTCATATACCACCACCATATATCCACCACCAATCCGAGTTCTTCTCATATTAGGTTTGTTTTTCGAGATCCATCTAGTTTCCGATTCGTGTTTCCTATGCAGGATCTGAAAACAAACCTAATATGCAAGGAAGAATTGTATGGATATGGATTTGAGCGGTATGGATAAGCAATGGTGTTAGATGGCAACGATGATGAGGCTGCAAGCGTGACAACTTATGACCGAACTCAAACTCTAAAAGACTAGACTCTAAGACCAAAGAACTTGACACCATGACGATGCAACCGCTAAATTCAACAAAGCAAAACCCTAAAAGATTATGCAAAGGCTCAGATTGGTCTGGATATGATGAACTAACCCTAATTTTTTTGTGGCTTTTTCGTGGACTTTAGGTATGAAGAACAGACTGATCTAATCTACTAAAAACTCATAAAATCTCACCGAGCAACTGAAAATCTGATACCACTTGATAGAGGCAAAGGTGTCCCGTCTTCGATGAGATGTTGGTTTTCGCTGGAGGAAGTCGACTTTGACGATCCGACTACTTAACGTATGAGGATGTCGCTACTTAGCAATCGCTAAACCAACTCCGAGAGGTTATTGACCACGCCGGAGCACGCATCAACTCGACTAACGAGGGTCTGCTTTCGCGAGCAAACGAAGAACAAGCAAGAAACTGAGATTGCAACTGGATATTGCTAATATAAGATGAAAGCTTTATTGATCAAGGTGGGTTTCGTGACACCTTTGTCCGGTCGTTGAACACAAACGGCATGCCAAGTTGCAGCTATGGCTAACTTTTAATCTAAACAAAACCTGGTCTAAACGGTGCCCTAAGGGCTGTAGTATATGGAGGCAGAGGGGGGAATTTCGTGGCCCTTGGTGGAGGGGTCCAAATCAACCCTAACTCTTGCTTCCCCACATACGGACTCTAAAAACAGCCTATACTTAAGTATTTCGAAATTACATGGGCCTGGCTCCAATAATAAGGTGACGAGCACCTAGAATAGCCTATGGACCTAATATTATGAAGTGGCATCTTGTATATTTCGTCCAAGGCCTCATGCACTCATTAGGGTGGCTTCAAAGTCCCGAATCATCACTTGTAACTCCGTTTGTTCCTTTATGCATGCCAACATCTCCATGCTTGAACTTGCTCCAAGGTTCATCTTTCTTGTCCATGGTAGGCCCTTCATTTGTAAGCAAAACAAATGTATCCAATTTAGGCAGCATCATATTCTCATGAACATTGGAATCGTTACCAAGAAACGAAAGTACCGATAATTCAATTGGCGCATGAGCTCTAGTAATTGGTCCAAGATGTATAGCAAAGAGGGGCTGTGGGTGTAACAATGGTATTGATGTCCTCATCATCCTCCCCTTCTTGAAATGAAGTCGCCCTCGACGGAAGCTCATCTTCCTCACCCAAATAAGGCTTCAAATCTGCAATGTTAAAAGTGGACTAACCCCAAAATCTGCAGCAGCTCAAGTTTATATGCATTATCATTTATTTTTCTAACACCTTAAATGGACCATCAAGACGTGGCATTAGCTTTGATTTGCGCAAATTAGAAACCTATCTCACGCAAATGTAACCAAACAAGATCTCCTGTGCAAAAACAACATGTTTTCTACCCTTATCTCCAAGAAGTTTATATTTAGCATTCATACGCTCAATGTTTTCCTTAGTTAACTCATGCATTTTAAAATCAATTCAGCACGTTCTTTAGCATCAAAATTAACCTTCTCCGAAGATGGAAGAGGTAACAAATCAATAGGTGCACGAGGGAGGAAGCCATACACAATTTCAAAAGGGCACATCTTAGTAGTAGAATGCAATGAACAATTATAAGCAAATTCTATATGAGGCAAGCATTCTTCCCACATTTTCTTATTATTCTTCAAAACAGCCCTAAGCATAGTAGACAATGTTCTATTGACTACTTCAGTTTGTCCATCGTTTGGGGGTGACAAGTAGTACTAAAAAGCGTTTAGTCCCCAACTTAGCCCATAAACATCTCCAAAAGTGGCTAAGAAATTTAGTATCACGATCTGAAACAATAGTATTTGGCACACCATGCAAGTTTAATAATTTCACGAAAGAACAAATCAGCAACATTAACAAGATCATCGCTTTTATGACATGGTATAAAGTGTGCCATTTTCGAGAATCTATCCACGACAACAAATATGCTATCCTCCCTTCTTTGTTCGAGGTAAACCTAAAACAAAGTCCATAGATATATCCTCCCAAGGAACACTAGGCACAGTAAAGGCATATATAAACCATGAGGATTGAGTCGTGACTTAGCTTTTTGACATGTAGTGCAGCGAGCTACAAAACGCTCAACATCCCGCCTCATCTTTGGCCAAAAGAAATGTGTAGCAAGTATATCCTCCGCCTTCTTGACGCCAAAGTGTCCCATTAATCCTCCTCCATGCGCCTCCGCAACAACAAAAGACTAACAGAGCTAGCAGGAATGCATAGCTTGTTAGCACGGAACACGTAACCATCATTAATAACGAACTTGTTCCATGTTCTTCCTTCTTACAATTCTGCATTACATCTTTAAAATCAGCATCATGCACATATTGATCTTTGATGGTCTCCAAACCAAATATTTTGAAGTCAAGTTGTGAAAGCATAGTATAGCGATTTAGACAAAGCATCAAGAATAACATTTTCTTTACCCTTCTTGTGTTTAATTACATAAGGGAAAGTCTCAATGAATTCAACCCATTTAGCATGTCTATGATTCAGTTTAGCTTGACTTTTAATATGTTTCAAAGATTCATGATCGTAATGTATAACAAATTCTTTGGGCCATAAATAATGTTGCCATGTCTCTAAAGTCCTAACAAGAGCATATAATTCTTTGTCATAAGTAGAATAGTTCAGACTAGGCCCACTCAATTTTTCAGAAAAGTATGTAACAGGTTTGCCATCTTGTAATAACACACCTCCTAATCCAATTCCACTAGCATCACATTCAAGCTCAAAAGACTTATTAAAGTCAGGAAGTTGGAGTAAAGGAGCATGTGTCAACTTATCTTTCAATACCGTGAAGGCTTCTTCCGTAAGCGGTACCCCAAACAAAAGGCACATCCTTCTTTGTAAGCTCATTGAGAGGTGCAGCAATGGTGCTAAAGTCTCTCACAAAACGCCTATAGAAACCAGCGAGTCCAAGAAAACTCCTCACTTGTGTGACCGCTTTGGGCTGCGGCCAACTCTCAATAGCTTCAATCTTGGCTTTATCAACTTCAATTCCTCGTGGAGTAACAACATAGCCAAGAAAAGATACTCGGTCGGTGCAAAAGGTGCACTTCCCAAGGTTACCAAACAAACGCATCACGAGAGCATTAAAAAACAGCACGAATGTTCCAAATGTTCTTCCAAAGACTTGCCATAAATCAAGATATCATCAAAGTAAACTACCACAAATTGTCCAATGAAAGCACGTAAAACTTCGTTCATTAATCTCATGAAAGTACTAGGTGCATTAGTTAACCCAAAAGGCATGACTAACCACTCATATAATCCAAACTTAGTTTTAAATGCTGATTTCCATTCATCTCCCAATTTCATACGAATTTGATGGTATCCACTACGCAAATCAACTTTGGAGAATATTGTAGATGATGAGGACATCAATACCATTGTTACACCCACAGCCCCTACTGCTACATATACTGGACCAATTACTAGAGCTCACAAGACGCCCAATTAAATTATCGTACTTTCGTTTTTGGTAATGATTCTAATGTTCATGAGAATATGATGCTGCCTAAATTGGATACATTTGTTTTGCTTACAAATGAAGGCCCTAGCTTGGAGAAGGATGGACATTGAGCAAGAACAAGCATGGAGATAATGCCATGCTAAAGGGGAACAAGAACGGAGTTACAAGTGATGATTTCAGACTTTGAAGCCACCATAATGGATGCATGAAGCCTTGGACGAAATATACAAAATGCTACTTCATAAATGTCGTCCTGAGGCTATTCTAGGTGCTCATCACCTTATTATTGGGCCAGGCCCATGTAATTTCGAAATACTTAAGTATAGGCTGTTTTAGAGTCCGTATGTGTGGGAAACAAGAGTTAGGGTTGATTTCGACCCTCCACCAAGGGCCACGAAATTCTCTTCCTCCATATATACAGCCCTTAGGGAACCGCTTAGACCTTGGGTTTTGTTTAGATTAAAGTTCGCCATAGCTGCAACTTCGCTGCATTTCGCTTGTGTTCAACGACTGCACAAAGGCGCCACGTAACCCCACCTTGATCAATAAAGCTTTCATCTTATATTCGCAATATCCAGATTGCAATCTCAGTTTCTTGCTTGTTCTTCATTTGCTCGCAGGAAATGCACTCGTGGTCGTTGATCGTGTTCGCATGCGTGGTCAATAACCTCTCTGAGTTGGTTTAGCGATTGCTAAGGCGCCACCTCGAGACTTCGTAGTCGGATCGTCAAAGTCGACTTCCTCCAAAGTTAAAACCAACATCTCATCGAAAGACGGACACCTTTGCCTCTATCAAGTGGTATCGATTTTCAGGTTGCTCGGTGAGATTTTACAGTTTTTTCAGATTAGATCGAGTCTGCTCTTCATACCTAAAGTCCACGAAAAAGCCACACAAAAAAAATTAGGGTTAGTTCATCATATCCGAACCAATCTGAGCCTGCTGTATAATCTTTTAGGGTTTTTGCTTTGTTGAATTTGGCGGTTGCATCGTCGTGTCAAGTTGCTGGTCTTAGAGTCTAGTCTTTAGAGTTTCGAGTTCGGTCATAAGTTGTCACGCCGCCGCAAGACCATCATCATCGCCTTGCCATCTACCACCATTGCTTATCCGCCACCGCCTGAATCCGTATCCATATACCACCACCAATCCGTATCCATATACCACCACCGCTACCATATACCACCACCACCGCCATATACCACCACCATATATCCACCACCAATCCGAAGTTCCTTGCATATTAGGTTTGTTTTCTAGATCCATCTAGTTTCCGATTTGTGTTTCTTGCCGAGTACTGGACACAACGAAGCACACAAAGTTGCAATGGCTAACTTTAACTAAACAAACTCGTGAAAGCTACTAGATGGATCAACTTATATAGGAGCAAGGTATGCCAAGGAGGTGGGAGGACGTCCCAAGGCATCCTAAACTAACCCTAGATCGTATAAGGCCAATGGCCCAAGCGAGACGTGAATAATTTTTGACTTGAAGTTTGACTCGATTCTGTCAAGAAGATTGATTGTTTGGCCCATAACTCAACACTCCGGACGGATTTTAAGGTGATTCTAATTGGGTTGGAAAATGCACGAAATCTATTTTCCAACAAAAAAGAATCAACCAATTTGGAGTCTCAGAGGAAAAGTTATTGACGCTTGAGTCGCTTATGTCTCAGAGTCCAATCTGAGTCTAGAACGAGAGACTTGGACTCTATCTTCTCTTGGGCCAAAAGTGACGAGAGAACTTTTGAACAGCAGGTAAACATCTCTTTCTCCCTTATCTTCATATGTGGATTGTACAAATGTCCCATACACCTAATTAGACATGGCACAAAAGTTTGTGAAGTATTTTGTCCTGATGACATAAATAAATTATTGCATAGTTTGCATTAGAAATCACCTCACAAATATACATGTATGCAATATTTTTGGTCGATCCAAGGTAATCATGTCTCATCATCCTCCCTTCTTGAAAACAAAGCCGCCCCTGCTGTTTAGTCCGAAATATGGCTAACAAAAGAGACAAGGTGTACATGTATATGTATATGTCATCCATTTTACTTCCCTTGATTTTTTAACATATGACACATGAATAGATGAGTAACTTGCATAGTTCATAAAATCTAAAGCCAAACATTATCACAAGAAGTAGAAATGAAAATATTACAACTCGTTTGTTATATAAGAAGTCTTATTCATTTCAAAAGATTGACAATGTTCATCATTAAACCATCCCAACATTGGTGAATAAACCTTACTTGCATCAAGTTTACAACATGCTTAAATAAGCAAACATGCAATAAGTCATTCGACAGAATCATCACCAAGATTAGAGGTCATATCAAATGATTAAACATTGATTCTTTTGCATCAATAGTTAATTCAATGGGTGCACTCAAAATTGTTGGTATTTCACTTGTTTGATCACATGACACATTCATGATAGTATCAAGATTCTCTAAAATAGGTGATGTCCTCAAATCAAGACTCAACACATGATGCATTCAAGTTAACTAGGGATGCATCATTCTCATGTGAAGTTATATCATTAATACCTTTATCATACCTTGTCGCAAAGACGAATGAATGTGGCCAGCCTTGATAATGCACCATACACTTGAGATGATGTCGCGTCAATCGGGTGCTGCCTAGTAGGTGCAACGGAGGAACCAACTGACGATGGTGAGCATGAACTGAATAGTAGTTGTTGTAGTCACCCAATGCATCCTCCCAGAATGCTCTCAAAGGCAAGCGCAAATACATACCAATAATGGAACGAGGAATATAGTGAAATCTTGCACGGATATCATGGTTCAAACCACCAAAAATCTATTCATTGTATCATCCTCGATTCTTCTATGTCACAATGATGCATATAAGATTTGAACTTCTGTAGTAAGCGAATGGTTACTGCCTTGTTTTAATTGTTCAAATTTGTGAAGCAATTCACGACGATAGTAAGGAGGAAAAATTGTTGTCTCACTACGCCTTTCAAACTTTCCAAGTTGTGGGTTGGTTATCAATTTTCTTACAATGTACACTCCACCAAATGTACAAAACCAGTAAATGCTCTAGTGGTAGCTCAGATTTCTCTCTTCAAAAAAATCATGGTGACTAAAACTCTTCTAATTCAAGCTCCCAAGCTAGATAAATAGCAGGATTAATCTACCTCAAATGATGGTAAAGACATACCTCATTCATATGCTTGTGTGTGTTGTCCAACTCTTGATGATGAAGATGTGTCCGTCGTCCAAGAACTTCATCTCGGAACCTGTCCCCATTAGTAGAAACAAGAAAGAAAATTCGAATAATGTTCCTATGAACTACTAGGATGTGGTTGCAAAGTGCTCACAAGAAAGCAAATATCAATATTTACAAGTTCTTACCATGCGGTGGTGACAGTAAACCAGCGTGTCAAGTAACTCAAGATTGTGTAAAGCGATTACACGGAACGTGACGATACACGGTGTAGAAATATGTGGAGCAGTTGGCTATATATGGTAGCAAAAATTAGCAATAATCAATTCATAGATGCAATGTTGAATAAACGCCAACGACAGACTGTACGGGTCCTAGGCTAGACCAGACTAGAGACGCGAGCTAGAACACTCTATGAGGTCACGCGTAGTACAACTAGCATCAATGAAGGATAATAAGTAGCTCGACAGCAAGATATAAGTGAAGATCACAACGCAAGAAAGATAATGATGAAGAACAACCGCCACAGATATACAACAACTCTCTCTCCAATTTTCCGCTGAAAAGTTTGAGCCAATTTTCGATAACTTTTTAAAAGAATGCTACTAACTCAAGCTTTCCAATTCAAAAAAATCACTCAATTCGATTTGATATGAGGAGTCAAAATTCTAAACTGGTTTGAAAATCGGAATAAGTCGTGTTCACGAACTCGGAGGGAAAAAGACCTATTTAGGAGCCGATTTTGAGGTGCCAAATATTGAACTACCTTCTAAACTATTTCAAGCGCTCGCCTCTAGCTTTAATTTGAGTACTCATGAGCCAAAACGGACTTCAGAGTGAGGAAGTTATGCCTGCTTTTACTAAGTGCACAAAATGATTCCAACGAATTCAGCTACGAGATTGAGTCTAGATAGATCCGAACTTTGTTTTTTTTCTTCTCTCTTTTTTCTCACACTTATTTTTCTTTCTTTCTCTTTTTTTTTCTCTCACTTTTTTCTTTTACTTTTTCTCTCTTTTCTCTCCCTTTCCAAACAAACTAGATAAGATGCATTGGATCAAGTGAAGATGTGAACGATCTCAACTATGGGTATGATAACACGTGGGTAGCACGGTGGAAATTGATGGATGGATGGTGGTCAACGAAGGGATAACGATGCAAAGCGTGACTAATGTGAACAGAATCAAACCTAAACTAACTAGACACTAAGACCAAGAACTCGACACCGATTTATGCAAACCGATAATTCAATAATGCAAACAATGAAAAAAACTGCAGGCTCAGACTGGCTTGGACAAAGGATGAATAGATCTAACTTTTTTGTGGCTTTTTCTGGACAATAGGTAAGAAAATAAATCTAATCTAGGATAATTGAAATTCTCACCGAGCAACCTAAAACTGATACCACTTGATAGAGGCGAGGTGTCCGATCTTTCGATGAGATGATAACTATCGATTTGGTGGAGCGACTTTGACGATCCGACTACAAACGTACACGACGCTTGCCTTAGCAATCGCTAAACCAACTTCGAGAGGTTATTGACTACGTGAGCACAATCAACTCCGACTAACGAAGGTCTATTCCTGCAAGCAATCAAGAATATGCAAGAATATGATAAAGCAATCTGAATAAGTATATATAAAGTATTGATAAAGGTGGGGATCCGTAAGGTCTTGGTCTGGTCGTTGGACACAAACGGCTAATAACGGGTTGCAATGGCTAACTTTTAACTAAACAAATCCCCGTGAAAAAGCTACTAGATGGATCTACTTATATAGGAGCAAGGGTGGCGGCAAGGAGGTGGGAGGATGTCCCAAGGCAGCCTAAAACTAACCCTAGGTCGCATAAGGCCAATGGGCCCAAGCGAGGTGACGAACACCTTTGGACTTGTAGTTTGACTCGGATTCTTTACAAAGATTTATTGTTTCGTCCATAACTCAACACTCGGACGGATTTTAAGGTGATTTCAATTGAGTTGGAAAATGCACAAATCTATTTTCCAACAAAAAGAATCAACTAATTTGGAGTCCGTGATGAAAAGTTATTGACGCCTTGATTCGTATGCATGTGCAGTTCTAATCTCGAGTCCGTAACGTGAGAGACTTGGACTCTATCTTCTTGGGCCAAAAGTGACGGAGAGAACTTTTGAACAGGTGTAAACATCACTTTCTCCCATATCTTCATATGTGGATTGTACAAATGTCCCATACACCGCAATTAGACATGGCACAAAAGTTTGTGAAGTATTTTGTCCCGGATGACATAAATAAATTATTGCATAGTTTATTAGAAATCACCTCACAAATATACATGTATGCAATATTTTGGTCGATCCAAGTAATCATGTCCTCATCACCAACTACAGGATCACAAGCCATTTAGACCATCGGGAAACATGAAAACAAAGCGCTACATGATAAGTTTCAACAAATGATGAGTGTAAGGTGGAAGATGTGCTACATAGATTTGAAGAGGCCATGGAGAAGATAGATGGCATTGAGAAGGCGTTGAAACAAAGCTCGATAACAAGTTTAATGAATTGCAAGGCCTACCACCACCACCACCGGCTGCACCTAACGACCTCTACAACAACAACAACGCATCACCCCACATCGCCAAACAGCCTCCGCCGAAGCTTCCCATGTCCTCTTCACCGCCAAGCTGCTGTGTCATTGCTGATATTTGTGGTTCTATTACGATGTGGGGAGGATGATTATGTGGAGATTACGAGATGAGGTTGATCAACATCGAACTATGTGCAACCACCAAGACCACAAACCCCTGTGTCGCCCACATGCAAATAATGGCAATGTTAGGCTCCCTCAGTATTTAGATCATGACCATCTCCTAAACTGAAATTGAATATTCCACCATTTGAGGGTAGATATGTTCCCTATATATCTTACTTGGGAGTTAGAAACTGAACAACGATTTACATGTTTACAATATCCCGAGGAGAGACGTGTTCCGCTGCTGCTTGTGCTTTCACTAGCTTTGTATGTGTTTGGTGGTCTCAACATTGTCGATTATATCCTGCTCCAAATACTTGGGATGCTTTGAAAACTGCTATGTATCATGGTTCCACCATATTATCAACGGAATTACTTCAAAATTGCAGCGCTTAAGACAAGGAAGAAATTCGCAGAAGAATATTATCGTGAATTACAAACTAGCTTGATTAGATGTTGTATTGTTGAGGAGAATGAAGTTTATGCCACGCTTTCGGTGGATTAAATAGAGAGATTCACCATTCTAGACTACAAGGATTATAATAAAATCACCGATTATTCCATCTTGCTTGTAAAGCTGAACGTGAAGTGCGTGATCGACAGCGCGGCGCGCCGGACTAACTTTTCTCGCAGGTCTACCTTCATGGACACCAAGTGCATCATCTACTTCCACACGCTCTACTACACCGCAGACTGGTCGGCTACCTCCAACCTGATAAGAAAGCGTACACAACCACCATTCGCCAAGAGCACACCTCCTCGGGCCTACAGAGCTCTTCTTCTTCCATGGCGCCAATAAGGCACACAAGTGATATTATTTGTCGTCATGAAGAGAAGAGGACATTTTATGGTAGAGAATGCCAATCTCAAAGCAGTGATGATTGCTACGAGGATGGTGGGTATGATTCTCGCTAGTGACTATGATGAAGAGACTTTGGCTCTTATTACACATGAAGAACACGGTGGAGATGATTCGATCTGAGACGCAATACATGGCTGTCAAGATGATGGTGTATGATGAGGACATGATTACCTTGGATACGCACCAAAATATTGCATACATGTATATTTGTGAGGTGATTTCTAATGCAAACTATGCAATAATTTATTTATGTCATCCAGACAAAATACTTCACAAACTTTTGTGCCATGTCTAATTGCAGTATGGGACATTTGTACAATCCACATATGCAGATAAGGGAGAAAGAGATGTTTATCGCTGTTCAAATAGTTCTCTCACGCCACTTTTGGCCAAGAGAAGATAGAGTCCAAGTCTCACACTCGACTTAGACTCGACCGCATGCATATACCGACTCAAAACGTCAATAATTTTTATACGGACTCAAATTGGTTGATTCTTTTGTTGGAAAATAGATTGTGCATTTTCCAACCCAATTGAATCACCTTAAAATCGTTCGAGCGCTGAGTTATGGATTTAAACAACTGATGCTGCAAAGAGAATCCGAGTCAAACTACAAGTCCAAAGATGTTACCTCCGCTGGGCCCATTGGCCTTGTAAGACCTAGGTTAGTTTTAGGCTGCCTTGGGACCCCTCCCACCTCCTTGGCCGCCACCCTTGCTCCTATATAAGTAGATCCATCTAGTAGCTTTTTCCTTCGATTTGTTTAGTTAAAAGTTAGCCATTGCAACTTCGGTACTTTGCTTTGTGTCCAACGACTGCACAAGACCGCCATTTGATCCCCACCTTTATCAATACTTCATATATACTGCAATATTCAGATTGCTTTTATCATATTCTTGCTTGTTCTTCATTGCTTATGGAATAGACCTTCGTGGTCGCTGATCGTGCCCAAGATCGCCGAACCTCGGAGATTGGTTTAGCGATTACATAGGCGCAACGCAGCACGCTTGTAGTCGATCGCCAACGCCATCTTCACCAAATCGATAGTTATCATCTCATCGAAAGATCGGACACCCCTTCTATCAAGTGGTATCGCTGTGTTGCGGTGAGAATTTCCAATTATCCCTAGATTAGATTTATTTTCTTACCTATTGTCCAAGAAAAGCTACAAAAAAGTTAGATCTGTTCATCCTTTGTCCAAGCCACCCGAGCCTTTGCAGTTTTCATTGCATTATTGAATTATTGCATTATCGTCATGCCGAAAGTTCGGGTCTTAGTGTCTAGTTCGCTTAGAGTTTCGAAGTTCTGTTCACATTAGTCACCGCTGCATCGCTATCCCTTCCGCTGACCACCATCCATCCATCAATTTCCACCACGCGTTACCCACCGCTCATTGTCATAACTATAGTTGAGATCGCTCACATCTTCACTTGATCCAATCAGATCTTATCTAGTTTGTTTGGAAAGAGGAGAGAAAAAAGAGAGAAAAAAGTAAAAGAAAAAGTCGAGAAAAAGAGAGAAAGAAAAGAAAAATAAGTGGAGAAAAAGAGAGAAGAAAAAACAAAGTTCGGATCTATCTAGACTCAATCTCGTAGCTGAATTGATTGAATCTATTTGTGCAATCGCTCAGAAACAGCATAACTTCCTCATAATGTAAGTCCGTTTTCATGAAAGTACTCAAATTAAAGCTAGAGACGAGCCACATCTAAATAGTTTGTATAAGTTCAATATTTGGCACCAAAATTGGCTCCTAAATAGGTCTTTTGCCTCCGGTTCGTGGAACACGACTATTCTAGTTTTTCAAACCAGTTTTAGACTTTTTGACTCTCATCAACTCGAATTGAGTGATTCTTTTGAATTGGAAAGCTTGAGTTAGTAGCATTCTTTTAAAAAGTTATCAGAAAATTGGCTCAAACTTTTCAAGAGGAAAATTGAGAGAGTTGTTGTATATCCCGCTTGGCGTTGTTCTTCATCATTATCTTTATCATTGCCAGATCTTCACTTATATCTTGCTATCCAGAGCTACTTATTATCCTTCATTGATGCTAGTTGTGCTATGTCATGACCTCATTAGTGTTCTAGGCTCATGCCTCTAGTCCGGTCTAGCCTAGGACCAAAGACAGCATCACAAGGATGCTTATTCAACATTGCATCTATGAATTGATTATTGCTAATTTTTTTACCATATAGCCAACCCAACTCCACATATTTCTACACTGCATACACGACGCCTCGCAATCGCTTTTACACAATCTTCGTGAGTTACTTGACACCATTGCTGTTCGTCACCACCGCCGCATGGTAAGAACTTGTAAGATATTGATATTTTAATCTGTGAGCACTTTACAACCACATCCTAGTAGTTCATAGGAACATTATTCTTGAATTTTCTTTCTTTTTCTACTAATCAAGACAGTTCCTGAGATAGAAGTTCGGACCATTTTACACATCTTCATCATGCAGAGTTGGGACAACATAACACAAGCATATGGTTGGTATGTCTTTACCATCATTTGAGGGTAGATTTAATCCTGCTATTTATCTAGCTTGGGAGTTGAATTAGAAGAAGTTTTAGTCACCATGATTTTCCGAACTTGAGAGAGTAACGAGCCACTACTAGAGCATTTAACGTTTTGCTTCGCTTGGTGGAGTGTACATTGTAAGAAAACATTGATAACCAACCCACAACTTGGAAAGTTTTGAAAGCTGTATGAGACAACAATTTTTCTCTCCTTACTATGCCGTGAATTGCTTCAAATTTGAACAATTAAAACAAGGCAAGAACACTGCTCATGCTACACAAAGAGTTCAAATCTTATATGCATCATTGTGACATAGAAGAATCTGAGGATGATACAATGAATAGATTTTTGGTGGTTTGAACCATGATATCTCCGGGCAAGATTTCACTATATTCCTGCTCCATTATTGGTATGTATGTTCGCTGTACCTTTGAGACAGCCAGGAGGATGCATTGGGTGACTACAACAACTACTATTCCAGCTCATGCTCACCATCGCTATTGGTTCTCCACCTGCACCTACTAGAGCAGCCCCACCCCTGCATTGTGAGCGACATCATCTCAAGTGTATGGTGCATTATCACCCGTATCTACACATCACTACGCTTTATGTATAACAAAAGAAGGTATTAATGATATAACTTCACATGAGAATGATGCATCCTAGTTAACTTGAATGCATCATGTGTTGAGTTAACTGTGATTTGAGCACATCACCTATTTTAGAGAATCTTGATACTATCATGAATGCGCTATGATCAAAGAACTAAATACCAACAATTTTGAGTGCACCCATTGAATTAACTATTGATGCAAAAGAATCAATGTTTAATCATTTTGATATGACCTCTAATCTTGGGATGATTCGTGTCTAATGACTTATTGCATGTTTGCTTATTTAAGCATGTTGTAGCATGTAAACTTGATGCAAGTAAGGTTTATTCACCAATGTTGGATGGTTTAATGATGAACATTGTCAATCTTTTGAAATGAATAAGAGCTTCACTTATATGTGCAAACTGAGTTGTAATATTTTCATGCCTTCTACTTTGTGATAATGTTTTGGCTTTAGATTTTATGAACTATGTTACTCATCTATTCATGTCATATGCAAAAATCAAGGGAAGTAAAATGGATGACATATATATACAACATGTACACCTTGTCTCTTTTGTTAGCCATATTTCAGATTAAGCACCGAGGACGGCTTTTGTTTTCAAGAAGGAGGATGATGAGGACATGATTACCTTGGATACGACCAAAAATATTGCATACATGTATATTTGTGAGGTGATTTCTAATGCAAACTATGCAATAATTTATTTATGTCATCCAGACAAAAATACTTCACAAACTTTGTGCCATGTCTAATTGGGTGTATGGGACATTTGTAATCCACAATGAAGATAAGGAGAAAGAGATGTTTACCTGCTGTTCAAAAAGTTCTCTCACGTCACTTTTGGCCCAAGAGAAGATAGAGTCCAAGTCTCTCACGTCGACTCAGATTCGGATCATGATGTACATACCTGACTCAAAACGTCAATAACTTTTTCATACGACTCAAATTGTTGATTCTTTTTGTTGGAAAATAGATTTCTGTGCATTTTCCAACCCAATTGAATCACCTTAAATACGTCCCGAGCGTTGAGTTATGGACGAAACAACTGATAAAGCAGAATCCGAGTCAAACTACAAGTCCAAAGGTGTTACGTTACTCCGCTAGCCCATTGGCCTTGTGATGAGGACATCAATACCATTGTTGTTCCACAGCCCCATCGCTATACATACCGACCAATTACTAGAGTCACAAGACGCCAATTGAATTATCATTTCGCTTCTTGGTAACGATTCCAATGTCTATGAGAATATGATGTCGCTTAAATTGGATACATTTGTTTTGCTTACAAATGAAGGGCCACTATGACAAGAAAGATGAACCTTGGAGCAAGTTCAACATGGAGATGTTGGTATGCGAAGGGGAACAAGAACGAGTTACAAGTGATGATTCCAGGACTTTGAAGCCACCCTAATGAGTGCAGATGAGGCCTTGGACGAAAATATACTAGATGCCATCATAATATTCATTCATAGGCTTCTAGGTGTCACACCTATTATTGGGCCGTGCCCATGTAATTTCGAAATATTTCTGTATAGGCTGTTTTAGAGTCCGTGGTGTGGAAGCAAGATAGGGTTACTCGACCCTCCATATACAAATTTCTTTAGGGCAATCGCTTATTATTTGTTTAGATTAAAAGTTCGCTATAGCTGCAACTTCACGATTTCGCTTGTGTTCAACGCATCGCATAAAGGCCAGGTAACCTCACCTTGATCAATAAAGCCATCTTATATCTTAATATCCGCATTGTAATCTCGGGCTTGTTCTTCTTTGTCACAGGAAAATGCACTGTGGTCGTTGATCGTATTCTGCTGGGTCAATAACCTCTGAGTTGGTTTAGCGACCTACATGACGTCTCTTCGCACGCTCGTAGTCGGATCGCCAAAGTCGACTTCCTCCAAAGCGAAAACCAACATCTCATCAAAGACGGACACCTTTGCTCTATCAAGTGGTATCGCATTTTCAAAGTTGCTCGTGAGATTTTACAGCTTTTTCAGAGATTAGATCAGTCTGCTTCTTCAATGCCCAGTCCACTAAAAGCCACAAAAAAATCAGGGTTAGTTCATCATACCAAATCCAATCTCGAGCCTTTGCATAATCTTTTAGGGTTTTGCTGGATTTTAAGTGCTGCATCGCCGTGTCAAGTTGCCGGTCTTAGAGTCTAGTCTTTAGAGTCGAAGTTCGTCATAAGTTGTCACGCCACAAGCATTCATCATCATCGCCTTGCCATCTAGCACCACCGCTTATCCGCCACCGCCCAACTGTGATCCATATACCACCACCAATCCGTATCCATATACCATCATCATACTATATGCTACCATCATTGCCATATAACACCACCATATATCACCACTAACTGAAGTTCTTTCCTATTAGTTTGTTTTCTAGATCCATCTAGTTTCCGATTCGTGTTTCCTATGCAAGGATCTCAAAACAAACCTAATATGCAAGGAACCTTGATTGCAGGATATATGGTGGTGGTATATGACTGCAGGTGGTATATGTAGCGTGGTGGTATATGGATACCATTGGTGGTGTATATGATATGGATTCAGAGCGTATGATAAGCAATGGTGTTAGATGGCATCATGATGATGGTGCAACATGCCGTTGACAACTTATGAGACGGTGAATCTCGAACCTTAAAAGACTAGACTAAGACCAGAACTGGCACAATGCAACCGCAAATTCAACAAAGCAAAACCTCAAAAAGATTATGCAAAAGGTCACTGGTTCTGGATATGATGAACTAACCTTAATTTTTTGTGGCTTTTTCGGACTTTAGAAGAAGAATGATCGATCTAATTCATTTAAAACCGTAAAATCTCACCGAGCAACCGAAATCGATACCACTTCTGATAGAGGCAGGTGTCGCCTTCGATGAGATGTTGGTTTTCGCTGGAGTGAAGTCACTTGACGATCCGATTATTAACGCATGAGGATGTCGCTACTTAGCAATCGCTAAACCAACTCCAGAGGTTATTGACGCCGAGCACGATCACCTCACACTTAGGGTCTGTTTCCCGGCAGCAACGAACAAGCAAGAAATCGAGATCTGATATTGTAAGATGAAAGCTTTATTGATCAAGGGTTCGGGACACCTTTGTTCTGTCAACACAAACGGCACGCTGGTTAAATTGGCTAACTTTTTAACTAAACAACTCATGGTCTAAACGGGTACTTAAGGCTGTATATGAGACTGTGGTTCTTGGTGAGGGGTCCAAATCAACCCTAACTCTTGCTTCCCCCACATACTCTAAAACAGCCTATACTTAAGTATTTCAAATTACATGGGCCTGGCTCAATAATAAGGTGACGAGACCTAGAATAGCCTACTAATATAGTGGCATCTTGTATATTTCGTCCAAGGCCTCATGCACTCATTAGGGTGGCTTCAAAGTCCTGAATCATCACTTGTAACTCCGTTTGTTCTCATGCGATGCCAACATCTCCATGCTTGAACTTGCTCCAAGGTTCATCTTTCTTGTCCATGGTAGGCCCTTCATTTGTAAGCAAAACAAATGTATCCATTTAGGCAGCATCATATTCTCATGAACATTGGAATCATTACTAAGAAACGAAAGTACCGATAATTCAATCGATGGCGCGAAGCTCCAGTAATTGGTCCAAGATGTATAGCAAAGAGGGGTGGGGTAATAATGGTATTGATGTCCTCATCATCCTCCCTTCTTGAAATGAAGTCGCCCTCGACGGAAGCTCATCTTCCCACCCAAATAAGGCTTCAAATCTGCAATGTTAAAAGTGGGACTAACCCCAAAATCTGCAGCAGCTCAAGTTTATATGCATTATCATTTATTTTCTAACACCTTAAATGGACCATCAAGACGTATATTAGCTTTGATTTGCTGCAAATTAGAAACCTATCTCACGCAAATGTAACCAAACAAGATCTCCAAAAAAAACAACATGTTTTCTACCCTTATCTCCAAAGAAGTTTATATTTAGCATTCATACCAATGTTTTCCTTAGTTAACTCATGCATTTTAAAATCAATTCAGACGTTTCTTAGCATCAAAATTAACCTTCCCAAGATGGAAGAGGTAACAAATCAATAGGTGCACGAGGGAGGAAGCCATACAATTTCAAAAGGGCACATCTTAGTAGTAGAATGCAATGAACAATTATAAGCAAATTCTATATGAGGCAAGCATTCTTCCCACATTTTCTTATTATTCTTCAAAACAGCCCTAAGCATAGTAGACAATGTTCTATTGACTACTTCAGTTTGTCCATCAGCTAGTGACAAGTAGTACTAAAAAGAGTTTAGTCCCCAACTTAGCCCATAAACATCTCCAAAAGTGGCTAAGAAATTTAGTATCAATGATCCAAACAGTATTTACACCATGCAAGTTTAATAATTTCAATGAAAGAACAAATCAAGAACATTAAAGATCATCGCTTATGACATGTATATAAAGTGTGCCATTTTCGAGAATCTATCCATTTACAACAATATGTTATCCTCCCCTTCTTTGTTCGAGGTAAACCCAAAACAAAGTCCATAGATATATCCTCCCAAGGAACACTAGGCAAGGTAAAGGCATATATAAACCATGAGGATTGAGTCGTGACTTAGCTTTTTGATGTAGAAAAATGAATACAAAACGCTCAACATCCCGCCTCATCTTGGCCAAAAGAAATGTGTAGCAAGTATATCCTCCGCTTTCTCGACGCCAAAGTGTCCCATTAATCCTCCTCCATGCCTCCCGCAACAACAAAAGACTAACAGAGCTAGTGGTGAATGCATAGCTTGTTTAGCACGGAACACGTAACTATCATTAATAACTAACTTGTTCCATGTTCTTCCTTCTTACAATTCTGCATTACATCTTTAAAATCAGATCATGCACATATTGATCTTTGATGGTCTCCAAACCAAATATTTTGAAGTCAAGTTGTGAAAGCATAGTATAGCATTTAGACAAAGCATCAAAGAATATTTTCTTTTTTTACCCCTTCTGTGTTTAATTACATAAGGGAAAGTCTCAATGAATTCAACCCATTTAGCATGTCTATTTATCTAGTTTAGCTTGACTTTAATATGTTTCAAAGATTCATGATCGTAATGTATAACAAATTCTTTTGGGCTATAAATAATGTTGCCATGTCTCAAAGTCCAACAAGAGCATATAATTCTTTCATAAGTAGAATAGTTCAGACTAGGCCCACTCAATTTTCTTCGTAAAAGTATGTAACAAAGTTTGCATCTTCTGTAATAACACACCCCAATCCAATTCCACTAGCATCACATTCAAGCTCAAAAGACTTATTAAAGTCGTGAAGGAGTAAAGGAGCATGTGTCAACTTATCTTTCAATATCAAGAGGCTTCTTCCTGTATACCCCAAACAAAAAGGCACATCCTTCTTTGTAAGCTCATTGAGAGGTGCAATGAAAGCAAAGTCTCTCAAAAACGCCTATAGAAACAGCACAGTCCAAGAAAACCTCACTTGTGTGGACTGCTGGGCAAACAACCTCAATAGCTTCAATCTTGGCTTTATCAACTTCAATTCTCGTGGAGTAACAACATAGCCAAGAAAAGATACTCACGGTGCAAAAGGTGCACTTCCCAAGGTTACCAACAAACGCATCACGAGAGCATTAAAACAACGAATGTTCCAAATGTTCTTCCAAAGGCTATAAATCAAAGATATCAAAGTAAACCACAAATTGTCCAATGAAAGCACGAAACTTCGCTCATTAATCTCATGAAAGTACTAGGTATTAGTTAACCCAAAAGGCATGACTAACCACTCATATAATCCAAACTTAGTTTTAAATGCTGATTTCATTCATCTCCCAATTTCATACTTAATTTGATGGTATCCACTTAAATCAACTTTGGAGAATATTGTAGATGATGAGGACATCAATACCATTGTTACACCCACAGCCCCTACGCTACATATACGGACTAATTACTAGAGCTCATGACGCCAATTAAATTATCGTACTTTCGCTTGGTATGATTCTAATGTTCATGAGAATATGATGCTGCTTAAATTGATACATTTGTTTTGCTTACAAATGAAGGCCCTAGCTTGGAGAAGGATGGACATTGAGCAAGAAAAGCATGGAGATAATGCCATGCTAAAGGGGAACAAGAACGGAGTTACAAGTGATGATTTCAAGGATTGAAGCCACCATAATGGATGCATGAAGCCTTGGACGAAATATACAAAATGCTACTTCATAAATGTCGCCCCGAGGCTATTCTAGGTGCTGGCCATCTTATTATTGGGCCAGCCCATGTAATTTCGAAATACTTAAGTATAGGCTGTTTTAGAGTCCGTATGTGTGGGAAACAAGAGTTGATTTCTGACCTCCACCAAGGGCCACGAAATTTCCTCTTGCATTTTTGCTTAGTAGGTTGTGCACAAGTTCAGATCCTACCTATTGTGCAATCGTTAGCTGCCTCTCTAGTGTTGTGCAACAAGAGCATCTTGGTGAATTCCACATTTTGGCTCATCCTTGGTTGCATAACCCCATATTATCTATTTGCAGTGTGTTTCGCGTACCATATCTTGCTATTGGTCTACTTGTTGCATTTGCAAATTTGTGAATCATTTCCAACTTTATTGAGTCTCACTTACAATTGCATCAAATTTTGTGCCACCATCCTAACCGAAGCTCCACCATAAGCTTTTATTTGTGTAGGTGTGAGAACCGACAAGAATCGTACCAAGAGTGCTATTTCATTGTCCGCTTTTGAGTGAACTTGATTCATTTTCAACATCGGTCAAAGGTACATTGGTATAAGTTCTTTCCGCTTTACCACTCACATCTTGCTTGGAATGATGGATAGGCCAAGTTCTTCTACCAACCCACTCTTCATCGAAAGCAAGACGATTTACATGACTTCACACGTCACCAAGAGTCACCTCTTCGGTGCACAACGAAGCGTTGCACCAAGAACAACAACAATGAGCGATCAGATCGACAACCTCGCCATCGACTTCATGCTTTCTCCGAGCAACGCATAAGAGACTACTTCGACAACAAGTTCGAGGCTCACAAGCAAGAGAATGATGTAAGAATGGACGAGATCCGCGCTGATGAGAAACCAGATCATTCCACTCCTTCATCATCAAGACGGAGCCGCCGAGTCGCATTAATTCGACGACACCTTCTACGACTCAAGTACACCTACTAACACTCTTCATCGTGCCGCCAAGACCGCCATGCATCTCGCAACCCGCTACATGACAAGCATTCACAAGAGCAAGTTGATGATCAAGTTCGCCCTCAATCAAACCAAGAGGCTTTTGCTCAAGCTCAAGAACGACAACGCCTTCGCTACAACAAGAGGAAGAACGAGCACGCCTTCACTAAGACGAACAAGACGCCAAGGCTCAACGCCTTCAACAACAACAACGCGGAAGCGAAGCTCTTGAGGCGCAACGCCCTTCAAGAATCAAGTAGAGCCTTCGCCAACCGCAATCGCGAACGGCGCAATCAAGAGGAAGCCTCCGAGAAGAAATCCAAGAGAGGAACTACCAACTCGTGTACAACGCCAAGTTCCTCAAGCTCCTCCACAAGCTCGCTAAGCTCCACCTCAACCTCACGGCCAACAAGAGCAAGTTGATCATGGTCTTCCTCCGCCAAGAGCAACATGAAGACGAGTATATTCCTCGATAGAGGCAAAGGTGTCCCGCCTTTCGATGAGATGGTTTTCGCTTTGGAGGAAGTCGACTTTGACGATCCGATCACTTAACGCAGCGAGGACGCCGCTTTAGCAATCGCTAAACCAACTCGAGAGGTTATTGACCACGCCGAGCACGATCAACTCGACCATTTAGGGTCTGCTTTCGCGAGCAAACGAAGAACAAGCAAGAAACCGAGATTGCAACTGGATATTGCTAATATAAGATGAAAGCTTTATTGATCAAGGTGGGGTTCGTGGACGCTTTGTCCGGTCGCTGAACACAAACGGCACGCCAAGTTGCAGCTATGGCGAACTTTAATCTAAACAAAACCCGAGGTCTAAACGGTGCCCTAAGGGCTGTATATATGGAGGAAGAGGGGAATTTCGTGGCCCTTGGTGGAGGGGTCCAAATCAACCCTAACTCTTGTTTCCACACATACGGACTCTAAAAACAGCCTATACTTAAGTATTTCGAAATTACATGGGCCTGGCTCAATAATAAGGTGACGCAAAGACCTAGAATAGCCTATGGACTAATATTATGAAGTGGCATCTGATGCGAGCATCCCACGGCCATCACCATGTCAAGAGTCCGCTTGGCAAGTGACACGCAACCTCTACTTCTCATACATAAAGGTGAATCTTCTCCTTACACGTTTGTTCACTTGACCCCTTCGAGGATGGTATACTACTTGACACTTCTCCCGTGGTGCATGCATAAGTATTGTCTGAGCTTCACGGATGTCGAGGAGGAGTGCAAGCGCAAGGAACCACTACACCGTCCATGAGGGAAGCATGGAAGAGAAGGAGGAAGAGAACTCGTCGGCCTGTAACGAAAGCGGTACCACCACCACCCAAGCGGTACTACCGCTATACACCTAAGCGGTATTATCACTGCAAGCGGCATTATCATTGCGGTATTTCACCGCCATGAGCTCCAGATTACCGCCTCGCCTGCAGGCAAGCCACGGCCTTGGCCTTGTATCCTCTCCCACTTACCCCTTTGTGGCTTAGACTATAAATAGACCACCTCCACTTCCTTTCTAGGGTTAGCAAATATGATAGCTCATTCTTAGGTGAGCTTTGCTCCTACCTCTACTCTTGAGAGAGAGAGAGACTACCACTCCCATGGAGTTCAAGACCTCCTGATGTAGGGCGGAACCCTACGTGGGCGATCTTTCACGTTGGAGCGGATCCTACGGTGAATCACGAAGAACACGCGGAAGAACAAGAGGGAAAACACGGGGAAAACGAGAGAGAATTCACTCAACCGACAAGAAAACGATCACACAAGTGCTAGATTATCAAACACATAGAGTGGCACAAGATTCAAGGACAACAAAGGGTAGGATACAAGGGTAGCCGTTTTCTCCGCGAGGAGGTCTTGATGGGGTCCGCCCTAGAGGGGTCTTGAATCCGCTTGGGGGATCTTCTCCAGAGGTCCTGATCTCAAGGAGAAGTAGCCAAGTGGATGAGCAAAGGCTCTCACACCAAATATGAGCAAATCCAAAGCTAACCCTAGAAAGGATGAGGGAAGGTCTATTTATAGTCTAGGACCTCCAAGGGGTAAGTTGGGGCGAACGAGTACACGGCTCTCTACCGACACGCTGCACACAAAAGTGGCGGTAGTACTGCTGTTTCATGGCGGTAGTACCGCTTTCAGCTGGGTAGTACCGCCAGGGCGGTAGTACCGCTTTCAGCGGTAGTGCCGCTTATCTTGAGCGGTAGTACCGCCCGACGCTGCTCGATTCCTCGGAGGGTGTCGGGTTTTATGGAAGTAGGTTTGATGGAGAGCGGTAGTACCGCTTGGTTCGGCTCAGCGGTAGTACTGCTTGGCTTGAGCGGTAGTACCGCCCCTCCGACTCGCAGCTCCTTCTCTTGCTCTTGGTGTCCATCTTGGGCTGCAGCTTCCTAGGTTGGTTCCTTGGTACCTAAGCATGCACAACATTCCAGATTGAGGTAGTAGCCATGTCTCGAGAGGGTCATGGATATTTCACTAAGGAGAGAAGTCACCCGGTCTCGAGAG
This sequence comes from Aegilops longissima, assembly GCA_021605205.1. NCBI lineage: Eukaryota > Viridiplantae > Streptophyta > Magnoliopsida > Poales > Poaceae > Aegilops > Aegilops longissima. The sequence goes on along the minus strand of CM038678.1, from coordinate 324,382,926 downwards.
CTCGAGCTCGTGCTCAGTCATGGGTCCTCTTGGCTCTTGATGAGACGGTTAGGATGCATAGGATGATCGGATGCTCCGTGATCATCTCCCCTTGGGAGAGATCCGACCCGGATCAAAAGCTTCATCTCCATGGAAAGGTGCGAGGTCCTTGACGTTGAAGATGTCGCCACGCTGTACTTGTCGCGAGGTATGTCGATCTTGTAAGCGTTGTCGCTAGAAGCGCATAGTACCTTGAAAGGTCCATCGGCTCGAGGGAGAAGTTTGACTTATGCTCTTTGGGGAAGCGGTCCTTTCAAGGTGTAGCCACACTAGATCACCAATGTTGAAGACGATGGGTTGCTTGTTGGCGTTGAGCTTGTTTGCTTCATGCTGTACTTGGCGCCGATGGTGTGTCTTGTATCTTCGCGCATCTTCTTGATGTATCTTGCTCGCTCACTTGCATCCATGTTGGTGCGCCTGGAGAGGAAGTGGTAGAATGTCCAATGGGGACAACGGGTTGAAACCGTAGACGACCTCAAGGGGACTTGCTTGTAGTTGAATGTCTTGCACGATTGTAGGCGCATTCGGCGATGGGTAGACATGCTTCCCACTCCTTGATGTTCTTCTTGATCAAGACACGAAGTAGAGTGGATAGTGTGCGTTCGTCACCTCCGCTTTTCCGCCGGTTTGAGGATGGTATGCCGAGGAGAACAAGAGCTTGATTCCGAAGCTTGGCACATAGGGTCTTCCAAAAGTAACTCAAGAACTTGACGTCACGATCGGAGACGATTGTCTTTGGTACGCCATGGAGTCGCAAGATTTCCCTACAAAAGAGATTTGCAACATGTGAAGCATCGCTCATCTTGTTGCAAGGAATGAAATGTGCCATTTTAGAAAATCTATCCACAACAACAAAGACGGAATCCTTGCCATTTTGAGTCCTAGGTAAACCAAGTACAAAATCCATACTAATGTCTTCCCATGGTTGATATGGAATAGGAAGAGGCATGTAAAGACCATGAGATTGAGCTTTAGACTTAGCTTTTACACATGTGTAGCATCGGTTGGTGAAGCGTGAGACGTCATGAACATCTTGGGCCAAAAGTAGTTGTTGGAGAGTGCGGCTAATGTCTTGTCGCGTCAAAGTGTCCCATGAGGCCGCCTCCATGAGCCTCTTGCAAAAGGAGCAAACGAAGAGAAGACTCGGAATGCAAAGTTTGTTAGCTCTCATAAGGTAACCATCCTTGATGTAATATTGTTCCCAAGACGATGCGCCAAACACTTAGCATAAGGAGAAGCAAAAGATGGATCATGCTCATACAAGTCTTTTATATGCTCAAACCCAATAACATTCAACTCAAGTTGAGTGACAAGCATGTTTATGCGTGAGAGCGCGTTGGCAACTACATTTTCTTTACCCTTAATGTACTTGATCACATAAGGAAAAGATTCAATGAATTCACTCCATTTGGCATGACGCTTGTTCAATTTAGTTTGACCTTTGAGGTACTTAAGCGCTTCATGATCGGTATGGATGACAAACTCATGCGGTCTAAGGTAATGTTCCCAAACATGTAGCACACGCACTAAAGCATACAATTCTTTTGTCATAGATGGATAATTAAGTTGAGCACCGAGAGTTTTTCACTAAATAAGCAATGGCTCGCTTTTTCTTGCATCAAAACTCCGCCAATTCCTGCACCACTTGCATCACAATGAACCTCAAAAGTTTTGTCAAAATTGGGCAAAGCAAGAATCGGAGCATGAGTAAGCAAAGACTTGAGCTCATCAAAAGCGGTTGATTGCAAAGTTCCCCAAACAAAGGGAGTATTCTTCTTGCTCAAAGCATGCAAAGGAGCGGCAATTGTGCTAAAATCTTTCACAAAGCTTAACGATAGAAACCCGCAAGACCAAGAAAACTTCTCACTTGTTGCAAATTGGTGGTTAGCCAAGTTTTGATTGCTTCAATTTTAGATTCATCAACATGGACACCCTTTGAAGAAACAACAAAACCCAAGAAAACCACTTTGTCGACCCAAAAGTGCATTTTTCAAATTTGCATAAAGGCTTTCTCTTGTAAGAGTTTGCAACACAGATTTTACATGATTGAAGTGCTCTTTCATGGTTTTGCTAAACACAAGAATATCATCAAAGTAAACCACAACAAAGACTCCAATATAAGGACGGCACATGATGCATAAGACGCACAAAAGTACCGGAGCTTCCGAAGACCCATAGGCATCACTAACCACTCATATAAACCAAATTTGGTTTTGAAAGCAGTTTTCCATTCATCACCCTCTTGTATGCGATTTGATAATAGCCACTTTTAAGATCAATTTTGAGAAAAAGTTGGCTCCACTAAGTTCATCAAGCATGTCATCTAAGCGAGGAATGGGATGCCTATATCGAACGGTAATAGCATTGATAGGTCTACAATCGAACACAAGCGAAACTTCCATCGGCTTAGGCACAAGAATAACCGAACGCACAAGGGCTTAGGCTTTCACGCATATGACCGCTTGTCGATGAGTTGTTGTACTTGCTGCTGAATCTCCTTGGTTTCTTCCGGATTGACTCGGTATGGAGCTTTGTTTGGTAGCGCGCCCGGATGAGGTCGATTCGATGCTCAATGCCTCAAGAGGAGGTAGACCCGAGGTAGCTCATCGGGAAAACATCTTGAAATTCCTGCAAAGAGATTGAAACACCAAAGGTAGCTCGTGAATGGTGTTAGTTTTGGTTCTCCATCCTTGCACACAAGGACAAAGTGCATCACACTCGATGGGTGCTCACACACTTCTCTCATCTCACTTTTGGTGGCAAATAGAATGAGGTTTTTTCTCTAGGCTAAGAGTCGCTCAAATTTGGCTTGTGGCTCTCACTCACTTTTGGGTGGATCACTTTCACACTCTTTTCTCTAGGATGTGGCTTGCTTGTCGGCTATCACTTGACTAGGAGACATAGGTCGAGCACATACTCCTTCCCTTTCATCTTGAAGCTATAGTGATTGGTTCGCCCATTGTGGATGACACCACGGTCGAATTGCCATGGTCGCATCAAGAAGGAGGTGGCAAACGGTCATTGGGACCACATCACACCCAAAGTGTCTTCATAAGCACCAATTTTGAAGGAGACTTGGACCAGATGCTCGACCAGATAGTGCCTGAGTCACTTAGCCATTGAACCTTGTAGGGTGTGGGTGCTTCCTCTGACCAATTGTAGCTTGGAGCATAGTTCTTCACTTGCCAAGTTGTGGCAACTACCTCCATCGATGATGACCTTGATGGACCGCCCATTGATGCCGGCTTGTGTGGAAGATGTGGCATCGCTGGTCTTCTTCTTGTTGATGTTGAAGAGTCAAGACCTTGAGACAACGAGAGCGGGCTCAATCCTCATCACAAAAGACTTGATCATCTTCATCTTCATTCACTTGCCGTGCATGGCTACTTGCTCAAGGGCTTCCATTTCCTCTTCACTCATAGAGTCATATGTGCCATCGCTGCTGAGGATCATGGTGCGCTTGTTGGTGCATTCAGATGACTTGTGGCTCGCCGCCGCAAGTGAAACACTTGAAGGAGCTTGTCTTGATGGTCTCACGGTCGGAGTAGAGGATGAAGCACGCGGCTTGAGGTTGCTTGTAGTAGGAGGAGGACGACTTGAACTTGTCGATGTCTTCTTGTAACTTGACTTGTCGCCGCTTCTTGAAGGAAGCTTGGTTGGTGTAGATGTTGGAGGAGTCGCTGAAGCTTGATTGTTGGGGAAGCCGAGGTCTTGGATGAGTACTTCATGATTTGAAGTCATCTTGCACTTATGCCCGCCTTTGTAGCTTGATGCACGAGCTCAATGAGGGTTGAGTATGGTTGGAAGTCGGCGATCTTCTTGATGGGATGATTGAGTCCATTCAAGAAACGTGCCATAGTTTGCTCATCATCTTCCTTGACATTGGCTCTAATCATGGCTATCTCCATCTCCTTGTAGTATTCTTCAACGCTTTTGTTCCTTGCTTGAGTAGTTGGAGTTTCTTGAAGAGGTCGCGGTTGTAGTAGGTTGGCACAAAACGTGCTCGCATGACATCCTTCATTTGAGCCCAAGTGGTGATTGGGGTTCACCTCTTGCTTGTCGTCAGCCAATGATTTGTTCCCACCATATGAGCACATAATCTTGGAACTCAAGTGATGCCATAGCGATTTTCTTCGCTTCATCGTAGTTGTGCAAGCGGAAGATTTTGTCAACCTTCAATGCCCATGAGAGGTAGTCTTCGGGTCATTGCTTCCATTGAACTTTGGCATGGTGAATTTTAGCTTGTCAGAAGCGCTGTTCTTCATTGTGTTGTTGGCGATGTTGATGATGACGCCCTTGACGTGGAATGTACTCTGCCTTCATGTTGCTCTTGGCGCGAGGAAGACCATGATCAACTTGCTCTTGTTGAACTTGATGTTGAGGTGGAGCTTGACGAGCTTGTGGAGGAGCTTGAGGAACTTGACGCTGTACATGAGGTTGGTAGTTCCTCTTGGATTTCTTCTCAAGGGCTTCTTCTTGATTGCGCCTGCTCATGATTGCGGTTGGCGAAGGCTCTACTTGATTCTTGAAGGGCACGCTATGCTCAAGAGCTTGCGCTCACGTTGTTGTTGTTGAAGACGTTGAGCCTTGGCGCCTTGTTCGCCTTGGTGACGACGCGCTTTTTCTTCCTCTTGTTGGCTATTTAAGACGTTGTCGTTTTGGGCTTGAGCAAAAGCCTCTTGGTTTGATTGAGGACGAGGAACTTGATCATCAACTTGCTCTTGTGAATGCTTGTCATGTAGCGGGTTGCAGATGCATGACGGTCTTGGCGCCGCTGCTCGTCAAGAGTGTTCGGCGACGGTACTTGAGTCGAGAATGTCGTCGGAATGTCGACTGAGCGTCCGCCTTGATGATGACGGCGGAATGATGCCGCTTTTCATCAACGCCGGATCTCGGCCCATTCTTGCATCATTCTCTTCCTTGTGAGCCTCGAACTTGTTGTCAAGTAGTCTCTTGTACGCTGTTCTGAGAGTCGCAAGTCGGTGGCGAGGTTGTCGGCGGTCGCCATTGCTTGTTGTTCTTGGTGCAACGCCACAGCACCAAAGAGGTGGCTCTTGGTGACGATGAGGACATGTCGCCTTTTCTCGATGAAGAGTGGGTTGGTAGAAGAACTTGGCCTATCCATCATTCCAAACAAGATGTGAGTGGTAGAACGAAAAGAACTTATACCAATGTACCTTTGACCGATGTTGAAAATGAATCAAGTTCACTCAAATGCGGACAATGAAATAGCACTCTTGGTACCGATTCTTGTCGGTTCTCACACCTACACAAAAGAAAGCTTATGGAGGAGCTCGTTAGGATGGTGGCACAAAATTTGATGCGATTGTAAGTGAGACTCAATAAAGTTGAAAAAGATTCGCAAATTGCAAATGTAACAAGTAGACCAAGCAAGTAGTGGTACACGAAACACACACGCAAATAGATAAGTGGGATTGTGCAAACCAAAAGTGAGCCAAAATGTGGAAACCATTTAGAATGCTCTTGTTGCACAATACTAGAGAGACGCTAGCACGATTGTAATAAAAGGCGGATACGCTTAACTTGTGCACAACCTATTAGGCAAAAATGCAACGATCTCTATCCCAAGTATGCTATATGTATGATATTTCGTGCAATGATCCAAGATGATCGGATATGACAATCTTAATGTTGTATGATGCTATGGTTCTTGCTTATAAGCTCTTTGCTTATCTTTCCTCTTTGCTTAAAAGCTTGGGTGGCTCTTTTCACTTTTGAGCTCTTTTCTTATGCAAACTTCATTAACCAAGATAGCAATTGTGTATGCGATGACAACATTGTGACACACAAGTTGATCTCAAGATATGCACCACTATGGTATGCTATGTATGCTATGGAGTATGATCACTAAGGCACAAGTCACGCTGTCGGCAATACTCAATGGCTAGTCTCGATGGGTAAGCAACGCAAAAGTAAGGCTATGTGGTTATCAATGCAATTATGTAGAGATGACAAAGATGTCGCCGAGGTTACCGCCCCTGACGAAGATGAGTCCTTGCGAAGATGAGTGGTAGTGATGTTGACGCCGAACCGCACTCTATATAGCCAAACACAATAGGACACGAGAACCACAACTCAAATTCTCAAGACCAAAAGCGAAAATGTGGTAGCGGAAAGTGGAGGTGGTATAGCTGATGATGTGGTTTAAGCCCTAGGCAAAGATGTCGATGTTTGGAAAATTTGATGGTGTCAAAAGGTGGTGAAACCAAGGTGAGGACCTCGGCACGCCGATAGCTTCAAACGAGCCAAAGAACACTCAAATCGGAGTTCGGAGGAAAAGTTACGATGAAAATGGTGAAAGTCAAGGCTGAATTGGCCAGTATGCGGTAGTACCGAGAGGGCGGTAGTACCAGAAGCGGTAGTACCGCTTGAACGGGCGGTAGTACCGCCGTGTCGCGATTTTTCGATTTTTAGGCTGAACGGGTCAATGAAGTGTTGTGCTCAGCGGTAGTACCGCTTAGAGGGCGGTAGTGGCCACAGCCGGGGTAGTACCGCCAAGGGCTGTAGTACCGCCAGGCCGATTTTCTCGATTGTTCAACTGGGCGCGATTTTGAAGTGAAATGGGCGATTTCGGGTCAAAATTGATGGATTTTGTGGATGGAAAGAGGTGAAACTTGGGGAGATGCTAGATCGACTCAAACAAAGCAAATCCACTGGATCAAAATCAACAAAATTTCATCACACTAACAAATCACAAAAAATTGGGGCTATTTTTGTGGGGAATTTTCGAATTAGGACAAAACAACAAAATCAAGCTAGAAAAGAGGGTAGGGCTCCAATAACGTGATCAACGTGGCTCATGATACCATGATGATGTAGGGCGGAACCTCACGTACGATCTTTCACGTTGGAGCGGATCCCACGGTGAATCACGAAGAACACGCGAAGAACAAGAGGGAAAACACGGGAAAACGAGAGAGAATTCACTCAACCGACAAGAAAACGATCACACAAGTGCTAGATTATCAAACACATAGAGTGGCACAAGATTCAAGGACAACAAAGGGTAGGATACAAGGTAGCCGTTTTCTCCATGAGGAGGTCTTGATGGGTCCGCCTAGGAGGGGGTCTTGAATCCGCTTTGGGGATCTTTCTCCAGAGGTCCCGATCTCAAGGAGAAGTAGCCAAGTGGATGAGCAAAGGCTCACACCGAAATATGAGCAAATCCAAAGCTAACCCTAGAAAGGATGAGGGAAGGTCTATTTATAGTCTAGGACCTCCAAGGGGTAAGGGCGAACAAGTACATGGGCCTCTACCGACACGCTGCACACAAGCAGGGCGGTAGTACTGCTGTTTCATGGCGGTAGTACCGCTTTCAGGTAGTACCGCTTAGGGCGGTAGTACCGCTTTCACGGGTAGTGCCTTTTATCTTGAGCGGTAGTACCGCATCCGACGCTGCTCGATTCTTGGAGGGTGTCGGTTTTATGAAGTAGGTCGGATGGAGAGCGGTAGTACCGCTTGTTTCGGCTCAGGGTAGTACTGCTTGGCTTGAGCGGTAGTACCGCCCCTCCTCGACTCGCAGCTCCTTCTCTTGCTCTTGGTGTCCATCTTGGGCTGCAGCTTCTCCTAGGTTGGTTCCTTGGTACCTAAGCATGCACAACATTCCAGATTGAGGTAGTAGCCATGTCTCGAGAGGGTCATGTGATATTTCACTAAGGAGAGAAGTCACTTTGTCTCGAGAGCTCGAGCTCGTGCTCTAGTCATGGGTCCTCTTGGCTCTGATGAGACGGTTGTGGATGCATGGGATGATCGTGGATGCCCGATCACCTCCATGTGAGAAGATCCTCATGGATATCATCAAGACTTCTTTGCGGAAGATCCGCCTCAGGATATCATCAAGACCTCCTCTTGGAGATGAACCTTACCTTGTATCTTTCCTTTGTTGTTCATGTACCTTGTGATCTTGTGTGTTTGATTGTCTAGTGGATGTGTGATTGGACTTGTTCTTGAGTGTTTCCTTGTGATTTCTCTCCGCTCTTCCCGTGTTCATCGTGGTTCTTCGAGGGATCCCACCCAAACGTGAAAGATCGCCCACGAGGGTTCCGCCTCACATCATCTATGGATCAGAGCTTAGGTTGATCACGCTTTTGGAGCCCCTACCCTCTTTTTCTAGCTTGATTTTGTTGATTTCGTCCCTAAACTGAAAATCCCCACCAAAATAGCGCCAATTTTTTTTGTGATTTGTTAGTTTTGATGATGTTTTATTGATTTTGATCCATGGATTTGCTTGGTTTCAAGTGGATCTAGCATTCCCCAAGTTTCCCCACCTTCCATCCATTAAATCCATCCAATTTTGACCCTGAAATCATCCATTTCGCCCAAAATCGCGCTTCTCACCCGGATTTGCGAAAATCCCCACACGAAGCGGTACTATCGCTTCTTCCAAGCGGTACTACCGCTTAGCACCTCCAAGCGGTACTACCGCTTCTTCCAAGCGGCACCACCGCCTCCCAGAGCCAGATTTTTGCGAAAACCCGACACGAGCGGTATTATCACTGCTCCAAGCGGTATTACTTGCTTCCGAGCGGTACTACCGCCTCCCAAATGGGTACTACTGCCTCAGCTAGCTTCAGCCTTCCGACTTTCACCGCTTCGACCATAACTAATTCATCCGAGTCCGATTTTGACGCTTTTAGCCTGCTTTGAAGCTATTGACATCCCCTTCCCATAAAAATACTTCCACCACCATTTGACTCCATCAGATTTTCGAACTTTGGCATCTTTGCCTAGGGCTTCCACCACATCCTCCGTGATAACCACCACCGACTTCTCGCAACCCAGCCAATTTTGTTCCCTTGCATTTGAGGTTGTTTGAGGTGTGATTCGAGTCTCCTAAGGTGTTTAGGCTACTTAGGGACGGTTGCATCTTCATCAACCACCACCACCACCATAACTTCCGTGATAGGCTTGCCCACCATACACTTCCCGACAACCCAACTTAACCGAATAGTTGTTTGAGCTTGTTTGAGTTGTGGCTTGTGTCTCCTAAGGTGTTTCTGCCACTTAGGGACGGCAACTTCAACTCCGACACGCAGTATAGCCCATCATTCCACTTCCGCATGACGGTGCAAACCACCACCGCATTCCCGCTACCACCATTTGACATTTGTCATTTGAGATTTTGAGTTCGCGGTTTTTCCGCTTCCTAA